>CAJNDS010000546.1:152705-560205 GCA_905221605.1 Symbiodinium natans
CCCCCCCCCCCCCCCCCCCTCCAGGATTATTTAAATTATTTAAATTATTTAAATTATTTAATTCCCGGGCCCGATTTAAATAATTTAAATATGAAGGCCACGATTTAAATATGACTATTTAATTCGGGAGCTTCATTTTTAAATTATGTAAATCGGGCCCGGTAATTAAATAATTTAAATAATTTAAATAATTTAAATAATTTAAATCCTGGAGGGGGGGGGGGCCGGGCTTCCTCCCGCAGGAGGAATTAAATAATTTAAATATGAAGGCCCCGAATTAAATATTCATATTTAAATCGGGGCCTTCATATTTAATTTTGTTCATTCCTCCTGCGGGAGGGCCCCCTCAATCAGCTTCATCATCATCATCCTCATCCTCATCCGCATCATCATCATCATCATCTTCATCATCTTCATCATCTTCATCATCTATCATCATCATCTTCATCATCTTCATCATCTTTTTTCATCATCCCCATCATCTCTCTCATCTCCACGGTTGTTCCAATATGCTTCATGTGCATCCTTGACATCAATGATCCCAATCAGCTTCATCATCATCTTCATCATCTTCATCATCTTCATCATCTTCATCATCTTCATCATCTTCATCATTTTCATCATCTTCATCATCTTCATCATCTTCATCATCTTCATCATCTCCATCATCTTCATCATCTTCATGATCTGCTTCATCTGCTTCATCCTTCATCTGTTTCTTATGTTTCATTGCGTCTTGGGGCCCAGGAGGGCCTGGGGCAGGAGCAACTTTGCCGGTCAAAACTTGCCGGGATCCCCTTGGCACCCCGGAAAAGTGATGCAAATACCACACAAAACGGGTAAGGGTAGGAACAACTTTGTCGGTCAAAATTTGCCGGGATCCCCTTGGCACCCTGGAAAAGTCCTGCAAATACCACACAAAACGGGAAAGGGTAGGAACAACTTTGCCGGTCAAAATTTGCCGGGATCCCCTTGGCACCCTGGAAAAGTCCTGCAAATACCACACAAAACGGGAAAGGGTAGGAACAACTTTGCCGGTCAAAATTTGCCGGGATCCTCTTGGCACCCTGGAAAAGTCCTGCAAATACCACACAAAACGGGAAAGGGTAGCAACAACATTTGCCGGTCAAAATTTGCCGGGATTCCCTTGGCACCCCGGAAAAGTGATGCAAATACCCCACAAAACGGGAAAGGGTAGGAACAACTTTGCGGGTCAAAATTTGCCGGGATTCCCTTGGCACCCTAGAAAAGTCCTGCAAATACCACACAAAACGGGAAAGGGTAGGAACAACTTTGCCGGTCAAAATTTGCCGGGATTCCCTTGGCACCCTAGAAAAGTCCTGCAAATACCACACAAAACGGGAAAGGGTAGGAACAACTTTGCCGGTCAACATTTGCCGGGATCCCCTTGGCACTCGGGAAAAGTGATGCAAATGCCACACAAAACGCGAACGGGTAGGAACAACTTTGCGGGTCAAAATTTGCCGGGACCCCCTTGGCACCCTTGAAAAGTGATGCAAATACCACACAAAACGGGAAAGGGTAGGAACAACTTTGCCGGTCAAAATTTGCCGGGATCCCCTTGGCACCCTGGAAAAGTGATGCAAATACCACACAAAACGGGAACGGGTAGGAACAACTTTGCCGGTCAAAATTTGCCGGGATTCCCTTGGCACCCTGGAAAAGTCCTGCAAATACCACACAAAACGGGAAAGGGTAGGAACAACTTTTCCGGTCAAAATTTGCCAGGATTCCCTTGGCACCCTGGAAAAGTCCTGCAAATACCACACAAAACGGGAAAGGGTAGGAACAACTTTGCGGGTCAAAATTTGCCGGGATTCCCTTGGCACCCTGGAAAAGTCCTGCAAATACCACACAAAACGGGAAAGGGTAGGAACAACTTTGCCGGGATCCCCTTGGCACTCGGGAAAAGTGATGCAAATACCACACAAAACGGGAACGGGTAGGAACAACTTTGCGGGTCAAAATTTGCCGGGAAAAGTGATGCAAATACCACACAAAACGGGAAAGGGTAGGAACAACTTTGCCGGTCAAAATTTGCCGGGATCCCCTTGGCACCCTTGAAAAGTGATGCAAATACCACACAAAACGGGAACGGGTAGGAACAACTTTTCCGGTCAAAATTTGCCGGGATTCCCTTGGCACCCTGGAAAAGTCCTGCAAATACCACACAAAACGGGAAAGGGTAGGAACAACTTTGCCGGTCAAAATTTGCCGGGCTTCCCTTGGCACCCTGGAAAAGTCCTGCAAATACCACACAAAACGGGAAAGGGTAGGAGCAACTTTGCGGGTCAAAATTTGCCGGGATTCCCTTGGCACCCTGGAAAAGTGATGCAAATACCACACAAAACGGGAAAGGGTAGGAACAACTTTGCGGGTCAAAATTTGCCGGGATCCCCTTGGCACCATGGAAAAGTGATGCAAATACCACACAAAACGGGAACGGGTAGGAACAACATTTGCCGGTCAAAATTTGCCGGGATTCCCTTGGCACCCTGGAAAAGTCCTGCAAATACCACGCAAAACGGGACAGGGTAGGAACAACTTTTCGGGTCGAAATTTGCCGGGCCCGCAGTGGCGCTCTGGAAAACCAAATCGGGCTGCTCGTCGTACGCGATGAGAAATGCGCGGCTCGATTTGGCCAAATTTTGCCCGGCAAGATTTGGCCAAATCGGGCCCCTGGACATTGAAATGAAATTGATTGTTTAAATTCCCCGATACTAAATCACGAGCCCGGGCCTCCCCCTCAATACTAAATTACGAGCCCGGGTCTCCCTTCTCTTCTCTTGTTCTCTTTTCAATCTCAAAATCACACCAAAGGAAGCTTCTTTTCCTTATTGAATGAAAAAGAAAAAGAAGAAAAGAGACAGGTAAAGACACTGAAGAGCTCCACTGCCTATTGTTTCATTCCTTTCCTCTCTTTCTATGTGTTGTTGTCCTTGTCGTTTCAGAAAGCTAGCAAAATAAGGGCAAGGGGCACTTGAGGGCGTGGGAAGGCCTACTGACTTGAGCTGCGTTTGGGAGTACCCAGCGTAGGGAGGCTGGGTCGGTGGACGGGCATCGCTGCGTCTTCCGTCCGCGAGCTCGCTTTCGCCAAGTGGCCGGCGTGACCGAGCCAAAAGCGGCCTTTTGTCATGTCTGCGCTCGTAGTTGCATTCCCCGAGTGTTGGGTTGTCTTCGCACCGCCCTCAGAAGTAGGGTAGGTGTTCTCTCGAGGAGTTTCGCAAGGGCACACACGCCTGCGCTTGCCGGCGCCAAGGGTGCTTATGAGCATGTCTGCACATTTGAAGTGTTGCAGTCCCCTGGTGCTGTTTTGTCCTCGCGCCGCCCTCAGAAGTAGGGATGGCTTTGTAGTACATGTCGGACTTCATCTAAGGGACCTTGGACACATGTCTTATTGTTTGCATGTATAAACAGGGGGCTTTAAATTATTAAAATTATTTAATTCCACCCTGGAATTAAATAAAAATTTAAATCCGAAAAGGGGGGGGGGCCAAAAGTGCCCGGAGGCTGCCCGGCAAAATTTGGCCAAATCGAGCCGCGATAGTTTAAATAATTTCGGGCCTCCAGAAAGGCGCGGCTCGATTTGGCCAAATTTTGCCGGGCAGCCTCCTGGCAAGATTTGGCCAAATCGAGCCGCGCATTTCTCATCGCATACGAAGGGCAGCCCGATTTGGCCAAATTTTGCCCGGAGGCTGCCCGGCAAAATTTGGCCAAATCGAGCCGCGCTTTTCTGGAGGCCCGAAATTATTTAAACTATCGCGGCTCGATTTGGCCAAATTTTGCCGGGCAGTCTGCGGGCAAAGTTTGGCCTAATCAGGCTGCTCGTCGTACGCGATGAGAAATGCGCGGCTCGATTTGGCCAAATTTTGCCCGGCAAAATTTGGCCAAATCGGGCCCCTGGACATTGAAATGAAATTGATTTTTTAAATTCCCCGATACTAAATCACGAGCCCGGGCCTCCCCCTCAATACTAAATTTCGAGCCCGGGTCTCCCTTCTCTTCTCTTGTTCTCTTTTAATTCTCAAATCACACCAAAGGAAGCTTCTTTTCCTTATTGTTTGAAAAAGCAAAAGAAGAAAAGAGATAGGTCAAGACCCTGAAGAGCTCCACTGCCTATTGTTTCATTCCTTTTCCTCTCTTTCTATGTGTTGTTTTCCTTGTCGTTTCAGAAAGCTAGCAAAATAAGGGCAAGGGGGCTTCCTGAAGAGGAGAGAGGGCACCTATTTTTTAATTATAGAGGGAAAAGCGAGAGACAAGGAAGGGACAGATGATAGATAAAGAAGAGTGCTATCCGTCTCCTTGTTTCTTGTGTCTTCTCTTCTTTTCAGTTCATCATATTCCTCTTTTCGGCCTGTCTCTTCTGCTCTTTTCCTTACCCTTCTCCTTTTCAAGTTCTTCCTTTTTCGTTTTTCTGTTTCGAAAAGAAAGAGGGAAGGGAGAGAGAAGGGAGAGAGGATAGATAAAGAAGAGTGCCATTTTCTTTGCGCCTTGTTTTGTCTCTCCATCTTCTTTGTTCATCTCTCTTTTCTATTCTTTTCTTGGCTCTTCCCATTAGAATTGTGTTCCGTTTATCTCTCCTCTCTCCTTCTCTTTCCCTTCTCTTCTCCTGTTCCCCTTTAAATGACAAAAACACGAGAAAGGAAGAACAAGAGGGGAATGGAGGCCATGTTCCTTTCTTTTCCAATGGATGGGGAAAGTGAGCGGGGTTGGCTCCTTGTCCGTAGACCCTCCCCACGCTGCAGCAAATCCCTCCTCTCGCCCTATCGCCTCTGTTCTTTTCCTTGTTCCCAAACGGAAAAAGAAAATGGGTTCCTTTACATGTTCATTGTTCTTCCTTTTGTTTTCTATTTAAAAGGGAAAGATAAGAAAGAGAGGAAAGAAGAAAACGAGCACCATCCTCTCTTTGCCTGATTTTGCACCTCCCTCTCCTGTCTTCATTTCTCTTCCATGACTTTCATTGCTCTTCCCATGAAAATTGTTTCCTTTTGATCTCTCCTCTCTCCTTTCTCTCTCCCTTCTCTTCTCTTGTTCTCTTTTGAATCTCAAAATCACACCAAAGGAAGCTTCTTTTCCTTATTGAATTAAAAAGAAAAAGAAGAAAAGAGATAGGTAAAGACACTGAAGAGCTCCACTGCCTATTGTTTCATTCCCTTTCCTCTCTTTCTATGTGTTGTTTTCCTTGTCGTTTCAGAAAGCTAGCAAAACAAGGGCAAGGGGGCTTCCTGAAGAGGAGAGAGGGCACCTATTTTTTAATTATAGAGGGAAAAGCGAGAGACAAGGAAGGGACAGATGATAGATAAAGAAAAGTGCTATCCGTCTCCTTGTTTATTGTGTCTTCTCTTCTTTTCAGTACCCCTCCAGAAAATTCAAATGGCCTCCTTGTTGTCTCTCCTCTCTCACTTCCCTTGCCCTTCTCTCCTTCTGTTACCTTTTAACTAATATAACACAAGAAAGGAACTTGTATGATAAAGCAGTGGAAGGGTAAGCAGAGAGTGACTCCTTGCGCGTGGACCTTGCCCATACTTCATCATATCCCTCTTTTCGGCCTGTCTCTTCTGCTCTTTTCCTTACCCTTCTCCTTTTCAAGTTCTTCCTTTTTCGTTTTTCTGTTTCGAAAAGAAAGAGGGAAGGGAGAGAGAAGGGAGAGAGGATAGATAAAGAAGAGTGCCATTTTCTTTGCGCCTTGTTTTGTCTCTCCATCTTCTTTGTTCATCTCTCTTTTCTATTCTTTTCTTGGCTCTTCCCATTAAAATTGTCTTCCTTTTATCTCTCCTCTCTCCTTCTCTTTCCCTTCTCTTCTCCTGTTCCCCTTTAAATGACAAAAACACAAGAAAGGAAGAACAAGAGGGGAATGGAGGCCCTTTTCCTGTATTCTCCTGTTGCAATGAATACAGAAAAGAGCATAGGAGATAAGGAAGGGAATTGAGGAGCTCCTTTCGCTACTTTCTTATGCCCTTTCCTTTGTATCTACCACACAAAAACACCACTCTCAGCTTCCAAGAATACTCTCGTGGAGACGCATTGGTTAGTCTAAAAACCCGAGTCTCAGCTTCCAAATAGACCCTATTTAAGCCACCCACGGGGTGGGGGGTGGGAGGGGGGGCGGGGGGGGTGGGGGGGTGTGGTTAAACCACCTGAATGGATGGGGTGGGGGGTCCAATTCAAGGCGTCATGGGTGAGGGTGATGGGTGGCGGGGTTTGGGCACTGAAGCCAAACAATGCAAAAACACTCCAATTCAAGGTGTCATGAGCAGCATGCTGTGAGAGCGGGTGAGGGCGGTGAGGGCGGTGGGGGGTCTTCACTGACGCCGCCTTGCTACCGCTGGGGTCGGCGGATATGCTTGGGCCCGAAGGTGCCGCAGATGCTTTGAAGGCCCCAAGTATTCCCTCTTCAGGGTTTAGGGTTTAGGGTTTGGGGTTTAGGGTTTAGGGTTTAGGGTTTATGGCCCAAACCCCTAACACTCTAAAACCCTGGACCCGACGACCCTCAAGCCCTAAAAGCCCAATGCCCCAAACCCTAAAACCCCAAAAACCTAAACCCTAAACCCTCTGAATATATCCTCTCTCTCTCAACATATTTGTTTTTTTGTTTGTTCTCCCTCTCCCTCTCTCGAAAGCGAAAGGCAGGTCCAAGGTTAGGACTACCTGTCAGCAGCCTCCAAAACCCCCAAAAAGCCCTGAAGCCCAATCTCTAAAGCCCAAATCCTAAACCCCAAACCCCAACCCCCAAAACCCCAAACCCTAAACCCTACACCCTAAACCCTAAACCCCAAACCCTAAACCCTAAACCCCAAACCCCAAACCCCAAACCCTAAACCCTAAAGCCCAAACCCTAAACCCTAAAGCCCAAACCCCAACCCTAAACCCTAAGCCCTAAGCCCTAAGCCCTATACACCCTAAACCCCAATCCCTAAACCCTATCCCCTAAACCCCAAACCCGAAACCCTAAACCCTAAACCCAAAACCCCAAAAAAGGCCTCGGAATTCTCCCCGAGGTCATCACTTTCAACTCGGCCATCGCTGCCTTGGAGTGCACAGGACGGTTGCCTTAGGTAGGGTTTAGGGTTTAGGGTTTAGGGTTTCGGGTTTAGAGTTTAGGGCGTAGGGTTTAGGGCTTAGGGTTTAGGGTTTAGGGATGGAGGTGCATGGTACTTCTACCCCAAAAATCTGCTGTACCTATAACCCACTTCTATGCCCCCTGAAGTGCCCTAAGATGGTTTTAAATTGGTTATAAGTACCGTTCTCACTGGGTGAATAAGCGCCTTGAGCCCTCCAAGTAGGGTTTGGGGTTTAGGCACATTTCTGGTGGGTATACCCACTGTATAACCCTCATAGAAACGTTCGTTCTTCTTGATCCCCCCTTATTCACGCCTTATATGAATATGAGGCACCCCACCTGGATCTCGTTGCCTGAAGATGTCTTTGCTTCAAGGGTCCCAAACTTGTGCTCCGAAGAGGTTTAGGGATCGGGTTGTTGTGAGATGCCTAGTGGCACATGTCTGTCCTCTGGTCAGTACTGGGTTCTGGTTTGGCAGTTCGCACGGCACAGATGGGAAAAGGCGCTTGTGAGATCCGCCAGGAGCTTTGCCCTAAACCCTAGACCCCAAACAACTTTGGGCCGACTGGCCGATCAAGGCTCCTCGCACTGCCCGGTGGGTCTGACAATACATCGTGAGTAATGGGAGCCCCTCACCATACACAACACCTGGAAGGTCAATTACAAGCTCCAGCCCTGGGACAACAGGGTCCTTGAGCACGAGAGCTTGTGTCAGGGCCTGGAGCCGCCATCGAGTACGACCCGGGGAGCGGAGCTTTCGTGCGCTGGCACCGTTGATGACGAGTCCCACTTCTCCTTTGGGCGTCGACCCCATGGCCACCTCTGCTGATATTGTATTGAATGCTGCTTTCATTTACCCTTTTTATTTGTTGGATAGGCACATGATTACAAACAAGTACACGACAAGGCATTTTAGTGTCAGGGGCCGGATGGGGGCGAGGGGGAGGGAGGGAGGGGGTGAGGGCGAGTAGGAAGTGTGCATTTGGAGAAGCCCAAGACCAGGCTCAGGGTTGCAGAGTGTAGGGTTCTGGTGTTTTATTGTTTTTTCTTTGTTTTTTTCTTGTTTTTTTTTTTTTTTTTTTTCTTAGTTGTTGCGTGTTTAGTGTTTGGGGGGCTTCAGGGGTTTTTGTGTTTCAGGGCTTCGGGTTTTAGAGTTTAGGCTTAGGGTTTTGGGTTTTGGAGTTGGGCTTTCAGGCTTATGGCTTTGGTGTAGGCTTGAGGGTTTGTTGATGGAGCTGCTTTGCAAAGTTTGCTTGCCTAGTTTTTAAACCTCTTTTTGGAGGATCGGGATGCTTCGTAAGTAGGTACACCACGGAGTTCCTAGTTGGGGTCATCCCGTTGAACTGCCCCCACATCCCACCCCAACAAACCCTAAACCCTAAACCCTAAACCCTAAACCCATAACCTCCCCGAATCTTCCAAGGATGAGCTGACTCGAAAGCTCTGCGCCCGAAACCGAGGGCAGTAGACTTCGACACAGCGATTTGCACAGCAAAGAGGGCAGCAAACTCTCGAAGGGTTTGGGGCTTGGGGTTTAGGGTAGAGGGTTTAGGGTTATGGTTTAGGGTTTAGGGTTTAGGGTTTAGGGTTTAGGGTTTAGGGTTTAGGGTTTAGGGTTTAGGGTTTAGGGTTTAGGGTTTAGGGCTCAGGGTTTAGATGGCAAACCTGCGAGGAGATTGGCGTGGGGTGTTGAGTCTCTTCGTCGACATGCGGGCACGCACGATTCGTGCCGATGCCTGCATGCAATGCAGATGGCCGTGTTAGCTAGGGTTCAGGGTTTAGGGTTTAGGGTTTAGGGTTTGGGGGTTATTAGGGTTTAGGGTTTAGGGTTTATATGGGTTTAGGGTTTAGGGTTTATACGGGGTTTAGGGTTTAGGGCCTAGGGTTTAGGGTTTCAACGCAGATGGCCGTGCCGAGAAGCCCTTGTCACCACGCTAGAACGAAACCTTGCACTAACCCCTACAGACCCGAAATCCTAGCCTACATAGTTGGCACGTAATCCCAGCGATCCTCGACGGATTAGGGCTAATTAAGGGTTTCCTAAGCCCTACACTACCCTGTAGTATCATCTCACTTGACTCAGCTGGGTATTTCCCAATCAGGTTTTTGGGAAACCCTCATCTGAGCTAAGCCTATTAGAACCTGTGGTTTTCAACCTCCAACCCTTAAGTCCTTACCCCCCACCCCCCACCCCCCCCCGCCGAAAGGAAAAACAAAAAGAACAAGCATCGAATTGCACCATGAAACCAAAAGCCTTGAAGCCTGAAAACACCCAGCCAATTCCCAACCTAAACCTAAACCCCGAACCTCCCCCGCCAGCCCAACCCCCTCCCGACTGCAGACTAATGTGCTCTGGCCCGTTTGGCACGCCCTAAACCCGATTCCCTAAACCTTAAACCCTGAACCCTGAGCCCTAAACCCTAAACCCTGAACCCACAATGTTAATTTTAAAACACAAGCCCTAAACCCTAAACCCTAAGCCCTAAACCCTGAACCAAAATTTTTCATTTTGAAACACAAGCCCTAAACCCTAAACCCTAAACCCTAAGCCCAAATGGAGGACGAGACCACCCACCAGTCCGCGGCGCGCGCGCTCGCGGCCGCGGGCCACTTCCGGGGGCTGGCGGAGGTCCTCGGAGCCCTGAGGTCGCCTTACCCTGGTGTTCCTTGCTTGGGATTTAGGGTTTAGGGTTTAGGGTTTAGGGTTTAGGGTTTAGGGTTTAGGGTTTAGGGTTTGGTGTTTAGGGTTTGGGGTTTATGGTCTGGGGTTTAGGGAGTGTGCTTACAACCCACTGAGAAGCCCCTAAAATGCACTAATATGGTTCTTATTGAGTTGTAAGTGCAGTGGTTATGGGGTTATAAACTCAAATCAAGCACTAAGCCCTAGGCCCTAAACCCTCAGAATTACCCTAAACCAGCAGAATCCCAACTCAAACCAAGCACTAAGCCCCATACCCAAAACCCTCAGAATTACCCTAAACCAGCAGAATCACAACGCAACAAGTCGGGTCAGATCTGAAGTGTGGCTCCTGCACATGCGCCTATGTTACCCTTCCTAGGTTCCACCAAGAGGCTGCCACTTAATGTATAGATCACCCCTCCTCCCCAAGCACCGGAAAAAAAGCTCTCCACCCCCCCCCCCCCCCCCCCCACTAACCCTAAACCCTAAACCCCAAACCCCAAACCCTAAACCCTAAACCCTAAACCCCATCGCCACTAACGCAGGCAGACCCGCTCTGTGGCTTGAGCCGATGCATGCCTCACTCGCACACAAAAAACGCGCGCAGGGGGTTTGGGGTTTAGGGGCTCTAGGGCTGCCCTAAACCCGAAACCCTAAACCCTAAATCCTAAACCCTAAATCCTAAACCCTAAACCCTAAACCCCAAACCACAACTTACTGAAGCTTAGAAGGCTTGTAAGTTTCCGGTCTGGGGGTGCCAGGGTTCAGGTCTGAGCAGGGTTTAGGGTTGAGGGTTTAGGGCTCTTACGGACCCTAAACCCTAAACTCTGAACCCTAAACCCTAAACCCTAAACCCTAAACGGAAGATTCCTGAGGTTATGAACCACCCCGGGGAAGTTTGGATGTGCAAGCCCGACATGGACTAGGATGCCCGGTAGTACCCTTATTCCCTTCTTGGGGGGTTTAGGTTCCCTTATGAACCCCTAAACCCGAAACCCTAAACCCTAAACCCTAAACCCTCAACCCCTTTAAGCAAAAAAGGGCACCCTTTTTAAGCCTTGGTTACTGGGCAGCCTAGTGGACGGTTGTACGACGAATTGAAAAGGCGCGGTGCCCTACAGGGTTTAGGATGCTTCTTTGGGTTTAGGGTTTAGGGTTTAGGGTTTAGGGTTTAGGGTTTAGGGTTTAGGGTTTAGGATGCAGAGTTTAGGGGTTTCCTGGATTGTGCTTTATAGGATAATTTTTAATTTCTACTCTTTCATCGTAAGGGAACCTATACATAAATAATTTTTCAAAGGGCTTTCCAGGACAACTCAGTTTTCGATTTCAGGAGGGTTTTTGGATTGACTTGAGGGGGCCAGGGCATACCGTCTTCCAGCAGCCGATTAGGCAGGTAGGTAGGTGGGTAGGTAGGTAGTAGGTAGGTTAGGTAGGTTAGGTCAAGGTAGGTTAGGTTAGGTTAGGGTTAGGTTGGTAGGTAGGTAGGTAGGTTAGGTAGTAGGGTAGGTAGGTAGGTCGATTGCTCGAATGAGGAGGTTCGGTACCCCAAAAGCATGGAGAGCCTGAGTTTTTTTTCAGAAATCCCTCATTCTCTATGGGATGCCCAGTAGTACCCTTTTCGCCTTTTTAGGGGGATTAAGTTCCCTTATGAACCCCCTTAAGCAAAAAAAGGGCACCCTTTTTGAGGGTGCCCTTTTGGATCATCGGTCACTGGGCAACCTAGTAATGCTGCAAGGAGACATCTTGGTCCGTGTGCAAGACCATGCTCACCAGGTGCGCGAGGGCAAACTAAACTTTAACCCTACCTACGCAATCGTAAAGTCCGAGAAGCGCTATCGGGCACTTTGGCTTACTTAAACCCTCAACCCTCAACCCAAATTCGCTGCGGAGCTTGGGGATACAGGCAGTGGGCGCAGAAGCCATGAGAGCCGAATTCATGCAGAAAGTCGATCTCGGTGGTTCTTTTCTGTCATCTTTGGTCTTCAAGGAGTATTCGGGATACAATCGGAGTGCTACCCGTGCTTGTTGGCGGGCAGAGCGTCCATGGCTGAAGACTGCGTCCCATTCTACTGCTGCTATACTGAGGCATTTTTTCTCCCCACTTTTTCAAGCGTCAGTAAGTATATCAAATGCATCTTTTAACTCATTTATTTCATCTGATGATATTCCACTTTTTCGATATTTTATAAATTAGTGCTATGTTATTATTATGATTATTAGTATTATTATTTTGTTTATTAAATGGTAAATGTGTAGTTCTCTAAATGAGGGGCCCTTTTGGGGTTCCCTTGTTAAAGGGTGCCGCCTTACAATGGGTACCCAAAAAGGCCCTAATTTAGGAAACGACCCACATGTTTGTTTACGCACTTCTACCGCAACCTAAGTTTTCCTGAAAGGCCTCCTTGAAAAGTGAGCTGTTTCTTCCGGCAAGTTCTCAAACTACAAGTTGTCACCATAATATTGAGTTTCTGCGGCTTCGTGCCACCTTGTCTGCAAATTTAGCGTTCTAGGCTGAGTCCCCCAAAGCTGGCCTGCTTGCGTCGAGAGTCCAAGGATCCGGCAAGTAGCCTAAACCTTAGACCCTAGACCCCAAGCCCTAACCCTAAACCATAAGCCCTAAACCCTAAACTCTAAGTCCTACACCCTAAACCCTAAACCCTAAACTCTAAACCCTAACCCCTAAACCCTAAACCCTACTGGGTTTTGAGGAATACAGGATTCAATTGCGTCCTCCTGAGGGTCTCAGTCCGCAAGGTTCCACGACCTCGAGCGGCGAATTGCTCGTGGCGCCGAGAAGGAGCAGGGATGTTTGATCATAAACCCAAATATATACCTTACACCCTAAACCCTAAACTCCAAACCCTAAACCCTAAACCCGATCCCTAAACCCTAAAGGGAGGGCTCGGGTTTCAGAGTTTAGGCTTGAGGGTTTAGGCCTCAGGGTAAACTGGGGTTGCTGAGGGTGTGGGAATCGAGCTTGAATCGGGTGCTGTGCTTCGGGTATGGGCAGTTCTCTATCGGGTGCTTGGAGGTTCAGGGTACTTATATCCCAACTATAACTGTACTTATAGCCCACTTAGAAGCCCTTTAAGTGCTCTAATATGGTTATGGGTTGTAAGTACAGTTAGAATTGGGTTCGTACCATGAACCTCCAAGTACCCCAAGAGCCCTACGACTTCTCTGTTTGTATGTGTGGTTGTGAGTTGCTGTGGGCGGCGGCTTCCATGGGACAAACTGGCACCTTCACACCTAAACTCCTTAGCTCCTACTCCTCACAAGCCCTCAATCAAAGCGAGCATACCAAACCTCCTAACCCTATATCCAAACCCGTCAAGATCAGTTTTGGGAGTTTTGGGTTCAGGGTGTAGGAACCGTGAGCCCCGAAAACCTAAGCCCAAAGCCCTCGACTTAACCTCGGAATCCCAGGTTTACGGCTTAGGGTTCCTGAGAGTGCATAGGGAGAATGTGAAGCGGTATAAGGAGGGACCCCTAGAAGGGACCCTTAATCTTATTCTCCTAACCTCCTATACATTCCCTAAATACCTAAGCATAACCCCTAACTAACCCCCAAGGTCCTTATAAGGGTCCCTCCTTTGGCCTTTGGTCTAACGTACACTCCTTGGTTCAGCTCTGGGGGGGGCCTCTCTTGAGACATGTTGTCCGGTGGGTTTAGCTTTGGTTGAGGTGTGGTGTTTGAAGTTGTCTGGGGTTTGAGGGTAGGGCTTAGTGGTTGCAGGGAAGAGACGTGGGAAGTTATGAGTTGCTAAGGGGCAACAAGCGTAGGGACTCTTCATGCCTGAAGGTTCATGGTTTAGAGCTTCTGGTCAATTGAACGTAAGCCCTAAACCCTAAACCCTAAACCCTAAAACCCTAAACCCTAAACCCTAAACCGCAAGTTCGTGTGTCTGAGATGTTGTAAATATCCGTAAGCCCTACATCCTAAATCCTAAACATTCCTAAACCCTAATCCCTGGGGCAGCGAATATCACCCACATTAGCCATGAGGCTCAAGATCTAATTCATGGCCAGAGCTGTAATCATGTTGCAGCACTTGGTATCCGGTACCGTACAAAATGGCCGCTGGGAATGCACACGCCCGGGGTCAACTAAGGGCGGTAGGGGCAGACTAGGGTCCGGGATGGACCCTAGCCTCTTCGGGTTTAGGGTTTAGGGTCTATAGGGTTTAGGGTTTAGGGTTTCGGGTTTAGGGTTTCGGGTTTAGGGTTTAGGGTTTAGGGTTTAGGGCAGTTTAGGGTTTAGGGTTTAAGGTTATAAGGACTTTTGGATCTTATGCTTTAGGGTCTTAGGCCCCCCGCACATGGATCTTGCAGACAACTCACGTGGCACGGTCAGGTTCCATCCTCCCTGAACCCTGCGCCTCAAGCAACCCTAAACCCTAAACCCTAAACCCTAAACCCTAAACCCTAGACCCTAAACCCTAAACCCTAAGCTCTAAACCATAGCCTCGCCGACCTGCTCCCACCCCTGAATACTTCGCGGCCGCACCCGGCGAGATTCTGAAAGGGATGGTTTGTGTTTAGGGTTGAGGGTTTAGGGTTTAGGGTGTTAGGGTTTAGGGTTTTAGGGTTTAAGGTTTTGGGTATGGCTGAGGAGTTCCGGGGTTTAAAGGGTTGCCATCGTCTTCGTCATGTTCAGAGACATGTCCTCAGGCTGTTCCCAGCACCTCCCGTTGGCACACCTGCTTTTACCTTTGTGGTACTTTACCGTAACTTTAGATCCTTACTTTTCTTGGTTTATTGGGTTTCTTAGTAAGGCAGCTAAAAGTTTAATTTATAGCTACCCTCCTGAGTGCAGCCAAGTTGATTTTATGTCACACCCCCGCACGCCCTGAGCCTTGTAGCCCTGTATTGGGTAGTTCTCTAATTTGGGGTCCCTTTTGGGGTCCTTCTTCTACGGGTGCCGCATCAAATAGGGGGGGCCCAAAAGGACCTAATTCGGAGAACTACCCATCTAGAGGATCTGGGGACGTAGTAAGTATCTACAAAGTAGAGCTTTCAAGGACCCTCCCAATTGGGGGTTATCCCACTTAAGAACTCCACTGCCTAAGTCCCCCGATCCTCTAAGAAAGGTTATCGGGTTTAGGTTTCAAGGTTTAATATCCGTGTTATAGAAACCTAGAAGCCCATAAAAGCAACCGACCTCCAAACCTGAGCAGCACTGAGGAACGTCGACACTTGTGAATGCTCTGAACAGCTACGACGATGACGACGTCCCTAATCTACTTGCACAAAGATCGGTCTTCTGGCAGAACTTAGATTGGGTTGCATGCGCCTTTCTTTCGTCCACTAGACGCCTAAACCTCCCACCCTTGAACCCGAAACCCCTCTAAGCCCTTTAAGCCTCAATAAAAACCCTGGGGGGGATGCGCAGGACTACGTCGCGAATCCCTAGTGTGAGTTCAGGCTGTGAGGTCTTATGACTCAGGGGCTTATGGGTGATGTAGCGATGTAGCTTGTAAACCCTGGACCCAACACTCTGCTGTTTGTGGGTCGTTGCCACGAAAGGCGCAGGTGAGGCAGACCGAAGAACCTGTAAACTATAGGGTTCTTGAGGGAGAGTTAGGGTTCAGGGTTCAGGGCTTAATGGTTTAGGGTTTAGGATTAGGGGTGAATACTCCCCACTATTACCTAAGGCTCCCTAAGCTTCCCTAAGGTTCCCTAGGTACCTAATTACCCCCCTTGAACCCCCCTCCTTTCAGAACCCTACAAGTGAATTGCAGGCAGCCAGAAGGATTCCCAGACCCCGGCATACCCAAAATAGATATGGGGGCTTACGCAAATAAGGGACCCAATAGACCCCCCAAGTAGTAGGATTCCCTGATAATTAGGACCCCAATAAGGTAAGCCCGAAACCCGAAACCCTAAGACTCTTGCAGAGGTTTCGAGCTTCGGTCTTGGGTTCGCAAGTCTCTTTAAACGCCCAACCTTAGCCCGGCCTGGCTGTCACCATCTCTGCAAGAATGTCGGAAACCTCATATAGGGTTGAGGGCTTAGGGTTTTAAGGTAGAGGGTGGAGCTGACATGGAAGCCCAGTTTACCCCTCCAAGCATCACCCCTCCAAGAAAGCCCAAGCAGCACACCTAAGAGCCCTAAGAGCCCTAAGAAACCTAAGAACCCGAAACCCTAAACCCTAAATCTATGAACCCCCGATCCCATGAACCCCTACACCCCCTAAGCCCTAAGCCCCCAGCTCTCAACCCTAAACCCGCAACCCTTAACCCCAAACCCGCCCTAAATCCCTACACCCTGAATCAGCTCAAGGAGACACTTGCCTTCGTGGGAATTCTGAGAGCCGGGTCCCGAGAAGAGTGAACCTCGGGGTGTAGTTTTTTTAGGGTTTAGCGTGTAGGGTTCAAGGAGACTGCGCCCTACGGGTCCGTGCACCGAATAATAATATACCTCCTGTATATGGACTTTGGGCCCCAATGGTGCAATCATGAGGTACATGGACCCTTAGGGTTGTAGGTTTATAGGCCTACAAGTTCATAGGGTCATAGTAGGTTTCTGGGTTTAGAGGTTTCTAGGTTTGGCACCGCTGTATGTTTGTTTAGGGTGGCGGGCTTAGAGGTTTCTGGGTTTGGCACCGCTGTATGTTTGTTTAGGGTGTGCAGGGTTTAGTGTCAAGAGGGCTCTGGTGTGGGCCTGGGAGTGTTTTTTGTTCACTGTAACCTTACATCCTGAGCCTTTGGTTTTAGCATGCTTCAAAATAAGGCAGCTACAAGTCATGTTGCACCAGATCTTGCGACTCATAGCTGTCATAGCTCCTCCTTTGTTTGACATTGCGCTTGCGGGGCGCAGGGCTTGGGGCTTTAGGGGTTTAAGTTCGTTGGTCTTAGTGCTTATATAGGGTTTAACGGTTTTGTGGCGTTTCTGTTTGTTGGTTGTGGTGGTTGCTAAGTAAAAGGGTGGTCGCTGGGTGTCCCTTCATACGGCCGCTCCTTTTCTTCGAATGTTCTGATTACCGACATGCTTTGGTTAGTCATTGTGTATGACTACTGAAACCTGGGGATTCCGGCTTCCGGTGTGGCTGACAACGCGAGTACTTGGGATGCTACCGCTTATACTAACATCCCTTCGGGATTATGGTACCCCTATTTAAAACCCTATTACGGACTGTTAGTATAAGGGGAACGTCCCAACAATTACAATAAACTAACAAGCCTCTTTGGGAGCGTACTCGTAGAGGCTAGTTATAGGGTTTCGGGTTTCGGGAAACCCGAAACCCTCGACCCTAGACCCTGAACCGTAAACCCTATCGGTATCTGCCTCATAACTTCCCTCCCCCCTCCCCCTCGTGCGCGCATGCGATTGCCCGCCTCCCAGCAGTGCAAGGACACCAAGCAGCCCACTTGAAGGGCAGAGGATTGAGACAGGTTTAGGGTTTCGGGTTAGGGTTTAGGGTTTATAGGGCTTAGGGTTTAGCCGTAGAATTTAAAAGTTCGGGGGTCAGGGTTTGGTGGTGGAATCGTCCGAAAGACGGACGAAGAAAAGGGCTTTTGTTAAAGCAACGGGGCCTTTGGGGCCAAATCTGTTCATACTTCTGAAGCCCACGCACAAGTCAGCCCCAAACCCCTAAACCCTCAATCCCGAAACCCTAAACCCTCAATCCCTAAACCTTAAATCCTCAATCCCTAAACCCTAAATCCTCAATCCCTAAACCCTGAGCCCTGAACCCTAAACCCTCGTTGTTCTGTCAGGCGATACTCGTTCTCTACGGAGTCTTCGTGATCCTGGCCCTTATAGACCTTAGAAGGCCAGCCAAATGCGTTACCCGGAGGTCTTTCGATTGAGGGTGTAAGGTTAGGGTTTAGGATTTCAGGTTTAGGGTTTAGTGTTTGGGGACGGTCTGAGAATCTTCCATCGTGGCTGGTTGGATTGACAACGGATCCCGCAATTCCTCCGGGCTTCAGATATCTGAGGCGCAGCTTTTCTCTTGTGGTTTAGGCTTAAGGCTTTAGGGTTTAGGGCCTTCTGCCTTATGCATCCGGAGCATGAACTCGATACGCCGTTGCCCTGGATGTCTTCGAGCGATGGTCCAGTCAAAGTCCTTGTGGAGACGATGAATAGATGTGCAGGGTTTGGGGCGCAGGGTTTGGGGTGCAGGGTTTTGGTTTCGAGGGTTTTCTTTGATCTGCACTGAAGCACCAATCCTATATATATATATATATTTATTTATTTATTTATATCCAATTTACCCAAGCCGAAAATGCATGGCTTGCAAGTCTCTGGAAGCACTGCAACGCCGCATCGCCATGCTGAAGTCCTTTCAGTCTCGCCTGGTGTGGCCTCCTGTGACGACGTTCCAGGCGTTTGGCCAAACTTACGCGCTTCCATTTCGCGGCACGGTATCTAATTGCGAAAGGCTGCCCCTGCCCCTTCTGCGCTACCTGGCAGGGTTCTTGGACGGAGACGGTTGTGTTTCAGCAGTCGGACAATCATGCTCCCTCAGCGCAAGCCAGTCAGCATCCGGTGCAGAAGTTTTATATCTCTTGGCGACTACTCTTGGAGGCACAGTATACGTTCATGCACGTGGCCATGGACTTGGGCAACCATCCCTTCAATGGATCATCAGGGGGCATGCTGCGCAGAAGGCTGCTTGCCAGCTTGCCCCTGAAAGTGTAGTGAAGCATCAACAGCTTATTTTGGCAGCATCGTGGCCAAGTGAAGACCGCCTAAGGCTCGATGCCAAACAGCGCTTGGCATCACTGAACTCCCTGTCGCAGTATGATACCTCACACGTTTCCTGCTCTTGGGCGTATATCGCGGGTTTCTTTGATGCTGAGGGATGCATCCGAGCTTGCCATGACCGTGTGTCGGTCAGAATGTCCCTGGTCCAAAAAAACAAGGATGTGCTAGGCTGGATTGATAGGTTCTGGCGCGCAGACCTCGGCTTGTCATCATCCTGGGTTGTGCACAAGAAGTCTTCGGTCACCGAAATCACAGTGAACAGGCATTCCAACACGCACTTGCTTATGCGACGTCTGTTGGACAATGGGCTGTTGCTGAAGCAGCAGCAGGCCTTTCTTGGCCTCAGTCTCAGGGATGTGTACTACCCAGATTTTCGGGAGACTATGTCTAGTCTGTCTGGCAACCAGGCTAGATACCAAAGATTAGCTGAAGATGGCTGCATACGAGCAACCGCGATTATAGCAATCCGCAAACGCATCCGACGCTGTGAAGCTCTTGGAAGGCATGAAGAAGTGGCAAGGTTGCAGCAGCAGCTCCGTGAAATGCAGCAGCAACACAGGCACCTGAACGCAGTGACAACATATCGGTCCTTGCAAACTGACATCCGATCTCTCTTGGCCAGAGGAGCCTGCATTCAAAAAAAGCACAGCTGCCGACAGCACCCTTGCCCGTGACATGATGACCCGCCTCTGCCAAGAACTTGCCTGGACGCCCCTATCAGACCCGCGCCCGAAGTCTAGAGTCCCATAACCCTACAAGTTAGGAGCTTGCCATGTGTTAAGCTTCGTTCGTGCCAGGGTGGTTGCGATATTTGTGACTTCGCCAGAGGACCTGCCAGACATGTGCTTGTGTACTAGAGTGGAGTGCCGGCGCTGTTTGCGCTACAAGTGCGGGTCTTGGGTACTTAAGACTCCCTAGCTACGCGCTGAAACCCTGAACCGTCTAACCCTAAAACCCGTAAAGCCCACTCTCGAAGCAGAAGTTTTCAGTGTAAGGGCTTAGGGTTGGTTGATTCCCAAGGTTTTCATCACTGACCAGGTTTCGGGGAGAGTCTCTTCTGTGTGAAAATTGTGTCCTTAGGTTGAGGCTTGTGGGTTCAGGGTTTAGGTTTAGGGGTTTTAATCAAGCTTGGATAAGGAGGCAGACGAAGCGGCAGCCAACAAGGAAGGCCCTTTGCAAGGCCCTGTGGGCTTGTCTGACTCCCTGACTGGGCAGGGAAGAGTGGGGGCTTAGGGTGACTTTGAGTATGAAGGTCGGTGTTGGGGGGGCTATAGGAATCCTGGTGGTACCTTGCTGACATTTTTCCTTGTCGGGTTCTGGGGCTTTTTCTAAAACAAGTACCTAAATAGCACCGTCATCCGACCTACATAGGGGATACATGCTTCACTTGAGGGGTGAGGTTCCCGTAAAAACCACAGCTACGGCGTAACCCTAGCAAAGGCTGAGGCTCCATCCTTCATGGGTTCCCCTACTACTAGTCAAGGCTGTTTAGGGATAGCTAAATCGAATTAAGGTTTTTAAGGGGGGGACCCTAGGGGGGGTAGTATAGAGGGGGGTAGTAGGGAAGCCCATGAGTCCTGTCTCTGTCAGATCAGATCTCTTGAAAGGACCAGGGCACCGAAAGAACGACCCAAGCCAAGCCTCATCAGGCGAAGTGCAACCGAAAACCAAAACAAACCTGAACCTTTAAACTATGCCCTACACTCACCCTAGCTACCCATAAAGAGCCCGGAGCAGACGGCATGTTAGGACTTTATCTTCGGCTTGGGCCAGTGGACGCTACGGAATCCATGCTGTAGCGCAATGTCACAGCCAGCCAGCCAGCCGGAGAGAAACAGAGAGAGAAACAGTGTAAATGAGTGAGCGGGGGAGTGAGTGAGTGCGTGAGTGATGTACAAACAGCAAAATGCCAACAAGTGTTGCCCAAGGAGTTCATTAGCAACAGCATGTACATGGGTTTCCCTAACATCAGGTCCAGGGGACCAAAGCGAGTGAGCCCTCACCGGGCGTTTGGGTGCTGTGGCTGTCAGGCGCATCACCATCCGGTTCCCCCACCTCGTCCAACCCACTCGGTGGGCAGTCGCCGCAGAGCGTCCCTTTGGAGCAAGGCCTTGTAGGCCCTAGGGTTTAGGGTTTAGGGTTTAGGGTATAATCGGATTTAACTCCCTACCTCCCGTCCCCCCATGGTTCCTCCCCTACTTATGCCTACTTATCCTAAAAGTGCGCTCATGGAGTCCTCACACCGTAAGGAAGACATGCCTACAAGAACAGGGACATCCCAAGCTTCTTCGTTTAGCCTACGGGTCCATTTACCTAAATAAGGAGTACTTGGGCCTTGAATTACCTCCTATATCGAGACCTTGAGGCCCAAGTGTACAATAATGAGGTACGTGGATCCTTGGGGTTCAGGTTTGTCAAGGTTTTGGAAGCGTGGGCCAATGAGTTCAAGGCATTGCAAGCCGCTCAGAAAGGGTGCCCATAGACGCCTGAAGCCCGTAAGTCTAACGTGGAAGCATGGGCTCTCAGTATGGTCCCCTTGTTTATAGGGATCCGAAGTATGTGCCCTTATTCTGCATAGTGTATACAAGTGTCATATATCAAGGGACCCAAATTAAGGGCCCATACTTGGAAGGTTAGAATGAAGCACCCAACCCAACAACCCACACAATACCTTTCTGCAGAGGCCCCTTTTGGGATGTTTGATATCTTCCCTTCTTGGGCTGAAGAGGATCATACTCACTAAGTCACTAAGCCCTAAACCCTAAGCCAAGGGTCTAAGGGGCCAACCTCGCTTTGCGTAGAATCTTATGCCGCCCGGCCCCTAAACACATTGAATATCCCTAAGCCCCCAAAGGGAGCCTGATTTCCGGGCTGTTTGGGGTCTTTGGTCGTATAGGATGCGATGAGAAGATAACTCTAACACCCTCTTTGGGCCTTCTTTTTGCGCAGGGGTAGTGAGGGTGGAGGGTACTTGGAGGATCGGGGCGCTTAGTAAGTAGGGTTAGAAGTACCTTCATCGGGCTTATGAGCAACTACCAGTATAGTTACTTTACTGATAACCCCCAGGTACTAAGTCCCCCCATCCTTTTAAGTAGAAAGTAGAAAAAGTAGGCACCTGGCACGTGACCCCGCCCAGGCAAGCTGGTCCGTATGTGGCGTTTGCTGCCTGATGGCCTACAGACTCTATACTGGGTTCAGACACTCGGCCGAAAAACCCTAACACCTCCGAAACCCCAAACACCTTAACACCTCCAAAACCCTGAAGCCCCAACCCAAAATCCTTCCAGAGTTCTGATTTTGGCTGTTGTGCCCCTTAACCCTAAGACCTTAAGACCTCAAACCCTGAAGCCCCAACCCAAAATCCTTCTAGAGTTCTGATTTCGCCTGAGGTGCAGACACTAGGAGGCCCCAAATCCCTGAACCCTGGTCCACTATGGGTGTAGGGTTTAGGGTTTAGGGCATTTCCGGTCCCCTGATTATACCCCCCCCCCCCCCGTTCTTGTATTGCTAGGGTTTAGGGCTTTCTAAAACGAGACCCCGAACGGAATCCTCACAGCCGGAAGAACGGAAGCCTATCTGCCCAGACACGGCGACGTGGCTGCCCTACCTCCTGGCGCGGGAGGGAGAAGACCTCTGGTACGAGGATCAGGTGGGCTCGGGGAGGAAGTCAGGCCCCCTTCCCTTCCCTGCCCCAAGCCCTAAACCCTAAACCCTATACCCTACGAGCCCGAAGTCCCAAGCCCTAAGTCCTGAACCAGTGATTCCGGGGCTGCCCAGAATTTGCTTTGGTACCCTAATCTACATGTATACAAGTCATTAGAATCAATATCTCATAGCAGAGACACGACAAGGGCCCCCCACAATACGGAACAAAGCCTAGACCCAGAATCCTGCCCTGTCTTTGCCAAACCCCAAACCCTAAAAGCGTTACGTCCTCAAACCCTAGAACACCCTACACACGCCCCTAAACCTATACACCCTAAACCCCAAACCCCAAACCCTAAACCCTAAACCCTCAACCCTCAACCCTAAACCCTAAACCCTAAACCCCTGCGCTTGCACCAGGCGGCCTTCATGGGCCTCGCCAAGCTCATCTACGGCGCCCTTGGGCCTGGAAGTCGGTGAGTTCTTGGCTTGCTGCTGTGGGTTTAGGGTTTAGGGTTTAGGGTTTGGGGTTTAGGGTTTAGGGTTTAGGGTTTGGGGTTTAGGGTTCAGGGTTTAGGGTTTGGGGTTGAGGGTTTAGGGCTCAGGGGTTGGTTTGCATCTTTGGGTTCGTTCAAGGGGGGTTCCGATGTATGGGCCCTTGGGATCTCTAGGGTAGAAGGGCTGTATAAGGGGTCCCTTTTAAGCGCAAGTCCTGCTTGGGGGGGGGGGGGGGGCTTTTGCAGGAGGGGTTTAGGGGGTTTCGGTTCAGGGTCTGGAGGAAACACGGGGGGGGGGGGGTCTTCCTGGTCCATGGCCAGGGATTCTGCCCGGGTCTAAAGGCCCGACTGCTAGTTCGCATGGACCCTCGTATTTCAGAAGTTGTGAAAGGGCGGGAGATCTGAGGGGGAGAGGGGTGTTCATACTGCTTCTCTAAACCAAAAGACCTGTAAATCCCCTAAGACCCTAAATCCCTCAACCCCTAACCCTAAACCCCAAACCCCAAACCTTGAATCGCCTGAAGCCCTGAGACCCACAAAACCCCCTTGAGTCTGTCGGCCAAGGGGACAATGCTCCTGAATCCGGTGGCCCGGACTGAGCTACAGAAGCAGCGTCGGGAGGGCTTCAGTAGGCATTTAGAGCTTCGGGTTTGGGCCTTTACAGGGGTAGGTTTGAACATCATTCTTACTGTTGTTGGCCTTAATCCGCTTTCATAATCCTTATAAGACCATATTAAGTTTTTGTTGGGCCCCCAAACATACCGCAGTTTAGGGTTTGGGGTGTAGCTTCGTGCTTGAGTTTGCGGTGTCAGGTTTGGGGCTTCAGGGTGTGGAGTTTAGGGTTTTCGGTTTTGGGCTTTAGGCTTTGGCCTGTAACGTTGAGTGTTTAGGGAAGTCGCAAGTATCTAGGGTTTCTACCTTGGCCCTTAAGGTTGTACCCTTGGGTTTGGGGTCCCTTGTTAAGGATCCCTGAGGGAATATAAGGGCCATATTTGGGGTATATTGAGGGGAACCTTTAAGGGTACAACCTTAGGGGTACGTGGCTTCATCCCTTGAAAGTAGTGCCGCCGACGTGTTTTTGCCATGCTAACCTGCCGATCACGATAGCTTCCATCTCCCCAAAGCCCACAACCCTAAACACTAAACCATATAAACCCCTTGCCAAACCCTACACCCTAAACCCTAAACAGACCACAAAAGTACCCCCAAAACCATCGCTAGACCGCCTTCCGGCCCCTAAACCCCAAAACCCGAAAGCAAACCCTAAACCCTTAACTCTAAACCCTCAACCCTCAACCCTCAACCCTCAACCCTCAACCCTCAACCCTAAACCCTAAACCCTAAACCCTAAACCCTAAACCCTAAACCCTAAACCCTAAACCCTAAACCCTAAACCCTAAACCCTAAACCCTACCTCGAGTTGATGGGCCTCTTTGGCGACTTCGTGGTGCTTCGCTCCCATGGGCTGGGGCGGCGCGTCTTCCTCCGATGTGGAGCGCCCTAAGCTGCATTGGGGTTTAGGGTTTAGGGTTTAGGGCTAGGGCTCAGGTCCTGGGTTGCCAGATTCCTTGGGTGGTTGGGTTTCGGGACTTTTGATCCAGCATGCGGGGTTAAGGGCGGAGGGTTTCAGAAAATATTTCCGAACCCTTCAAAAATAAATGACATTAAGAAGAATACATATACATGCAAATTTATTAAGGCTCCTACATTAGGGTGTTTCAAAGGCTTCCGATGAGTTTTCGAGGTTTCAAGGCTTAGGGGCCTACCAGATATAAAGGGTGTCCGAAATTCGGTGGCACCTTATTGGGGTCCTCGTTGGGATGTTCTCCCTGAAACTCGCAGTCCTCCGGTTATTAAGTACCACGAACCTTTACGTAAACCCTAGATGAAGTACGGTACATATTTCTTTCACCCCAAAAAGGACACCAAGTATATATACACTCACCAATATTAAAAGGGAACCTGATATACACTCACCAAAAACAGTAATCTAAACCCCAAACCCCAAACATCCAACCCCAAACCCTAAACCCTAAGCCCTAAACCCTAAACCCTAAACCCTAAACCCTAAACCCTAAACCCTAAACCCTAAACCCTAAACACGAACCCCCGAAGAGCTCGAGGTGTCCCCCCAGCCTGAATGGCCAAAGGTTCTGACAGCCGCTGCTGGCATCCTCATCTGCGTGCGGCCAGGGAACCCTGGGAATTCACACGGGATTTAGGGTTTAGGGTTTAGGGTTTAGGATTTAGGGTTTAGGGTTTAGGGTTTAGGGCTTGGGGGGTATCAGGGTCCCCAACGACTCCCTGAATCATCTCCTAGACAAGGGTCCTGGTGCGTTACTTGGAGTACTTGGACCCCCAAAAGGGGCTTAGAGTTCAGGGTTTAGGGTAGTTTAGGGTTTAGTTAGGGTACTTGGACCCACAACACTGCTAGATAAATGGCGTAGAGTTTAGGAGTTTAGGGTGTAGGGACCCTAAACCCAAATTTCTCAACCCTAAATACCAATGATATGGGCGCATGGTCCACGTGTACGTTCCATGGTTACATATGTATATGTATATATATATATATATATATGTACGTATAAGGAGATGATAGATAGATAGATGTGTGCGTGTGCCACGGTGGTTATAGGGCTTCCCAACCTTAAAACCCAGACCGTAACCTCCTAAACTCTAGACAACAAACCGTCAAACTTAGTCATCATCAAGTAGATGTATAGATAGACAAACATGCGCATCTAGATAGATCGATCTTACTTGATGTCTTCCCTCGTGTTGAATGAGCCTGTGCAGAAAAGATCTAGATCAGCCCTAAACCCGAAACCCTTTCTCCTAAACCCTACACACTACAGCCTTGGTGTTTTTTGGCGCCAATCCGCTATGAGGTCAGACCTGAAGCACAACTTCTACTGGCTGCTTGGCGGCCTTCAAGGGTTCAAGGGTTTAGGGCTTTCAGGGTTAAGATGTTTAGGGGTCTATAGGGGCTAGGGGATCCATCCAGGTTCAGAGGTTTTGGGTTTTAGGGCTTTCGGCGTCTTTCTGGATCTAGGCCTAGGAGTTATTACCTCAAGGCGGGAGTGACCCCCATGAGCCTGATCCCCAAATTCTAAGATTTGGTTCGCTCTCAGAATTAGGACCCTTTCTGTTTGCGTCCCATATATAGTACGGCACCCTTATAACAAGGACCCTACTTGGAAGCACTTTAGACTTAGTAAGTCTTCTTTCTATCCCCTAGAGACCCCACTATGACCCCCAGAACCCAACTTATTGACCCCTACTTGCCAAGTCCAAGGAGCTGCCAAGTAATTTAGAGAGCTACTCGCATGGTACTTCCCAAAATAGGGGCACCCCCTTGATACCCCAAAGAGAAGAGAATCCCCTTAAAAAGGACCCCCCCAAAAGGGTACCCCTATTCTCGGAAGCTCCCAAATACCCCTAACCGCCCTTGCAGACCCATAAGAACCTGAAATGGTTTCCCAGAAAGACCTAGTTCCACCCTAAACCCTAAACCCTAAACCCTAAACCCTTAAACCTTTAAACCCTTAAACCCTTAAACCCTTAAACCCTAAACCCTAAACCCTGAGCATCGGCCCGAAAAGCCCAAAGAAGCAGAGCTCTGGCCCCCAAAAGCTCTGTAGCCACTCGGAGTAGGGTTTAGGGTTTAGGGTTTAGGGTTTAGGGTTTAGGGTTTAGGGTTTAGGGTTTAGGGTTTAGGGTTTAGGGTTCAGGGTTCAGGGTTCAGGGTTCAGGGTTCAGGGTTTAGGGCCCTTAGCCACTCCCAAAGGTTTATGGTGGGTTTGTAGTGTTACAGGGTTTTGTGCTTAGGGGCTCTGGGGCTTAGGGTTTAGGGTTGTGACACCTTGCTTGGAGGTTCGTGGGACTTATGTACTCGGCTGGCCCTTGACATGTTTTATTCTTTCACTCATTGGGGTTTAGGGTTTAGGGTTTAGGGTTTAGGGTTTAGGGTTTAGGGTTTAGGGTTTAGGGTTTAGGGTTTAGGGTTTGTAAGAAGGTCGTACTCAGAAATGTGTTGTTCAGAGGGCTCTAAGGGCCATCCTAGTAACGAGAAGCCCTAAGCCTAGGTTAGATCTTGGGACGTGGTTTGTATGTTCCTTGTTTGGGTTTATTTAAGGGACCCTAGATTATGAGCATATCTTTCAGGGTGTTCAACTTACTGGCTCAAAATCCATGTTTTTTCATCTTTAGGGCCTCTCATAAGGTAGTTTATTCTGAAGGTTTCAGCTTTAATTCCCCTAAGCCCTAAACCCTAAACCCTAAACCCTAAACCCTAAACCCTAAACATTGGGTTTTGGGCCAGCAAGTTAGAGGCCAACCCAGCTAGGTTCATGACCGGCATCCTCATCTGGCGCTTCGGCGAGTGCATGAACGACGTCACCGTGGAGGCGCGAGCTCGATGGCCGGAGGTTTTCTGTTGCTTGCGCAAGGTTTTTGGGGTCAAGCCCTATTCCCTAATCCCTAAACCCTAACCCCTCCCCCCCCCCCCCCCCCAAAAGATGTAAAATCATGGCCATCCTATGGCTGAAGCCCTGTGTCCTGAGCCCTATCGTACTGGAGCTTCAGAATAATAGGCAAGCATGGAATAGGCACCGTGGTGCCTCAAATATATATATATATGTACAAAGGTGTATTTGTTTGTTTTTCTTTATGCATTGAGAAAAATCATGTATTTGTCATTCCTTGGTTTTGCATGTGTACTCAGGACCATATGACTACAGGAGTTCTCGCTTGGGTTCTTTTGTTGTTGGGTTTCTGGGGCCCCCAGCGCAGCTATCATTAAGATTTTGGTGAAGTATGTGTGACGAAAGGGAGTGTAAAGGGAAGGGTCCAAGGCATCGTCTGAGATTTTGGGCTTGGGTTATAAGTTATATCACCTTGGTGTTTCATCAGCAAGGCTGTGCCCTACCCCTCAAGCTCTCCCCTATGCGTTTCTTTCCTGCAACCTCAGATCCCGAGCCTTGGTTGTTCTTCCTGGGCTTCCTAAGAAGGCAGCGAAAAGCTGCATCTGACAAAGTGCAGCCATGTTCCGATGATCCGAGCAAATATAGCAGACGTATCCAACCGACCGAAAACCCATAAGCACTGTACCCTAAAGACACTATACCCTAAACCCGACATAAACCCTAAACCCTACACAAACCCTAAACCCTAAAACCCTACATAAACCCTAAACCTTATACCCTCTACCTTAAATCCTATACCCAGGCCATCGCTCCCGAGATGGTGCCAACGTCGCAGTATCCCATGGCCAGCGCCGTGAAGGCGGTCGCTGCGAGTTAGGGTTTAGGGTTTAGGGTTCAGGGTTTAGGGTTTAGGGTTTAGGGTTTGCGAAAAGACGGGTGCCAAACCAGCCCTACCACCCGAAGTCTCCTAAACCCTATGAATACACAACAGCCAGTACCTCGTACCTCAGCCTCCCCTCCCCTCCTTCCTTCCTGAACTGCGCATTGTCAAGGGCCTATTCCCCCCCTTCCCCCCAAAGCCCCCCAAGCTCACACCCTAAACCTGAGCCCTAAACCCTAAACCCTAAACCCTAAACCCTAAACCCTAAACCCTAAACCCTAAACCCTAAACCCTAAACCCTAAACCCTAAACCCTTAGCTGAACCCTTTGCCTCTTGGGCAGGGCGCCCTCTTCCTCCTCGGCGGTGTCATAGGCTGGCTGCTCAAGTTCCGGGGCTTTTCGGGATCCTATCCCTAAACCCTAAACTCTAAACCCTAAACCCTAAACTATGCAACCTGAACCTACAGTTCAGGCTCAGACTCGCCTATACAGGCCTATCTTTCAGAACCCTTTTGAAACTCCTTTCTTTTTGTAGGTTTAGGGTTTAGGGTTTAGGGTTTAAGGGTTAAGGGTTAAGGGTTTAGGGTTTCGGGTTTACGGTTTCGGGTTTAGGGTTTAGGGTTTAGGGTTTTGGTTGCCTAAGAATCCTATACGGGGGCTTGGCAGTAGGTGACCTACAATGAAGAAGGCTTTTGGGTTTAGGGTTTAGGGTTTCGGGTTTGCTCTTGTGGTGCTCGGTGGGGTGGGGTGGTGTAGGGTTATCATGGAGTCTCGAGGAGTCCAGCGCCCACTGGGTTGAGGGGTTTAGCCTAAACCCCAAACCCTAAACCCTAAACCCTAAACCCTAAACCCTAAACCCTAAACCCTAAACCCTATTAAAAAAAACACCCTAAACCCTAAACCCCCAAGCCCTGAACCCCAAGCCGGGGCTCAGCTGCCGCTGTTTGTGCTCCTTCAGCTTGGATGCACGGACCTTTGAGTTGCCAGGGCTTAGGGTTTAGGGTTTAGGGTTTAGGGTTTAAGATTTAGGCTCAGGAATTAGGCATAGTCCTAGGTAGGGCTTAAGCTTCGTAGCTCTTAGTAGGGAAGGTGCCGTATATTGACCCTGCTATCCCCTTTAGGGATAGTGTGAGGCACGTACCCAATTCCCAAATTCTGATTTTAAGCACTCGTTCTCGCCACCCGAGAGCCTAAACGCCCACAAGTGCCCGGCTTGCATCCTTGAATGAGCAACTTAGAGTGCTTCAAGCAAGCGATTCTTAAATACATAAGCAGAATAAGACAGAACTTCAGTTCCATTTTGTCTGTTGGTTTCTACAGCTGAGGAAATGGTCGATAGGGATTGTTGAGGGCACTCGTGTCTAGTGACATTCTTGTGACCCCTAAACCCTTAAACCCTAAACCCTTGCCCTAAACCCTAAACCCTTAACTCTTAACCCTTAAACCCTAAACCCTAAACCCTAACCTCTTGTAAACCCAAGGCCTAGTGGGGTAGTATAGGATCTCAGAGTAACTTATCCGTTCTACTCCATCATACCTACACTAACCAACCCAGCGCGGTTTAGGGTCTAGGGTTTAGGTTGAGGGTTTAGGGTCATAGCCATATTGGGGCACGTAAAGGGCCTATCAGTGGGCAAAAAGTGCAGTTTTCACTAGGTGCCAAGCCCTATACCCTAAACCCTAAACCCCAAACCCCAAACCCTAAACCCTATGAAACTCCACGTCGGGTGGTGCCTTGAAGGCTATGTCATGCTGATGTTTGCCACGGACCTGTATCCTGGATGGAGTATTGGATTTCGGGCTTAGGGCTTTTGGGGTGTAGGGTTGAGGGCTTTAGTGTTCAAGGGTGTGGTGGCTGAAGTTTAGGGGTGTCAGCGGTATTCAGTTGTCAGGGCTACAGAGCTTCAGGTTTTAGGGCTTGACGGTTTAGGGGTTTCAGGTTTTAGAGCTTGGGGGGTTTCGAGCTGTAGGTTTTAATGGCGCACGTTCAGCGCATCAACGTAATTCGTGACTGGATACGACCATTTGGAGGTCCTTGAAGTTCTAGAGACACGATGTTTATGCATACGAGCATCTCCCAAAAGGTGACCATGATCAACATTTTGCAAGTTAAAATTTCCCAAAAGGTGAACGTGATCAACAATCCCCAGTTGGAGAGTACCCTAAACCCTAAACCCTAAACCCTAAACCGGCTGCTATTCTGCCATGGCTTGGGGGGCCGAAGATGTTCTGTTGTTACATGGACCCTTAAGAAAACTGAGGGAATGCCCGTATTCTGGCTCTACCCTCCTTGCCACCTGTACCTTTCAGCTTCCTGGTGGGGGCAACGGGGGTCAGGGTTTAGGGTTTCGGGTTTAGGTTTTAGGGTTTCGGGTTCAGAGCGCGCCATCCACCAGCCCAACCAACTCGGAAGCAGCACCCTGCATCCCACCGTGGCTGGTGCTGTCTCTGTGACGACCGAGATTCTCAGCCTCTGTGTTTTGCGTCCTTGCTGGGCTTCTACATCTCCTAGGTAGGATAAGGGGGACCCTTAAAAGGGAACCCTTCTACACCCTCTTCTGGCTCTCTTAAGGAGGGACCTTATTGAGAGGGTCTATATCCCCAAGAGTCCCCTAAATCCTATCCCCCAACATCATGAGGCAGATGAAAGGTTGCTTTTGTTAGGTGGAAGATGTGGTGCGGCTGTGGTGTTGCGATGAGTCAACCATCCTGAGCTCCCATCCAAAAGCCCCAAACCCTAGCCCCAAGCCCCAAACCCCACATCCCAAACCAATGTCAACCCTAAGCCCTAAACCCTAAGCCCAAACCCTAAATCTAAGCAACAACACCCCAATCAGGCACTACAGCTGGCTCTACTCAGCATATCTCATCGGCATGCTCGTGTGCTCCCTACCAGCGCTGCTGCTGGATGGCATTTCAGGGCATTTGAATCGGCGAGGCTGTTGATTGTTGCTACCCTGAGGGACCATGTACCTCATGATTATATACTTGGGCCCCAAATTCCCTATATAGCAAGTACTTTAAGGCCTAAGTATTCCCTATTTAGGTACATGGACCCTAAACCCTAAACCCTAAACCCTAAACCCTAAACCCTAAACCCTAAACCTAAACCCTAGGCTGTAAACCGTCAGCCCTACGTCCTCAACTCTCCAGCTTGGCTTTGGGAGGTCGTTGGCATTACCCTCCAGGGTTTAGGGTTTAGGGTTTAGGGTTTAGGGTTTAGGGTTTAGGGTTTAGGGTTTAGGGTTTAGGGTTTAGGGTTTAGGGTTTGGGGTTTTGTTGTTTGAAGCGATTGCGGCTTTAACGGCTTTTTCTCGGTGTATTTCGGTTTGTGTCGTTTGTTGTGTGCTTTCCTGTTTTGTTTGGCGGGGGAGGGGTTCAAGGTAGTTTGTTGGCGTTTAAGCTTTTTGGCTTGTTCAGTTTTGGTTTGTTTCGGGGTTTCAGAGTTTGTAGTTGGGTTCCAACCTTTTGGTTTTCGGTGCTTGGCGTGACTTAGGGTTGTATTGTTTAGATTTGTTTTTTGGGCTTCAGGTTCTTTTTGGTTGGGTATATTTGTTGGTCGTTTCGGGGTGCCAGGGTGTTTTGTTTCGGTGCTTTTTTTGCTGTTTCTCAGGCTTCGTGTGGGGCGGCTTAGGATTTTGGACTTTAAAAAGCATTGGGGGGTTGAGTTCCAGGTCCAGGACACCAGCTCCCTGCCACCAAGCCTAACGCTCAAACCTTAGTCCCCTAACCCTAAACCCTGAACCCTACTCCCGGAAAACCCCCTACTTTAAGGAGCATGCAATGGAATCACGCTACGGTCCCTCTCGGCATTTGAAAATATCCTCGGGGCCCTAAACTAAACCCTGAACCCTAAACCACAAACCCTGCACCCCAAACCCTACACCCTAAACCCTGAACCCTGAACCCTGAATTCTAAACCCTAAACCCTAAACCCTACACCCTAACCCACAGGGCGCTGATGTCAGGGCTTTCGGGTGTGGGACGCCTGCCAGCCGAGGTTGTTGCTGAGGGAAGACGGGGCGCCTGTGCGGCAGAGTTGTCAGATGAGGCCCATGGCCCTCAACCCTTATAGGCCCTATAGGGTTTATAGGGTTTAGGGTTAGGGTTTGGGTTTGGGTTTAGGGTTTAGGATTTAGGGTCTAAACCTTAGAGCTGTGTTTAAAGTTGAGGGTCACCTCTAGACCTTGAATCCTACGCCCTAAGCCCTAGACCCTGAATCCTACGCCCTAAGCCCTACACCCGAACCCTTAACCGATAGCAGCCTGCAAGAAAGCAATCTCCATCGACCTAAACCCTACACCCTAAACCCTAAACCCTACAGCAGCCTTGAAACCATTCCCAGCCTGCTCCCAAACCCTAAACCCCAAACCCTATACTAAACCCTAAACCCTCAACCCTAAGCCCTAAACCCTAAACCCCAAACCCCAAACCCTAAACCCTAAACCCTAAACCCTGGCAGTCTTGGGCTCATATTGCGTGCAGGCGTCTGCAGCAGAAGCAGGCCTTTGACTACTTGACACATGCGCCGCCAGACTGAAAGGGTTAGGGCTTAGGGTTTAGTCTGGGGTTTAGGGTTCAGGGTTTAGGGTTTAGGTTTTCAGGGTTTAGGGTTTAGGGGTTTAGGGTTCCTTAGGCGGTTTTTTTACAGTCCAAAACCCTTATTTAGGAAGGCCGTTAGAGCCTTAGGGTAAAGCTCGGGGGCTTTGAGGTTGAGGGTTTAGGGTTCAGGGTTGAATGGGGTGAACCATTTTTGTGTCTTGAGGTTTGCAAGTTGAGGGTGTAGCATGAGGATCGGGACGCTTCGTCGCCAGAATCACCGTGTGTGGGGTTAGAAGTACTTCCCAGCAGAGTGGCCTTGCTTCTTACTTGTAACCCCACCTGCTAAGTCCTCTGATCCTTTAAGTAGGGTTTGGGGTTGAGGGTTGTGGCCTTCTGGCGGTCGGGTTGGTTGAGGGCTGAGGGTTGAGGGTTTGCTTTGGGATCCAGAGTTCACGGTTGCCCGGGGCTATGGTTTCCGCGTGTAGAGTTCAGGGTTTTTCTTTCTTCGGGGTTTTAATTTTGGGCTTTGGGTTTCTACAGGGGTTTCGTGGTTTGCAGATTTTAAATTTAGAGGTTGAGGGCACTCACATGGCACGTCATCGGATCATGTTGCAAAGTCTGATGCCGGTCATCTCCCAGGCCCCAGAGAGGCCTAGCAGTTTAAGATTCTAGGTTGTAGGGTTGAGGGGTTAGGTTTGTTTAGGGTTGAGGGATTAGGGTTAGATGCTGTGGCCTTGCACTTCCTTACCCTAAGGGTCCACGCACCTCATTACTATATACTTGGGCCCCAAAGTCCCTATACACGAGTTGGCTTGAGGCCCAAGTACTCTGAATCGCCCCAAACCCTAAGCCCTAAGCCCTAAACCGTAAACCCTAAACACTAAACCCTAAACCGCCGTCGCCTTCAGGTACCTCGCACCTGCCCGGCTCCCCGGTGGCTTCCCACTGGCCTGCCTCAGTGCTGCTCGCCTGGCAGCGGTTTCGGGTTTAGGGTTTAGGGTTTGGGGTTTGGGGTTGGTTTCGGGTTTAGGGTTTGGGGTTTAGGGTTTGGGGTTTAGGGTTGAGGGTTTCGGGTTTGGGGTTTGGGGTTTAGTGTTCAGGGCTTTGGGGCCTTAATTGGGGTTTAGTTGGGGTGTCGGGTGTGTTATGGCCTGCTAATCACCGCGTTGAAACAACTTGGGGTGGAAGACCAACCATACACCCCATACTCTAAGCCCTGACCCTAAACCCTAAAACCCTGAACCCTAAACCCTACACCTACACACTCAACCCTAAGTCTAAACCCTAAACCCTAGTTCAATGGATCCACAGTTCTGACTCTGGGTGGATGCGTGTCGCGAGCATGTTGGCTGGGACTATCGCCGGCGCATCGCCTGCAAGGGTAGCCGGGTAGCCCGGCATGTGCAGCTACACACACCCTAAACCCCCAACGAACTTTACGACCCTAAACCCTAAACCCTAAACCCTGAACTGGAAACCCTAAACCCGAGAAAGCCCTGAGCTCGGCCGGAGGTCTTTGTGTTCGCCCTGGGCACCTCGCCGATGTACTTTCTGCTGCTGATGCTCGGTAAAACCTTGGAACACTTTGCACTACTTGGGGTTTAGGGTTTAGGGTTAGGGTTTAGGGTTTAGGGTTTAGGGTTTAGGGTTTAGGGTTTAGGGTTTTAGGGTTTAGGGTTTAGGGTTTAGGGTTTAGGGTTTAGGGTTTAGGGCGTTTGCTTTTTTCTTATAGTTTTGTGGTTCTGGATGCCCTTACGTACCCAACCCCAAAACGGGTGCCCTTACAATAATATGGGTGGTTTTCACAATTATGATCCCTTTCGGGGGTCCTTTTGGGGGTACCCTAAATACTAGGTGCCTTCCTATCATAGGGATCCAAGAAGGGGCTATATTTTTTGACAACCACCCACTTGTGTTTGGGGTTCAGGGTATAGGCCTTCGGGTTTCAGGGTTGAGTTTTTGTTTGCCATATTTTGGGGATATAGCGTTTAGGCCACATATTGTAAATAGTGTGTGTGTGTGTGTGTATGTGTGTGTGTTTGTTCGTTTTTCTGGGGGGGGGGAGCCCTAAGATTTTGTATCCTTGGAACATCTGCATGTTGCCTTACGGGGAAGATGTGGTGTATAGGCTTTGTTGTTGGGATTTAAGCTAGGGATCGGGCACATTCTTTACGTTCCCCCGATGAGGGCCTCATAGGGTGTATCATAGGGTATAGGGTTTCGGGCTTCGGGTTTGGGAGTCAGGGCTTAGCGGGCTTAAAGGGTTTTTTTTGATCAGGGTTTTTGGTAAGCCCTGGGAACACCTTTCGAGATGTTCGCGTACGGTATGGGGCTCAAGAGGATCTTATTTGGGGACATCCTCCCTGACCTAAACCCTGGACCCTTGGCCTAAACTACCATTTGCTTTCGAACCCCCACAAGATGAACACAATAATCCCTGTATGGCCCTTGTAAGGAAGAAGCATATATTTATTTGTTTGTAGGGTTCTTTAGCAAATAGTGGTAAATTCTAACCCTAAACCCTCAACCCTAAGCCCAAAACCCTAAACCCTAACCCCTAACCCCTAAGCCCTAAGCCCCAAGCCCCAAACCCTAAACCCTAAACCCTAAACCCTAAACCCTAAACCCTAAACTAAAGACGACGGTGCGTTTGGTGGGCCAGCCGAGGATGGTGCGAGATGTCGTTGGCATCAGGCAGCAGGCGGGCCAGGACGTTGGAGCTCTTGAGGGTATAGGGTTTAGGGTTTAGGGTTTAGGGTTTAGGGTTTAGGGTTTAGGGCTGTAGGATCAAGGGTTTCGGGTTTCGGGTTCAGGGAGTTTGGGGTTTAGGGTTTTGGGTTTTGGGTTCAGGGAGTACAGTAGTTTAGGGTTTAGTGGCTTTAGGGAGTCTAGGGAGTTTAGGGAGTTTAGGGAGTTTAGGGAATTTAGGGTTTGGAGTTTGGGGTTGCGTTTGGGGTCTAAGGTGCCTTGGTTGGTTGGGACTTGGGTTTAGGGTTTAGGGTTTAGGGATTTGGGTCTCAGTGCTGCTGGTCTTGTGATGGTTCTCTCGCCGTTTTCTTGGGTTCATTTCTGGCCTGTCCGGGTTTGCGATTTGAAGCTCTTTCAGGGGAATGCAATTTATGACGCCCTGAATCCTAATCTCCAACCCCCAGAGCCAAATCCCACAGCCGCAAACGCCAGACTCCGAACACCAAACCCCGCAAATCCCGAACACTCTCAAACCCTAAACCCTAAACCCTAAACCCTAAACCCTAAACCCTAAACCCTGAACCCAATTCCCGAAACCCCAAACCCTTGAGCCGCAAAATGCAACACTCCCAGTCCCCAGGCCCACAAAAGGACTGCAATCCCTTAAGCCCCTAAACCCCAATATCCAAAACCCCTAACCCTAAACCCTAAACCCTAAACCCTAAACCCTAAACCCTAAACCCTAAACCCTAAACCCTTGCATAATCTTTAAACCCCCTAAACCTTAAACCCTAAGCCTTTACCCCAAACCCCAAACCCCTGAAACCCTAAACCCTAAACCCCAAAGCCCTGAAGCCCCAAACCTCCCAAAACTGCCCTAAACCCTAAACCCTAAACCCTAAACCCTAAACCCTAAACCCTAAACCCTAAACCCTAAACCCTAAACCCTAAACCCTAAACCCTAAACCCTAAACCCTAAACCCTAAACCCTAAACCTCCCAAAGCTGCCTGAAAGCCCTGGCCCATGCTGTGACAGGCCATGCAGCAACGCCAGTTTAGCTCCTGGGCCGTTGTGTTTCATTCCCCATCTCACCTTAGGGTTTAGGGTTTCGGGTTTAGGGTTTAGGGCCTAGGGTTTAGGGTTTAGGTTTCAGCGTTCAGCGTTTAGGGTTTAGGGTTTAGGGTTTCGGCTTTAGGCTTTAGGTTTCAGCGTTTAGGGTTTATGGTTTAGGGTTTAGGGTTTAGGGGCTCTCCCGCCGCCTGCCCGAAGTAAGTGCCAAATTCAATTGTACATGACCCTTGGAACCCATGTTGATTGTAAATCCTAAGCCCTAAACCCTAAACCCTAAGCCTTAAAGTTTCGGGCTTTGGGAGCTCAAATATGCAGCTCGGAACCTGAAGGCTTCGTGTCCCTTCGAAATGCGGCCTTCTAGAGTCTAAGAGAGCCGCCCTTGCCTGAAAGCCTCATTTTTGTGGGGTCTAGGTTCTAGCCCTAAACCCTAAACCCTAAACCCTAAACCCTAAACCCTAAACCCTAAACCCTAAACCCTAAACCCTAAACTCCAGCGAGCAACAAGAATCAGACCATGCACAAATAGCGAGACATGTCAAAAGAGCCACAGCCTGAACCACTCAACCCGAAATTATGCCTCAAAGCTACCTGAACGCGCGAGCCCCAACCTTGTACCCAATCTTGTAACAAGGCTAAATTCCCTGAAGCCCCAACTTGGGGTTTAGGGTTTAGGGTTTGCGGTTTAAGGTTCAGGGTTTAGGGTTTAGGGTTTAGGGCCCCGAAACCCTTAAACCTGGAAATCCTAAAGCCTACATGAGGTTACATCTCCGTCATCTTCTTCCTCTTCGCAGTGGCCCCTAGACTGCAAAAAACCCTAAACCCTAAACCCTAAACCCTAAACCCTAAACCCGATGAGGAGTTTGGAAATCTCCTGTTTAGGGTGGTGTGGTGCAGAAGCCAGGCCATGTAGGCTTCATATTAAATATATTTTTTGGGACCCCAAACCCTAAGCCCTAAACCCTAAACCCTAAACCCTAAACCCCAAACCCCAAACCCTAAACCCTAAACCCTAAACCGTAATCTCTGCTTGTGTTCGGTCCTAGGAGTGTCGGTTCTGTCTACCAGGCGCTGATTTTTGGAGCATCGTGGGACTTCGAAAGGCTTAGGAGCTTTTATGCGGTTATATGTACCATGTTCCTCCTTGTTTTGCGGTTAAGTTATCCTACTCAACAACTCTTGTTTGAATACCCTTGAATACCCTCCACAAGTAGGGCTTCGGGTTTTAGGGCTTGGGGTCGAATGCTGCTCTGCACTGCACACAGAAGCTCGTTGACCTCTCAGGCCCTGAAACCGCGAACGTCTAGGGTTTTGGGTTCAGGGTTTCAGGGTTTAGCGCAAACCTCTGTGTGTGTGTGTTCTAAACCTAAAGCCCTATCCACCGACAGCCTAAGCCCTTCCCGAGCGACGAATGCCCCACACAGTTTCCCCTAAAGCTGGCAACGTACCCACAGCCTTACAGCCAGGGATCCGAGCCCCTGGAACCCCAACCCCTAAACCCTGAACCTTCAAACCCCCAAGCTCCGGCACCCTAAACCCCTAGAACCCTAAATCTATTTCCGCTAGGCCCTAGACTGCCCAGACCCCTGACACCCCAAAATCCTGGAGGGAAAGCAAGTAAACCCCCGAAATAACAAAACTTCACCTCCTCAACTGCTTACACCCCTAAGCCCTACACCCTACGCCCCTAAACCCTTGACCTCTAAACTTCCTAAGCCCCCAAGCCCCAAACCCTAAAGCCAATGCTTCCGAAACTTCCTAAACCCTGAACCTCTACAGTTCCCCAATCCGCCTAAATCAGTGCTAGGACTTAGAACCAGAAGCTCGAAAGCCATAGACCCCAAAGCCCTGACAACCTTCTAAGGCCTAACTTTGAATAGCTCTCAACTCCCTAAGCCCTAAACCCTGAAGCCCTGAAACCCTAAACCCTGCACCCCAAACCCTGAACCCTAAACCATACAACCCTAAACCCTAAACCCTGAACCCTAAACCCTGGCCCTAAACCCTAAACCCTTACCCTTGAGCCCCACAAAGGCCGCAGCCATCTTCTCCGGCGGCAGCTCTGCTGCCCCGGGAAGGGATGGCCAGGTCCACCACAACAAGGCGCGAGATTGTTTTTTTTTTGTTTTTGGGGGTTAGGGGTTTAGGGTTTAGGGTTTAGGGGTTAGGGGTTAGGGTGCTTTGTTGAGGGTTCGGGGTTCTTAGGGCTTTTGGGCTGTTAGATTCTCAGGGCTTGTCTGGGGTCTAGAATCTGTAGGCTTCAGGGGAAATTACTCTAAAAATCCTGCAGGGATTAGGGGTATAGGGTTTACCGCTGAGCGTTCAGAGTTCCGAGTCCAGGACTTTGGTATCCCAAATCCCCAACTACCACACTTTTCATAGGTTACGACTCGTACCCCTAAGGTAGGTTTCTCTTAAGACTCTGGATTGGGCTGGGGGTTTCGGTGGTCTCAGGACCTCTCCGCCAGCAAAGCCTCGGGGGCGACCATCAGTAAACCCTAAACCCTAAACCCTAACCCTAAAACCCTAAAAACCCTAAAACCCTAAAACCCTAAAACCCTAAAACCCTAAAACCCTAAAACCCTAAAGCCCTAAAACCCTAAACCCTAAACCCGAAACCCTCGGTTTCTTAGAAGTGGGCAAGTGGCCTTGAGTTTAGGCCTAAACCCTAAACGGAAAAGGTTAGGATCCGGCTTCGCCGCCTTGGACGGCGTGGGGTGGGAGAAAGGTCAAACCCTAAACCCTACACCCTAAACCCTACACCCTAAACCCTAAACCCTAAACCCTAAACCCTAAACCCTAAACCCTAAACCCTAAACCCCACACCCTAAACCCTAAACCCTATTGTCGTGGCCAGTTCGCCCCTAACGAAGGTCTCAAACCGCTTCTGCATGCAGCCCGCTCTTTCTCTGCACAAGAGGAATCCCAGCAAGAGCCCGAGCGCCCGGAAGCCTTCAAAAAACCAAGCCTTGGCCTCAAGACCCTAAACCCAAATCTTGGGACAAGCTAGGGTTTAGGGTTTCTGGCTGGGGTTTACTTAGGGTTTAGGGTTTAAGGTTTAGGGTTTAGGGTTTAGGGTTTTTGGTTTAGGGTTTAGGGTTGAGGGTTTAGGGTTTAGGGTTTAGGGTTTAGGGTTTAGGGCCGCCCTAGGGCCACATCTTGGGGCTAGCTCGGGTGTAGGTTTTTCGAGGGGGGCACAAGAGGACGATGCTGACATCTACGTGCGAACGCGACGGCTGCATCTCGGCCCGCAAACCCTAAACCCTAAACCCTAAAACCCTAAACCCTAAACCCTAAACCTCAAACCCTGGATTTCTTGGAGCTTCCTGGTGCTTCTAGCCCAGTTACCCTAAGGGTCCATGTACCTCATTCTTGTATAGTTGGGGCCCAAAGTCCCTGTGTAGGAGATACTTTAAGGCCAAAGTATTCCCTATTTCGGTACACGGACCCTTACGATTATACCTGTAGTTCTGTCTCACTTGTAAGTTTAGTGCCCCAATATGGCTACAGTTTGATTCTAAGTTCAGTTCTAATTGGGTTGGAATTACCACGAACCTCCAAGTACGGGACTCCGCAGGGGACTCCATACAAGGGGACTTTGAGGATCGGGAGTCCTTGGGAAGCACAGGTACCAAGTAAGGTTGTAAGTTAGCCTAAAAGGGGTCTTGCGAGGGTCATCCTACTTAACAGCCCTCAGCAGCCCTACTCAAGAACAGCCCCGCAATCCTCCAAGTACCCTACTCCGCTAACCCCTCAACCCCCAACCCCAGTCCCTATATAACCCCTACACGCCTTCAACCCCAAACCCTAAACCCCAAACCCTAAACCCTAAACCCTAAACCCTAAACCCTGCACAGGAAAGCCTAAACCCTGTACGCCTTCCATCCCAAACCCTAAACCCTATATATAGGGCTGACCCCAGAGTCGGCTTTAATTCGGCTGGCTCAGGGTTAAGGGTTAAGGGTTAAGGGTTAAGGGTTTAGGGTTTAGGGTTTAGGGTTTAGGGTTTAGGGTTTAGGGTTTAGGGTTTAGGGTTTAGGGTTTAGGGTTTAGGGTTTAGGGCGAGGGTTCAGGTTTAGGGGTTGCATTGGTGATAGGGATGGCGAGTAGATTTCCGGGCTTGGGGCTTTGGGGGTTGTAGGGGTGCAGGGTTTTAGGGCTATGGCGGCTTAGGGCTTCTTAGGATTTAGGGTTTTAGGCCTTAGGGCTTTTAGAGCGTTAAGGACCAACCTCTAACCCTAAACCCTAAACCCTAAACCCTACACCTTTCAGGAGTGGGGAGGGGGATGTACCGGTACCGGCATGGGACGCGAAACCGCATGTTACGCGAAGATGGAAGGCTTTTGGTATCCCAAACCCCTAAGCCCCAATAAAGTCGCACATGCAGAAGAAGACGCCGGACCGGCTGAAGAAGCTACGCAAGAACAGGAAGTGGACTCGCGAGATTTTGAAGTAGTGCTTGCGAATGGCTCGGGAGGTCGTGAGGTTTGGCGGTGATGTCTACTTCGAGTGGCCTCGCCGGTGCACGGGGTGGAAGCTCAAGAAGTTCCGGAGGTCCCTAAACACTAAACCCTAAACCCTAAACACCCAAACCCCTAAACCCCAAGCCCCAAACCCCAAACCCGAAACCCCTAATCCCCAAACCCCAAACCCTAAACCCTAAACCCTAAACCCCAAACCCTAAACCCTAAACCCTAAACCCTAAACCCTAAACCCTAAACCCAACACCCCAGGCTCATTGCGGTGGTGGTGTTCGGCCTCCTAGCAATCTCCATGCCCTTCATGTGCTTCTTTGACACGCCAGAGCTGAGGCCAGGGTTCAGGGCTGAGGGCCTTTAGGGCAAGGTCCAGGACGTTTAGGGTTTAGGGCTAGGGTTTAGGGTTTAGGGTTTAGGGTTTAGGGTTTGGGGTTTGGGGTTTGGGGTTTGGGGTTTGGGGTTTGGGGTTTGGGGTTTAGGGTTCAGCATCTCAAGTTCGAGCATTTACTAGGCCAGCAGAGTGTGTGGGCAACGGAAAAAAACCCACCCGCCCAGAGAATCCCATAACATGAAGAACATAGCAAGTTCATTCATATTCGTTTCTGTTCAGACGCACCAAGAGGCCACACAATCACACGGGTAAGACGGGTCAACACGCCAAATTCGTGCTGAACAATGGGGGCCCAGATGGGTCAGACGGGTCAAAACGCCAAATTCGTGCTGAACAATGGGGGGGGCAAACGGGTCAGACGGGTCAAAACGCCAAATTCGTGCTGAACAATGGGGGTCTAAACGCCAAATTCGTGTTTAACATTTAGGGTTATATGGTAGAGAGGTCTAGGGTTTAGGGTTTAGGCTTGGGGTTTAGGGTTTAGGGCAAACCCTAGACCCTAAACCCTAAACCCTAAACCCTAAGGCCTAAGCCCTAAACCCTAAACCCTAAGCCTGCCAGGATGGCCTACTTCTATGCGCCTCAGCTGCAGCGGCCGCCGAATGTGTGGCTTAAGGGTTTAGGGTTTAGGGTTTAGGATTTAGGGTTTAGGGTTTAGGGTTTAGGGTTGGGGGTTTGGGGTTTTAGGGGGTTTGGGGTTTAGGGTTTGGGGCTCTTAGAACCTGAAGCCCTGCAACACATGTGAAATCTCACCGATCTCTGAGAGAATCTGGGTTGGGGTTTTAGGGTTTAGGGTTTAGGGTTTAGGGTTTAGGGTTTAGGGTTTAGGGTTTAGGGTTCAGGGTTCAGGGTTCAGGGTTCAGGGTTCAGGGTTCAGGGTTCAGGGTTCAGGGTTCAGGGTTTGGGCGGGGTGGAAGGGGGTAACGGCTTAGTTAGGGTATATTTAGAGCGTTTGCGGCAAACTCACAACCCTGTCAAACGCAAAGGTTAAAGCTTGGTTTTTCCACCTGCCGAGATTTCAGCCGCGAAGGGAATCTAAGATGCCTTTTTTTTATCTTGAGGTTCCCTTATCCTTGTTGGCCAATAACTGAAGTTTAAACTTTTTGGGCTTCCGTACTTAGTAGAAACAATGAAGTTAAGCTGTGTTTTTTTTATTTTGGTTTTTTGAGAAGTAAGGCATAACCTTAATTTCAACCACAGGGGTGTGTTTTTGTCTAGGTAACTTGGGAAATCTGGGCTTGCGGCTTGTGGGCCTTGCAGGGGGTTTAGGGTTTAGAGTCTAGGGTTTAGGGTTTACGGGGGCAGTTTGGCATGGAGCAGCAGGGGATCCATCGAGCCTTTGGGGCGTCAAGTTTTGTAGAATATTTCGTGCTTGGGGTTCTGGGCTCATGGGGCTTTTCAGTGTTTAGGCTTTTATTGGGCTTTTGAGTTGAGGGGCTTTGGGGGAGAAAAGGCTGGAATGCGTGGAATAGCTTGACAACTACAGGTGCCTAGGTAGCTATCAAGGCTGTCCCATTACAAACCCGATTTCATTTCGATAAGAATAGTACGTATCCAGAATTCATCCCAAACCCAAAGCCCGAAACCACCCAATCTAGGTGAATAGGCCCTAGACTACCCTAAGCTCTATTCCGGCAGTCTGAAACCAAGTGTTTCGCGACGCTCTTCGGCTTCTGCTTTGGCGCCGTCGCGGTCTCAGCTTTTCAAGGGGAATAGCGTCTTTAACAAGGACTTCAAGGCACATAGGGGACTTTAGGGTTTGGGGTTTAGGGTTTAGGGTTTAGGGTTTAGGGTTTAGGGTTTAGGGTTTAGGGTTTAGGGTTTAGGGTTTAGGGTTTAGGGTTTAGGGTTTAGGGTTTAGGGTTTAGGGTTTAGGGTTTTGGTTCTTTGCAGGGGTCTTCAGGCTTTCTGGAGGTTTGGGCTTGTCTCTCAGCTACTTTTAGGGTTTAGGTTTAGGGTTTAGGGTTTAGGGTTATGGGTTGCACTAAACGCATGTGTCAATACCCAGCTTTGGCACTGCCGACCTCCCTCACCACCTCTTGGATTGCGGGCTTCACAACATTCACCTTCAGTGGCGCCCAACGGGCCACGGGACTCAGGATGCAAGCCAAGGACCCCAAGGACCCCAATAGAGTTTAGGGTTTAGGGTTTAGGGTTTAGGGTTTAGGGATAAATCCCCTCACAGGGCCCCCAAGCAAACAATGTAATAAATAAGTCCAGGGCGAATTCCCCTCAGAGGACCCCAAGCAGTTAGAAAAGAATTAAATCCAGGCTTAGTTGTCTTGAGAGGGGGTTGAACCGGTTATCGGCACCTCAAGGTTATAGCCACTTGTAACTCTAGTCTGTTTGCCCTGCTTCTATCCCCAGTGTAAGTACCCATAAACCTCCAAGTAAGCCCTAAACCCTAAACCCTAAACCCCTCAATCCGTGTGCTCCAAGTATAGGCCTATACGCGATTCCAAGACATCACGTGGCTACCTGGCCGCATCTGTAGTTCGGGCTTTTGTCCAGTTTCGGGTTTAGGGTTTAGGATATAGGGTTCAGGGTTCAGGATTTAGCGTTTAGGTGTTTTGAGTGCAGGGTTTCAGGGTTCAGGGTTCAGGGTTCAGGGTTCAGGGTTCAGGGTTTAGGGTTTAGGGTTTAGGGTTTAGGGCTTAGGGTTTAGGGTTTAGGGTTTAGGGTTTAGGGTTTAGGGTTTAGGGCAAAGTTTAGGATTTAGGGTTTAGGGTTAGGGTTTAGGGTTAGGGTTTAGGGTTTAGGGAGACCCAAAGAGCCCAATACCCCTTAATTGAGGAATATCCTTAAATCATATTAAGCATCGCTACATACATACATATATATATATATATGTGTGTATTAAGGTCATATCCCTCACTTAAGGGATACCCTAAACCCTAAACCCTAAACCCAAAAACCCGAAACCCTGACCCCATTGGGCTCTTTGGTGAGTTTAGGGCCAGCGCTTTTGCACTGTTTAGGGTTTAGGGTTTAGGGTGTAGGGTTTAGGGTTTAGGGTTTCGGGTTTAGAGATTTCTGAGCTTCAGCGAGTGAATCCCTCGTGCCCTGGCAGCCCCACGGGGGTTGAGGGTTTAGGGGTTTAGGGTTTAGGCGTTTAGGGGTTTCGGGATGTAGGGTTTAGGATTTAAGGTTTAGAATGCTTAGGGCTTAGAGAGCAGCTCCGGAGGGCTTGTTTCCTCCCATTGGCCCCTCTGTTTCGTACCTCTGTGGCTTCTGGTAATCGCCTTAGCTTGGTTTCTAGCTGAGCGGGCAACCTGAACCTTTGGGGCATACATAATCCCACCATACTTGAAAGGTTGACCGCTTTAGGCCCAGGGTACTCAGCAACTAGGGTAGCTTCTTAACTCTAAACTGGGGATGTGCCCCCTTTTATACTAACTGTCCTGAATAGGGATTAATGTTCGGGGGTACTAGAATCCCTATGAAGGACTGTTAGTAGAAAAGGGGAACATCCCAGCCCTAAACTCTGAAACACGAAAGCCCTAAAACCGGAACCGCAAAAAGTTCCTGTCGTCGCCAGAAGGTGGCAAAGCGCATCCAAAACTCAAACTCAGGTGTAGCAAACCCAGAAACCCTAAACCCTGAACCCTAAACCCTAAACCCTACACCCTAAACCCTAAACCCTAAACCCTAAAACTCTAAGCTCTAAGACCCTGCACCACAAGCTCTGCTCCCCAAATCCGAAACTCCGAACCCAACCCTAAGCCCTCGACCCTCAACCCTACGGCATGGAAGGATCCAGGGCAGGAGCTCGGAACCCGAAACCCTAAACGCTAAACCCTAATCCCTAAACCCTAAACCCTACATGAGGGAAGGGCAAGGACCTCGGCTTTGGGGGGCCATTTTAGGGGTTTAGGGATCTCGTGTTCAGGGTTTAGGGTTCAGGGTGTAGGGTATATAGGGTTTAAGGTATATATGGTTTAGAATTTTGTAGGGTTTACAGGGTTTATAGGGTTTAGGGTATATGGGGTTGAGGGTGTATGGGGTTGAGGGTTTATAGGGTTTTTAGGGTTTAAGGTTTAGGGCTTAGGGCTTAGGGCTCCGAGTTTATAGAATTTATGGGGTTTAGGGTTTCTCGGGTTTAGGGTTTAGGCCCTAGGGTTTATAGGGCTTATTTGGTTTAGGGTTTAAGGGTTATGGCCTAGGGTTTATAGGGTTTATAGGATTTGTAGGGTTTAGGGTTTCAGGTTTAGGGCTGAGGGCTTAGGGTTTATAGGGTCTAGGGTTCAAGGTTTAGGGCTTAGGTGGTTCGGCGCATTGCAAAGGCTCCTTGTCCCAGATGGCGTTGAGTGGGCGAACACTATGGGCTTCAATGTCATGTGCAGGCCTGCACCTCAGCAACCCCTAAACCCTACACTCAAAAACCCTAAACCCAAAACCCTAAACCTTACAGCCTGAAGCTTCAAGCCCTAAAGATTCAAGCCCTAATGCCTAAAGCTTCGAGCCCTAGACCCTAAACCTTATAAACCTTCAAACCCTAGACCGTAAACCTGTGTTTGGAGATTCTGCACTTGTATCGTATAACCCAAGTCTCATCATATCAGGGCATGTAAGTCAGGCTATAAGTCGGTTCTAAGTACCCTGCGTCTCCAAGTAAACCTCAACTAGGATGCCCAGTAGTGCCCTTATTCCCTTTTTGGGGGGGGGTTTAGGTTCCCTTATAAACCCCTTTAAGCAAAAAAGGGCACCCTTTTTAAGCCTAGGTTACTGGGCAGCCTTGTCAAAGCCTAGAGATTCTATGTCCCGATCACTACATGTCTACATCCCAAGCCCTCAGCCCCAAACCCTTCCTTGCGAGTTGTAAGATCAGGCTCTGCATTTAAAGGCAGTTTAGGGTTTAGGGTTTGGGGTTTAGGGTTTAGGGTTTAGGGTTTAGGGTTTAGGGTTTAGGGAATGGACGATGGGTGAAAGAACTGCCCATATAGGTCTTTCCGAAAATAGGGGTACACTTTTGGGGGGGTCCCTTTCAGGGGATTCTATTTTTTGGGCTATAAGAGGGGTACCCCTATTTTGGGAAATGCCCATACAGTATGAGGATTTATAAGGTTTCGGGCTTCGGGCTTTGTTTCATCTGAGAATTCAGAGTTTGAGGAATCCCTCAAAATCACGTGGGGATTTTTCATAAATGTTCAGAGGCATTCCGGCTGAGTCGGTGAGCTTTCATGTTTTTTGGGGGCTATTCCCTGCCCAGAACCCTAAACCCCAAACCCTTGACTCAGACATTTTTGGGTTCAAGTTTATGTTTACCCTAACCCCTCAACCCTGAACCCTAAACCCTAAATCCCTACTACAGATTCCGTAAGTCAGACTGCAGGAACCGGGTTAAAGAAGGCTGCACCAAGACAGCCGGGGGTTCAACCTGGCAGTGCCATGGCCGAGCCAGTGCACAGCGCGTACTCGCCATGGGCTACTTCCCTCCGCACTCCGCCCAATCGCGCATTGCATGATCAGGCTATCTGCAGAGTAGCAGACGCACTCTAAGCGACTGCATGAATGGTTGTGGCGTTTCTTGCAGTAGGCTAGTGGTCCGAAGCACCCGAAGCCCTAAACCCTAACCGTTAAACCTTAGACCCTAAACTCTAAACCCTAAACCCTAAACCCTAAACCCTACACCCAAGCTTGTAGGAACGCGCTTTGATCATGGAGCTTGGGAACAATTGGCCCGCACGCGGTTTCTTGTTAGGGAAGTTAGGTCTGCAAATCCGAAAGTTTTACATACATCTAGGTACGTCTCTTTCGGTATGGCTGAGAGTAGGTATGGCCTTCTAGGGTAGATGGCATGTAGTTGCAATCTAGCACTGTTGAGAACGGATGGATGCATTGGGTAGTCCTGCAGCTACCAGCGAAGACACAGTTACAGTCAAGCCATCAGTCCGTCGGCTCACAAAACTCCAGTCGTAGCTGGAACCCTCGGGCCCTCGGACCCACACCCAAACCCAACTACGTTTGAACCTTTAAAAGCCCTGGTAGCCATGTAGGGTTGATCTGAAACTCGCCACCTATAAGCCTGCATATCTATATATCCAGAAATCTGTATACCCATGTATCCATATATCCATATCTCTGTAGCTCCATGTGTTTGTTTCTTCATCTATGTCTATGTCTATGTGTCTATGTGTCTATGTGTCTATGTGTCTATGTGTCTATGTGTCTATGTGTCTATGTGTCTATGTGTCTATGTGTCTATGTGTCTATGTGTCTATGTCTATGTCTATGTGTCTATGCCTATGCCTATGCCTATGTCTGTGTCTATGTCTATGTCTATGTCTTTGCATTCATGGATAGATAAACATATATATATATGGTCCCCCCCCCCCCCCCCCCCCCCCCCCCCCCGCCCCCTCGCCCCCAACAAGAGCACAACGATTAAGAAGTTCATCGCGTTGGGTTCTGAGGGGGTGGGGGCGGGGGCAGCCTTGCTCACCGCCTTTTCTGTCCATTTCTCGATAAGCCGGGGTCCACTTGAAGGTTCATGGGACTTAAGAACCACTTATAACTGTACTTATAACCCTACTTATAATTGGGATAACCCCTATAAGGCCCTTTAGGGGTATTATAAGTAGGGTTATAAGTGCAGTTATAATTTGTTAATAAGTCCCATGAACCTTCAAGCAGGCTTCATGGTTCAAGACGCCGCAACAAAGTTTTTTGAATCTTCATTCTTAGGCCCCGGCTTTATTCAATGTTTGAAAAAAGCTATAAAACTGCATAGTATGAAGGGTACACCCCCAGCCTTGGGCGCCCGGAGCAGGCTTATTCCTACACAAGATTCCTTGAAAGTATGGGAAAAGGGTCTGGGCGTTAGCGACATTTCTTTCGTGGCGAGGGGAAATGTAAGATTTTGGTCTAGGCTTCAGGCAAACCCTAAACCCTAAACCCTCGACCCTAAACCCTAAACCCTCAACCCTAAACCCTAAACCCTGGTTTCCCTGTGCTCCCAGACTGGCAGGCTGCCTTGAACCCTATTCTGTAGGCCCTAGCAAGCCTACAGTTGAGGGCCCAGTTTTCAACATGGATTAAGCCCGGCTCTTTGTGGTCTTGAGACCCTAAGCGGTAAACCTTACACCCTAAACCCTAAACCCTAAACCCTAAACCCTAAACCCTAAACCCTAAACCCTAAACCCTAAACCCTAAACCCTAAACTTAAACCCTAAGCCCTGTATTGCCTGGTGCCAGAGGAACGCGGGGGTCGGCATGGGCAACTTCCTGGCGGGTGAGGAGCTAAGGGCAAACCGAGGCATTCCCAAAAGTGCCAAGGTTTATAGGGTTTAGCTTTTAGGGTTTAGGGTTCCTCTGTACTAACCCTCCCTAGGTTCCCCCCCTTAAATAACCTTAATTAGTCTTGATTATCCCCCAATTAGCTAGTATAGAGGGGGTAGTAGGGGAACCCATGATTGGGATGTAGGGTTCAGGGTTCATAGACATACTACAAAAAACCTCTAGGTTTACGGACTTATAGCCCAAGCCATTGTACTTAGAACCCAAAACTTAGGGCCCGTATAAACTTGCTCATGACTAGGAGGCTCCTCGCGCTAGGTTTTTTAGGTTACATCCTTGGCCGGCTTTTTGGGTTTAGGGTTAACTGTGTTTCTGAATGAGGTACGCCATACTTCCAGGAAGTTAGTAAAACTGAATAGTGTACAAAGAGGGGTACCCTTGTTATTTTGGATTTACTGGAGAGCCCAGGTATGGTGTCCTTCACGATGCTAGTAACCTGAGGATTAGGGTTTCGGATTTAGGGTTTAGGGTTTAGGGTTTAGGGTTTAGGGTTTAGGGTTTAGGGTTTAGGGTCCCCTTGGAAGTATACGGGTAGTTAACCTGAAGTCCAAGACCCGAAACCCGAAATCTTAAACCCTAAACCCCAAGTGGAGGGCTGCGACTGAGCCCTAAACCCTAAACCCTAAACCCTAAACCCTAAACCCTAAACCCTAAACCCTAAACCCTAAACCCTAAACCCTAAACCCTAAACCCTAAACCCTAAACCCTAAACCCTGAAACCCTGAACCCTGAACCCTGAACCGATTCTAGGGTCCTGAAGGGAGCGGGGTGCGAGGGGGGGGGGGGGGGGGGGGCCAGTTCCCTGATGCTCCCATCACTGCTCCCTAGCTCCCTAAGCTTCCCAAAGGTTCCCTGGAACCCGAAACCTAAAACCCTAAACCCTAAAACCTAAACCCTAAACCCTAAACCCCCTTCCATTAAGGACCCTTTAAACCGACTCAGGTATTCTTTTGAACCTCTTCGCAGAGGGCATCGTCACAGGCCTCGGGAGGGATGTTGTTCATGTCTAGTTGCAAGCAAGCTTATAAGTGCCCTTATCTGGTCTGCATACCACGGTTTAGGGCTTAGGGTTTAGGGTCTAGGGTTTAGGGTTTAGGGTTTAGGGTATGCGGGACTTATCGGCAGTCAGTATAGCAAAGGCTTGCGGCGGACATTCTCCTGTTGGGGTGTTAAGAATGTCTTGGGGTCTCGGCACTGAGGTAGGGGTTAGGGTCTAGGGTCTAGGGTCTAGGGTCTAGGGTCTAGGGTCTAGGGTTTAGGGTTTAGGGTTTAGGGTTTAGGGTTTAGGGGGGGCTCAGGGGATCTAAACTGACGCCTTTTGCAGGCTCCCTGGCTGCAGGGCACCAACAGCCCTGAACCCTGAACTCTGGGAAGCGAAACCCCACCCCTAAACACTAAACCCTAAAGCTCCTAAAGCTCCTAAGAAAACCCTGCTCGCCCAAAGTCTGGAGAAAGCGAAAGCTTCGCTTGACCCAGGCCTTTGGGGTTGCTGGGGGCGCAACTCTCGGGTTTAGGGTTTCAGGGGTTACCTGTGCACCTCTCGGGCAAGCAAAGGGTTTAGGGTTTACAGGGTTTACATGGGGGTCATGCAGGGTTTTCATAGGTTTATGGGGTTTAGGGCTTAGGGTTTACCAAAAGAACGAGATGAGATGCCGCATGGCTTTTCTACACCCCTGTGCCAGAAGTCGTCGGCGGAGATCACGTGAAAGTCGAGCGCCAGGCGCCTTCTCGTGGGACTTGGGCAAGGCTTCTTCGGGCTTTGCTTGGAGGATCGGGGCACTTAGCAAGTAGGGTTATAAGTACCCTAAACCCTAAAGCCTAAACCCTAAACCCTAAACCGCCTAAACCCCATTTGCTAAGACCCCTGATCCTCCAAGTAGGGTTTAGGGTTGGACTTTGGGGTTGGCAAACCTACGCCCTCAAGCCGTAAACTTTAAAGCTTAGGGTTTAGAGGTTTGGAGGTTTAGGGTTTGGGGTTTAGGGTTTAAACTCCAAAGCCTCGGGAAGATCCTTGACAGCCCGATGCCCGCCACTTAGGCCTCGGTTCTTGACTACACTGATCTCTGGGCCAAACCCTAAACCCTAAACCTAAACCAATTTTGAGACCCCAAACCCTAAGCCCTAAACCCTGAACCCGGGGTTTAGGGTTTCGGGTTTAGGGTGTAGGATTTAGGGCTTAGGGTTGAGGGCTTCCTCAGTTTCCTTCCCAATGGGTGAGTCGGGATGGACATTCCTAGGACATGGGGATATGTTAGGGTTTAGGGTTTAGGGTTTAGGGTTTAGGGTTTAGGGTTTAGGGTTTAGGGTTTAGGGTCTGTCCTTCTGAGGGTTAAGAGTAGCTTCGCTGGGAGTCACATGTCAGGGGGTCTTAAGGGGCCAACCTAGTACAGGATCCCCCAATTGCAGCCTACGCCCTTATACTTGGAGGTTCATGGTACTTAATAACACAATTATAACTGTCCTCATAACCAAATTCTGACCATATTAGGGCACTCAAAGGGCTTAACAAGTGGGTTACAAGCACAGTTGAAATTGGGTTAGAACTACCCTGACCCTCCAAGTACGCCCTAAACCCTAAACCCTAAAACCTAAACCCTAAACCCTAAACCCTAAACCCTAAACTCATTCTGGCCAGTGTTCAGGGTTCAGGCTTTAGGGAGAAAGCCTCATGGCTGGCCCTGACACTCTTCGGGAATTAGGTACCTTATATCCTCCATATATGGATCCAAAACCCCCAAACCCCAAACCCCAAACCCTAAACCCTAAACCCTAAACCCTAAACCCTAAACCCTAAACCTCTTAAGAACCGACCCGCGGATGGGAACCCTAAATCACTTTCTTGGCAGCCCAGTGGTGCCCTTTCCCCTTTTTTTGGTTCAAGGTTCCCTTATAAAGTAGCCAACCCAGAAAACAGGGTGCCATTATTATAATAGGGCTACTGGGCTACAAGGCCTTTTCTTTTTGCTTTGAGCCATAAAGTAAGCAACCCAACAAAAGGGTGCCATTCTTATGATAGGGCTACTGGGCTACTGTTTTTTTTCTCTGAGCCCTTCGGAAGTCGCACGTTGGAGGCCAGCTACGCCCTCGCGGGTTACTTTGCCACTTGGACAGAACCCAATGGGTCCCATGTGCCTTAGGGGTTAGGGTTTAGGGTTTAGGGTTTAGGGTTTAGGGTTTAGGGTTTAGGGTTTAGGGTACCTTGGTGGGCTCCTTCTTATGAGGATCGTTTGTTTTGTTATAGGGGGGTCCTACCATTGGGGGGTCTATTTTCGGGATGCCGGTATTTCGTCAGCCCCCAAACAGGGAATATGTACCTGGGCCTTGAGTACCTCTCTATAGAAACTTTGGGTCTCGGGTATATACTGTGCATGGACCTTAGAGCGGAATGAAGCCGCGCGACTGGGGGTTCTTTAGGGCGTAGAGCCCATATTATGAAGCTCCCGCAAGTAACGAATCCAAAAGGGACCCTACCCAAAACCCTAAACCCTAAACCCTAAACCCTAAACCCTAAACCCTAAATCCTTCGCAACTTAACCCCTCGAACACCTAGGCTCTTAAATCGCTCGGCCCCCCAAACCATCCTCAACCATCGACAAGTAAACCCTACAGAAGCACCAACTAGGTAGGCCTTTGGCACATTTGATATTTTCCCTTAAGAGGATCATATTATTTAGGAATGTTTTTGGGAAGATATATTATGTTTAAGAGGATCATATTCACGAATATGTTTTGAAACATATTGTGTTTAAGAGGATCATATTCAGGAATATTTTGCAGAGGGTTTTAAGGGCCATCCTAGCCAAGCAACCAACGGGTTTAGGGTTTAGGGTTTAGGGTTTAGGGTTTAGGGTTTAGGGCACCTCACCTCCAAAGCAGGTCATGTGCAGTGCCTCGGGTGTGGCTGTTCTCCTGGCGGCGCTGCTGGCGGCGCAAGCAGCAGCTTGGATGAGGATGCGGGGTTCCTCTAGCATGTTACTTTGGGTTTAGGGTTTAGGGTTGAGGGTTGAGGGTTGAGGGTTGAGGGTTGAGGGTTGAGGGTTGAGGGTTGAGGGTTTAGGGTTTAGGGTTTAGGGTTTAGGGTTTAGTTCCTTATTGGGTTTAAGAGGGTAATGGGCTCAGCGGCAGTCGGGGGGCATGACCCCCGGCGATGATAGACCGCCTGGTCGCGAAAGCGCTGTCAAGCCACACGTGGCCAGACAAAAGGAAGAAATGGAGTTCGCGCGCCATACAGCGTGGCCAAGTGCGATGGCGATCTATAGATGCAAGAGCCGGTGCGCAGCTGTCGATGACGCAACCTCCGGTTTCGGAGTTGTTTCATTGGAAGTTCGGGGTTTAAGTTAAGGGGTCCCTGGACTCTAAACCGCAAGAAGCCCTAAAGTCAAAAGCCGACTCAGTTCTAGGACCCTTCCTTGCGGCCTTTGACTTTAACCTGTCCTGGGATAGTTCCCCTCCCTGAAATGGGGACCCCTTACACACCCCTCATTCAGGGCCCTTAAATTGCGAGCCCTTCTATACCCTATAAAGCGCAAGGTTTTAGGCTTTTGGGTTTAGATTTTAGGGTTTAGGGTTCAGGGTTATACCCTAAACTAAACCCTAAACCTTAAACCCTAAACCCTAAACCCTAAACCCTAAACCCAGAGGGTTCTACCCCATCAACACCCAAAGGCCCATGGTAAACCTGGCAGTGGCTCCTTTAGAGGTGCCGTACATAATCTTAGGGTTTAGGGTTAAGGGTTTAGGGTTGAGGGTTGAGGGTTGAGGGTTTAGGGTTGAGGGTTTAGGGTTTAGGGTTCAGGGTTTAGGGTGCATCGGGAGGAATTCAGTTTCGACCCACCCGGACGAAGAAAGGATGCAATCAATACCGCGCAGTCATGCAACAGACACGGGCTGGGGTTTACGTAGCCGGCGTGGAGGAGTAACGTAACCCTAAGGGCCCATGTTCCTTATTATTATATACCTGGGCCCCAAAGTCCTTGTATAGGAAGTGCCTTAAGGCCCAAGTGCTCCCTATTTAGGTACATGGACCCTTCGGGTAACAAGCTGCGGAGATCTGGGTCAGGGGTTGATGCCCTGCTAGGCGTCTGAGGGGAACGGGGGTCTGCAAGGGTTGCAAGGGCTTCATGGTGGTTCACGGGTTTAGGGTTTAGGGGTTAGGGTTTAGGGTTTAGGGTTTAGGGTTTAGGGTTTAGGCAAGCGAGTGGCTCGAACTTTTGCTTTGCCGCAGTTTCGGGGACAGAAGGCGCCAAACTCCCTCATTCCCGAGTAAGAACCAGTAAGAAGCCCCTAAGCACGAAAGCCTCTGAAGCCCTAACCCGTTTCAGGTTCATGGTATGGCGAAGTTCCTAGGCCCAAGCCCGAAGCCCATAGGGGTTGATTTTCAGGGTCCAGGGACTAGATGTTTAGGGCTTTAGGGTTCAGGGTTTCCCGAAACCCGCAACTCGAAACTCTAAACCCGAAACCCTAAACCCTAAACCCAAAAAACCTAATCCCGTAACCCTAAGCCCTAAACCCTAAACCCTAAACCCTAAACCCTAAACCCTAAACCCTCCCAGGTCAACGCACATCCCCTGGACGGAGAGGCCCAGCCGTTGGCTGCTGGCATCCTGAAGCCCTGAGCTGCTTGCGAGAGGGCCAAGGGTTTAGGGTTTAGGGTTTAGGGCTAGGGTTTAGGGTTTAGGGTTAGGGTTTAGGGTTTAGGGTTTAGGGTTTAGGACTTAGGGCTTAGGGCTCAGGGCTTAGGGTTAGGGTTTAGGGTTTAGGGTTGCTGGGTCGACTGCTCAAGGTGTACAGGGTTTATGTTTATGTTCAGGATTAGGCAGGGGTTTAGGGTTTGGGGGGCTCATGCTTTCTTTAAAGGTTTGGGGGCTTATGGGTTTGGGGCTTTCGCAATTCAGCGCTTGAGGGTTCAAGGCGTTTAGGTTTTAAGGGTTTAGCGTCTCGGTCTTGGGGACTAGGCTCTGAAGGATCTTTAATTTTTTATTCTTGAGTCTTAGGGTTGGGCGTCCGCGCAAACACATGCAGGTTAGGGTTTACTTACTTAGCCAATAGATGAACTTTAAGTTTTTTGGGCTTTCCGTATGTAGTAGGAAGAATGAAGTTTGACCGTTTCGTTCCCTTGGTTGAGAGTAGTTGTTGGGCTGTGAGTCCTGGCGTCTAGGGTGCATACCTAAACCCTAACCCAAAACCCAAAGCCCTAAACCCTAAACCCTAAACCCTAAACCCTAAACCCTAGATAGGGCTTAGGGTCTACAGGTTGAGAGGCTTTAGGGATCAGTTTCAGAAGGGTTGCCCTGAGCCTAAGCCCTCAAGAAATTCATTGAGTTCAGCATCTAGAAAAAACACCCTGGTTCTTCGTAGGGACTGATGGAAGAAGAGGCCCTACATATACGCGTTACAGATTATATCAGGTACTTCGTTGCCTCATTCCCTACTAAGAACTAGCCAGAAACAAAAATTGCTGGGTTTTCCGACCCAGCCGACCGCGAGCCGACCAGTCGACGTGTGGGCATCGCGACAAAATGTCCATGCCCGTGGGTGTGTTAAGTCTGGGGAGCCCACTGATAAGGGCCCCGAATTTTGGGTTCCTATATACTATGATGGACCCGTGATCTGATATTAGAAGCCCTAAACCCTCAGCCCTAAGCCCTAAGTAGGAGTCAGGGCTAGCTTGCGGTCTCTAGAGGGCTTTCCTGAGGTTGATATCAGGGAGCAGGGCTTTGGGGCTTTCGGGCTTGTGAACTCTGGGTTAGGGTTTAGGGTTTAGGGTTTAGGGTTTAGGATTTATGAATTGGGGAGGGGGGGGGGGGGGGCTTTGAACCCCGAAACCATCTACATCAGAAGCCCTCGAAGGAAGGTAGGAGGACCGTAAGCTGATCCTTGGTCCTCAATTCGGTTTAGGGTTTAGGGTCACTGGAGGTTCATGCTCCTTATTCACCCACTTCAAGCTGTACTTCGAGCACAATTGTATCCATATTGGGGCACTTGGGGGCTTATAAGTTGTTTTACTTGGGTTATTGTGAGTGCAGTGAACCTCAGGACACGAAGCCCCAAAACCCGCTAAACCCTATACCCCATACCCTAAACCCTAAACCCTAAACTAATCCCTATACTACCCTTAAAAGGAAGAAGCATTTTCGTGTTTTTTTTTTTTTTGGGGGGGGGGGTTCTTAAGCAATTCATAGTTTAGGGATGTTTAGGGTTTAGGGTTTGGGGTTTAGGGTTTAGGGTTTAGGGATGTTTTGGGTTTAGGGTTTAGGGTTTAGGGTTGGGGTTCTTAAGCAATTCATAGTTTAGGGATGTTTAGGGCAGTCTTGGACCTCATAGTCTCGGGGACCTCGAGCCCCCCACCCCCCCCCGCCAGCTCTCAAAAGGTTTTCGGACCTTGGGGCTTTTTGGGGTTTGGGGTTTAGGGTTTAGGGTTTAGGGGTTAGGGTTTTGGGGGTTTAGGGTTTTGGGTTTTGGGGTTTGGGGTTTAGGGGTTTGGGGTTTTTTGGGGTTTAGGGGTTTGTGTGTAGGCCAGCCCCCCCCACCCCTCCCCCCGTTGGGGGTACGGTGAGAGGGGGGGCAGGGATGGGGAAGGGGTAGGGGAGGAGGATGGAGTGGAATGGGGGAAGGGGTAGGGGAGGAGGATATGGTTGGGAAGGGGAAGGGTAGTGGGAGGGGCAGGGGTGGTGGGAGTGGGGGGGAGGGGGTTGGTGGAGGAGATGAGGTCAGTGGCTGGAGAAGGGTGGATTCGGGGTGGGGAAGGGGTAGGGGAGGAGGATGGAGGGTTGGTGGTGGGAGGGTTAGGGGCGGGGAAGGTTGGTGGTGGGTGGATTGGGGGTACGGTGGAGGGGGGGCAGGGATGGGGAAGGGGTAGGGGAGGGGGATGGAGTGGAATGGTTGGGAAGGGGAGGGTGGGCAGGGGAAGGGGTTTGGGGTCTTGGGCGGTTTGGGGCTTTAGGAAGTTAGGGGCTTTAGGCTTTGGTTTTCTGCTTGGGGCCCTTCATGGTCGTGACTTTGGGCCGAATAGCAGATAGTTTGAGAGCAGTTCCGGTTCGGACCCTAAGCCCTAAGCCCTAAGCCCTAAACCCTAAACCCTAGCCCCTACGCCTTTTGTGAAGGTTCATGGGGGCAATACGACGGGTTGAACGTAGCTTAAACCAGGCTATTCCTGTGCTATCAACCCATGAACCGCCAGGTAGTTCTTCAGATCCCAGAACCCGACATCCCCAAGCCCCAAACACTAAACCCTAAGCCCCAAACCCTAAACCCCAAACCCTGAACCTTAAACCCTAAACCCTAAACCCTAGACCCTAGACCCTAAACCCTAAGCCCCAAACCCTACACCCTAAACCCTAAGCCCCAAACCCTAAACCCTAAACCCTACACCCCAAACCCTAAACCCTAAACCCTGAACCCTGAACCCTGAACCCTGAACCCTGAACCCTGAACCCTGAACCCTGAACCCGGAACCCTGAACCCTAAACCAAGCCGAGCTTTGCAGGACAAAGCCGCCGCGAAGGCCTCCGACCGCACGCGGCGCAGCAACTCTGCTTTGGAAGTTGTGGGGTTTAGGGTTTAGGGTTTAGGGTGTAGGGTTTAGGGTTTAGGGTTTAGGGTTTAGGCTTTCGGGTTTAGGGTTGAGGGGGCTGGGGTTTAGGCTTTCGCGGTTTAGGGTTTAGGGGGCTGGGGGTTAGGGTTTAGGATGTAGGGTTTAGTGTTTGGGGTTTAGGTTTCAGGGTTCAGGCTTTGAGGTTTAGGGTTTAGTGGTTAGGGGTTTAGGGCTTAGGGTTCAGGGTTTGGGGTGTAGGGGTATGGGGTTTAGGGTTCAGGGTTTCGGAGACTGGGGTTTAGGGTTTGTGGGGGTGAGGGTTTTGGGTTTAGGGTTTGCGGTTTCGGGTTTAGGGGTTAGAGGGCTGGGGTTTAGGGAATTCAGGTTTGGGGTTCAGGGTTCAGGGGGCTGGGTTGGGTCGAGGGCTTTCCCGACCTGATGCCCTGTCGTGTAGAAATATCCAGCGCTTGACCTCTCATTTCTGTTGAACCCCGAGAATAGTGAAAGTAAGTGCAGGTGAGGGGCCTGCCCCAACCCAGACACGTGCCCAGGCCTCCACCCTAAACCCTAAACCCTAAACCCTAAACCCTAAACCCTAAACCCTAAACCCTAAACCCTAAACCCTAAACCCTAAACCCTAAACCCTAAACCCTAAACCTAAGCTCCAAGTCCACTGAGGTCCCAACTCAGAAGAGGCGGATCCCGAGGCGGTCATCGCCGAGGTCGGGGCTGGTTTGGGGTTTAGGGTTTAGGGTTTAGGGTTCAGGGTTCAGGGTTCAGGGTTCAGGTGTTGGGTTCTAGGGTTTAGGGTTTAGGATTTCGGGTCCAGGGTTTTGGGGTTTACAGGGGCTTAAGGTTGAGGGCGTAGGATCCCCTAAACCCCGCTAAGCAGTTGTCTTAAGAGCTTAAGCTTTAGGACTTTGGGCTTAAGACTCTAAATGGTTCGCGCATCCACTTCACTAACTAGCGACTGCCAAGGGTTTAGAGCCTAGGGTTTATAGATTTTATAGGTACGGACAGGGTTTATCAAAGAAAAAGCCCGCCATATGCCACACAGTTTCATGGCGTGGCACACAAGTTCCTGCCAACGCTGACCTCACGTGTGCAAAACGACATTCGGACTTATGGCTGAGTTCCTGGACTGCACTTCTCCAACATGTCGTTGGCTGGCCAACATGGGCCACGTGAGCGACTGCGCCAGAGAGACGAACACCGTCCTCCTCTCGGACTATCTTTGTCCACCCGTGAGTGTGGATGAGGTTCAGTGTTTATTCCTGCCCAAAGGGTCCATGTACCTAAATAGTGTATACTTGGGCCTTACAGGGGTTCCCATATAGTAGCTTTAGGTCCCAAGTATATACTACATGGGTACATGGACCCTTAGGGCTGACAAAATAATACCCGCTTCCTGCAAGGGCCATTTTTTGGTCCGGAGGCTGTGGCGACAGGACTTGGCACCGCGGGCTTTGGATCAAGCTGCTCAGGCTTAAGTTTTAGGGCTTGAGGGCCTTGGGCCTTTAGGGCTTTCAGGCCCTAAACCCGAAACCCTAAACCCTGAATCTTCACGGCTTTAGGGCTTTAGGGCTTTGCAAGGTGTTCGCGCTTGAGGGCTTTAGCTTTAGGGGCTTGAGAACTGAGGCACCCTAAGCCCTAAAACCCTACAACCCTAAGCCCTAAGTTTTGCCTTTGGAGCTGCGGTGGGCTCTACAGGGCTCAGGGTCTTGCGGACGGCAAGGTTGATAAGTTCTGCCATCAGCCCCCTTAGCTACAGCTTTGTTTTAGTTTGGTTTCGGGCTTCGCGTTTCGGGTTCAGGGCTTAGGGTTAAGGGCTCCCATGTGCATCCTCAGCATCTCATTGATTAGGGGTTAGGCTTTCATGAGGGCCCCCCCCTTCCCAGGAGACGCCAATGTCCAAGTCAGTAGGATATAGGATCCCTATGACAAAGCCCGGAATCCCGAAGCCCTGCACCAGCCAGTAAGGCCCATGAAGCTTCAAGTAGGGTTTAGGGTTTAGGGTTTAGGGTTTAGGGTTTAGGGTTTAGGGTTTAGGGCTTCTGAGCCCAGAACGGCGGCGTTGAAGACGTCAATGCTGACGAGGAAGAGGCTTTGCTTAGCGACTTTTTTTTTTGGGGGGGGGGGGGGGGGGGGAGGCTAGGGTCTAAGGTTTCGGCGGCGCCCGAGTTACAAGTAGGTGTATAAGGCCCCTGGTTGCTGGGTATGAGCACCGATTATATGCTCAGGTTACTTAGGGTTCAGAATCCCTGAAATTACAGTTTTAGTCTACCAGAACCTCCCAAGTATTCCTCCACCATTGGGATGTTCCCCCTTATACTAACACTCTTGAAAAGGGATTATAGCAACGTCTAGTTCTAATCCCTATTAAGGACTGTTAGTATACGGGCCCTAATGTGGGACCTGCTTTAATGTGGGGGCCCCCCCCCCCCCCCCCCCCTGAACAGTCGGGGCGTGGATTGGGTCCTGAATAAAGGGCTCCGGGGGCTTATATGATTTTAATAGGGTGGAGTTTAGATATGTTTAAAAGGGGCAGCAATGCCCGGTTATCTTTTTTAAAGGCGCGCCACGTGGAATTTTCTTACGGCGCCCGGACGGTTTGACTTTAAAGCGGACCCCTCAAACAGTGAGGGGGTCCTGAATAATTCCGCCAAATTGACTTTAAAGCGACCCCCCTAATCAAGCAGGTCCAACATTAAACCCTAAACCCTAAACCCTGCGGGCTTGCGGAGGCTGCTGAACACCTTACTTTCAAACCCTAAACCCTAAACCTTAAACCCTAAACCCTTTCAAGGGATTTTGTTTGCCGGGCTTGGGTGTTGGCTGTAAGGTTGCTTGGCAGATCGGGGACTTGGTAAGTGGGGTTTAGGGTTTAGGGTTATCAATCAATCTGGTTGGGCTTTAAAGTATACTTATAAGTCTAGCGGGGGGGGGGGGGGGGGGTGGGGGGGATTGGCGAATCATGCTAGTCTAACCAGGGTCAAAACACTGCTACATACAGCGTTTTTTGTCTTTCTGATTTCTACAACATGGTGCAAAAGGATGTTCAGCATTTCATTTGCCTTAAACAAGGTGTCGGTACCACTTGTTCTTGACTTCCTGGGCTGCAAACCAACACCCTCGGTTGCCGGCCCTCATGAAACGTGGGTTTAGGGTTAGGGTTTAGGGTTTAGGGCTTAGGGCTTAGGGTTTAGGGTTTAGGGTTTAGGGCTTAGCGGCAAAAACCTAGGAAACATCCTACTCAGAAGCCATGGTTTGGGACCCCTCACACGAATTCGGCTCCAGAAAAGCACACACACACACACCTTGACATGTGGAAGTGCGCAAAAACTCGAGTGTTGTCCACAAGAAAACCCTAAAACCAACAGGCAAACTAATAGGACTCGTAGAAGTGCGCAAAAACTTGCGTGTTGGCCACATCGCTTCAAGAAAACCCTAAAAGCAAGAGGCGAACTATTCGGACCCATTGAAGGCGCCGCTCCCTTGTTCTAGGGTGCAGGTTCCCTTCCAAGCCCCTCTATACCAACAAGGGTACCCTTTGAATCCAAGGTTACTCTTGGGTCTAGAACATTGGTTGAAGAAATGGTTGAATTTCACAGCTGTAAGATGCTGTAAGCATGTTGATCATAAAAGCACGCAACAACGAACATCATATTGTGTTGATTGGGTCGCTTGGATAGCAGGGAAGATGTTTATCAACATCATCACAACATTCACCAAGCACAATGCGAACATTACCCCAGACCCTAAACCCAAAACCCTAGAATCAGGGCCAAGAGCTTCAGTTTAGGGTTTAGGGTTCAGGGTTTCTTGGGCCCTCAAGCTACTAGGAAACCCTTACACTCCTAAACCCGAAAACCCTAAACCCCTCCACCCCCAAACCCTAAAAACCTAAGCACTAAAACCGTAAACCCTGAAACCGTAAACCCTAAGCGCTAAAACCCTAAACCCTAAACCCCTGCCACTCCTAAGCCCTAAACCCTAAAACCCTTGAAACCCTAAGCACGAAAACCCTAAAACCAAAGCACGAAAACCCTAAATCCGACTTGCTTTTTAAACCCTTCAAAACCTAAAGCCCTAAATCCTTTAAACCCTTCAAACCCTAAACCGTAAAGCCCTAAATCCTTTAAACCCTTCCACTCCTAAACCCCAAATCCTAAATCCTTTAACCCCTCTAAACCCAAAACCCTATTTTGAAACCCAAAACCCTAAAGCCCTAAAGCCCTAAAGCCCTAAGCCCTAAAGCCCTAAAGCCCTAAAGCCCTAAAGCCCTAAAGCCTAAACCCTAAACCCTAAACCCTAAACCCTAAACCCTAAACCCTAAACCGCACCCGCCAAAGTCGCAGGCCGCGCACCTCGGCTTCTCCCAGCGTGTGGCTGTGAGCCAGGATCCTCAGTGAGCCCTTGACTGGGGTTTGGGGTTTGGGGCTTGGGGTTTCGGGTTTGGGGTTTAGGGTTTCGGGTTTAGGGTTTAGGGTTTGGGGCTCCCTAAGCCCCGAAATCCCACACAGATGGAGCTCTCCAGGATCTTCATTCCGGGGCCCTGGTTTTGCCCCAGGATTTTTCAGCAAGTTCGCTTGCACCAAGTCTCGGCCCTAGCCCTAAACCCTAAACCCTAAACCCTAAACCCTAAACCCTACACCCTAAACCCTAAACCCTAAACCCTAAACCCTAAACCCTAAACCCTAAACCCTAAACCCTAAACCCTAAACCCTAAACCCATGACATGATCCTCCTTAGGGTTCCTACTGGGAGGTTCTTGGTGCTTGTACGCCTTTTGTGACTGTTTTTAGAATTCACTAGGCCTCTTAAGTGCCTCAATAAGGGTAGCCTGAACCTCCAAGTAAGAAGGACTAGCAGTAATTCTAGGCTACGACACTCAGGCGTCCAATCTTCAGTCCCAAATACCAAACCCCTAAACCCTAAACCCTGAACCCTAAACCCGAAACCCTAAACCCTAAACCTACCCAAACCTGAAAGCAACACCCGCTCTTCAAGCCATGGGCTACCTGGGATGCTCGCCTGCGCCGACACCGGCACCATTTACGGTTTAGGGTTTAGGGTTCAGGGTTCAGGGTTCAGGGTTCAGGGTTTAGGGTTTAGGTGGTGAGTCGGAAGGAATATTACAGCGAACTCCAAGCGTCCACGCAGGTGAGCGAGCTGACAACCCCACCCCTTCTTCGGCAGGCCTTATTGTGAGAAGAAGGATCCGGTGGACGTTTCGCTCCTCCTCCACTGCAAGCTCCTCCAAACTCCTCGAGAACTCTTGGATGGGACCCCTCCGCAGCCTTCAAAAAGAAACCCTATTAACCCTAAACCCTCAACCCGAAACCCTAAACCCTAAACCCTAAACATTAGAAACTAAACCCTAAACCCTGAAAACCCTTAACCCTTAACACGACAACGTGCAGCCCGTCTTGGCCATGGGGCTCAGGCAGGTGAATTTTGTGCACTGGCGTATTCATCACCGCCCATCATGGGAGTGGAGAGAACTTCATTGACCATCTTGAAGAATCGTAGCGATGGAATTCGAGTGGGAACTGGAGACGTCCAGGACTGGGCCAACCCCCTGCCCCTAAACCCTACACCCTTACACCCCAAACCCCAAATCCCTAACCCCTAAACCCTAAGCCCTAAGCCCGAATCCCTAAAAGCTAAGCCCTAAAACCCCAAAACTTAAACCCTCAACCCTCAACCCCAAGGCCAAAGAAACCCACTGAGGTGCTGATGCCTTCCTTTGCCGCCTAAAGCGACGCCCTGGGGCCGACGTAGCTGCACTTGAGGGAGGGTTGAGGGTTTAGGGGTTTAGGGATTGGGGTTGGGGGTTCTAACCCAACTACAGCTGTACTTTTGAACCCATTCACGATCACATTGGGGTACACAATTTTCTTATGACTGGGTTGTTAGTGTGGTTTACACGTATACTTGGGTTATAAGTACCCTGAACCACCAAGTAGTAGGGTTGTAGTTAGTTGCTTAGGGCTTGTTCGGGGCTTTAGGCGGCTTAGGGCTCAAGGGTGTTGAGAGGGTGGTCGGTTGAGGGTCGAGGTGGGCGTGGGGGTTGGGGGTTAGCTTTGGATGAGTCAAGGGATTAAGGCTCGTACCCCTAATTAAGGTTATGCCCCTAAAGGTTCCCTGAATATCGTCCCAACACGGTCCTAATACTAGCTAAAGGTCTTTTAAAATGGTCCCCCAAAACCCAAGGGTGGTCCAAGGTAATTTAGGAGGTCGAGGGGATTTGGAGTTTGAGTGGTTTTAGGTTTGTATGTGCGTTGTTCTTGGGGTCTAGGGCTTCGTGCCAAGCTCCACATTAGGGATCCTTTTGCTGGCATCTTGGTGAAGTTTTCCTTTGTTATCGATAAGTGGAGACCCTCAAGAGCCCCACCGACTAAGTGGCATTGGGTCCCTAGACCCTAAACTCCAAACCCAAAACCCCAAACCCTAAACCCCAAAACCTAAACCCTCCAAACCCCAAACCCCAAACCCCAAACCCAGGAAGTACTTCCAAATTAGGAGTATTAGGTTTTTGTTTGATTCTTTGAGGGGGGAGGGGACCCTAAACCCTAAACCCTAAACCCTAAACCCTAAACCCTAAACCCTAAACCCTAAACCCTAAACCCTAAACCCTAAACCGGGGGGGGGGGGGGTAGGGGAAGGGGAACATGCTCAGGGCCAGCCCTTCGATCGGGAGCCTCTCGGGTCAGTCGGGGCCCCCGGTTTCCTTTGAGCTCTTGGGGAGGTAGGGTTTAGGGTTTAGGGTTTAGGGTTTAGGGTTTAGGGTTTAGGGTTTAGGGTTTAGGGTTTAGGGTTTAGGGTTTAGGGCTATCCCCAAACCCTATAGGCTCTTGTTTCCCTAGGCTCTGGGACACCTACAGGTAGGTCAGGGCCCCTGGTTCTGGCAAATGTGCAGGCTGCAGGTCCCAACCCATTGGGGAAGAATCGGGGGTTGAAGGGTTTAGGGCTTGAAGGGTTTAGGGTTTAGGGTTTAGGGTTTAGGGTTTAGGGTTTAGGGTTTAGGGGTTTGGTTTAGGATTAGGGTTGAGAGGGGCCCAAACCCAGGCCTCAAACCCCTCAAGCCCCTCAAGCCTCCCAAAACCCTCGAAAGCCTGAACATTAAGGCCTTTACAGCCCAAGCTTTCTATGGGCATGGGCATTTTGGCGACAACATGCCATCCCAGAAGGTGTGTGTGCGTGTGTGTACATGTATATACATATATATTTATATATATAGATAGATATAGATATATGGCGTATTAAATCCGTGTAATATTCCAAGGGCCCATACTTCAGAACCCTTTCAAGAAGATAAGGGGCCATAGTAAGGGACCACGAAACTACCCTTGAATGCTAGACCCAAGAGTACCCTAGGAAGAAAAAGGGTGCCCTTCTTGGTTTGGAGGGGCTTGTATGGGAACCCGCACCCGGGTCCCTTTTTAAGGGCCCATACTAAGGGACCATGTAGCTACCCCTACGGGACCATGTAACATACTCTTAAGAGTATTACGTGGTCCCTTAGTTTAGGTGATGCTGAAGTACATTTGCCACCCTGATCCATCTTGGGATCGAGTGCAGCAGCTTCTGTGCGATGAACAGGGGTACTTCGAGACGCTGCGCTTGCAATTCCATTGGGTACACGGAGCATCCTTCCGTTTCTGCAACGTATAAGCTTTGAAGTGCACGCAGTCTGAATTTTCGTATTCTGCAGAAGGACGGCCCTTTTGGTGCTCTTATGCACGGCCATGGATGCTACGTGGACATTGGAACAACCTTCTGGCTCGTTGCTAGAGTATTACCCCAGCTGGCGTACCCTGATGTGTGCTTTCTGGAAATGTGGAGGGCCATATGCTGTGGCTTACCCGCAGTCTACATATGTAACGTCGTGGTACCAAAGGTGTCGTGGCGATGAATCGGATACTTCATGGCCCTTAAGGGGTACATAAAGGCTCCAACAGGGAGGGGGAGTTAAGGTTCATCGTTTAGGGTTGAATCATTTTTTAGGAAGGGGTTTCATTAAGGTGACTTCTGCCTTGGAACCCCCCCCCCCCTATACTCAGCCTTCAGACCTGAGATGGCTTAGGTTTCGGGGTCTCGGGTATGGGGTGTAGGGTTTAGGGTTTGGGGTTGAGGATCTTGAGGGAGTTCCCCCACCCCCGCCGGCTCAGGATTGGTACACGCAGGCCCGGAAAGTGGGTGGCTGAATGTGACCCTAAACCCTACATGGGACCCTGAACCCTGAACCCTGAACCCTAAACCCTAAACCCTACACTCTGCCTGCAACAGAGTCATTTAGTCACCCTTCCCCTCCTGCAAGGAGCTTTGAGTACTAGAGGGGTCGGAATCATTTCTAATAAAATTACCAATATTCGGAACATGACTAATATGAATAGGATGAAGAATGTTAGTAAGACAATTAGTAGCATTCCGATAGGGTTTAGGGTGTAATTTGTAGGGACTAGGGTTAAGTAATTGAGGGTTAGCATTTTAGGGTTTAGGCTTAGGGTTAATTATAGTATTCCCTTATGGTGCCTATATCTTGGTAGCCCAGTCATACCCTTAAACCCTTTTGTTGGTTATGGGTACCCTTAAAGCAACCAACCCCAAAAAAGGGTGCCCTTATTGTATTTTGGTTCCTGGGCTAGCAGGATATAGACATACTATAATCATCCCCAAGACCCTATTCTTATTACTAAGGCCTCTAGAATAGACTTCCCGTTCCCTTCCTGCAGCGGAGAGTAGGGATTGGCATCACATGTCCCGCAGAGGATCCCTGACGTAGGGTTTTGGGGTTAGGTTACCCTTATATCCCAACATTTTTGCTGATGAGGCTTTGACGCGGTTTTGGTTGCCTTTTGTTGTTAGGGTCGGGAGTAATTATAGGCTCCCTGTGTAGGGTTACTTTAGCATTTCAATCTGGCTGGAGCCTAAGCCCTAGCACTTCTACCATGCCATTGGGAGAGAGTTCGGGCGTCCCCAAACCCCTGAACCTTAAACCCTAAACTCTAAACCCGAAACCCTAAACCCTAAACCCCCAATTCCTTGAACCCTGAAACCCCTAAGCCCTGAAAAAGCCTACGCCCAAGAGAAGATGCAGGTCCTCGGCGAAGTCTACCCAGAGATGGCCCAGCAATCTGACTGCACCGTGAATTTCAAGAACTGCCACAGTAGCTGCAATGTTGGGTTTAGGGTTTAGGGTTTAGGGTTTAGGGTTTGAAGGTTTCAGATCTCCATGACCGCCCCAAAGCCTCCAAACCTTGGGCCCGGAATGGAAGAAAATTGGGGGCTCCACTTTCTAGATCCTCTCTCGAATAGACCGAGCCCTGAACCCTTCAAGCCCTTAACCCTAAAAACCTCCCAATTGTGCCAACGCCCTAAACCCCTGAAAAGTCCCAAACCCTACAGCCCCCTGTATAGACAAATCCTGAAAGGCTGTGGTTTGCATGACTGACATGACTGACACGGCAGAAAAACTTTCATCTGATGGTCATTTGCGGCTGATTGAGCTTCTGAGTAGCCCTGTCTTGCTAGCTGACCTGCTAGCAGACTTGCTAGCTGACTTGCTAGCCTCTGTGCTAAACCCTAAACCCTAAACCCTAAACCCTACTGCTCTGACTCGGGCCATGTCGTGAACACAAGCTGAGCGTGTCCCAGCACAGTCTGTTGGGCCTGAGCAGGCTGCAAGTCAGTCTCCCTGAGCTCTCAAGCCCTAAGCCCTACACCCACTAAACCAGCCAAACCCCTAACTCCACCTTGCCCCAGCAGCACTGGGATGCCCCCCCTTATACTAGCAGTCCTTCATAGGGGTTCTAGTACCCCCCCCACCCCCTATAAAAAGGAGCTGTCAGCATAAGGGGGAACATCCCTAAACCCTAGACCCTGAACCCTAAACCCTAAACCCTAAACCCTAAACCCCAAACCCTAAACACCCCAGCATCGCATGCCTAGGTTTGCTGGGGGTCGCAACGCCGGGGAAGCTGCGAAGGCCTGCAGCTCCAGTGTTGGGGTTCATAGGATTTAGGGGTTAGGGTTTAGGGTTTAGGGTTTAGGGCCCTAAACCCTTTAGGGTTTGGGGGGTTTAAAGGGTTTGTAGGTCATGGGGGTCAAGGGTTTAGAGCGTGCTTTTGGGGTGAACAAGGGTTTAGTCTGCTCCTCACGATGACCCTCGAAGCATGTAAGTCTTGAGAAGCCCCAAACCAGACTTAGAGTTTAGGGATTGTAGGGCTCCCCTAAACCCTAAACCCTAAACCCTAAACCCTAAACCTCTAGGGTTTCGGTCTTGTAGGGCTTCAGTTAGGGTCTGGGGTTATCTGTTGTAGTATGGTGTTTCTTCGGGTGCCCAGAAAGGGACCGCAATTCACAGAGCTGAGGCTATCTTGTGTAGGCTGCTGTGAGCGCGCGTTCGGAGTGCTTGTGGGGTTATGTGGGGTTTAGGGTTCAAGGTTTGTTTAGGGCCGTATGTTGGGGTAGAGTCCCATTCCGAATGGTCTCATACTACACCCTTTAAAGCCTCAACCCTATACTTCCCCCCATGAAAGGGTTTAAGGCTTCGGGGCTGGACTAGCACGACTCTCAAAAGCCCCAAACAAGGCTTAAAGTCAGATCTGGGGCCTACTTTCAAAGGGTTCAGAGTTCGGGGATCAGGGCTGAGGGCATTGAAGGATCCCTCCTCCTAGGATAGGCCCTTATTCTCTCGTTTTTTAGGGCTTAGGTTCCCTTATAAACCCCTTTGAGCTAAAATGGGCACCCTTTCATTCCTGCGGTACTCCCCAGTCTGGCCTCTGTCACCCTTTATAGCTCACGCCCTCGCACTCCTCGAACTGCAGAGGAGTTCTTCTTCTCCAAGTTTATGAACCTTCAGCGCACGCTGGCGCTGCCCTCGTCAGAGTCGCCGCGGGCCTAGGCTGCGTAAGCCCTACACCCTCAGCTTGTGCTCTGGTTGTAGCTGGGCCTGAGTAATATTCTGGCGGTCGTATGGAGTCTGCATGCTCAACTAAGCTTTATGCTTGTCTTTTTGTTTGGGCAAAGGGAAGGGGGGGTGTCCGGGGGGTGGTTAAACACCCTGAACTCTGAACCCTAAACCCGACAACCCTATACACTCTAAGCCCCATGTTGGAGGTAGTAGAGAATCATTATCTGTCATTTTGGGCGGGGGGTTCCTAGGCAAATAGGCAGATTAAACCCTAAACCCCACGTTGGAGGTAGTAGAGAATCAAGAACCCAAAGCCCTAAAAACCCTACACACTCTAAACCCCAAACCCTAAACCCCAACACACTCTAAACCCCAAACCCTAAACCTTAAACCCTAAACCCTAAACCTTAAACCCTAAACCCTAAACCCCAAACCCTAAACCCGAAACCCTAAACCCTAAACCCAGTAGAGAGTCTAGATCGCTGAGGGGGGAGACGGTCTTGAAGGGCCACGTCAACATCGAGAAGGTCGGCTCCGATGTCCAGGAGACCAGTCGACCAGTCGTTCATTCTCAGGGTTTAGGGTTTAGGGTTTAGGGTTTAGGTTTTTTTCGGGTTTAAGGTTTAGGGTTTAGGGTTTAGGGTTTAGGGTTTAGGGTTTAGGGTTTAGGGTTTAGGGTGGCCTCAGGGCGTAGGTTTAGGGTTTAGGGTTTAGAGTTTAAGGGTTAGGGTCTCGGGTATACCTTAGGTACCCTAAATGGTTGCAGGCTACGTGCCTTGGAGAAAAGAACACAGTTTTGGGTTACTTGATCCGAACTCACAAGTGCAGCCTTCGAAGGATTTAGAGTTTAGGGTTTAGGGTTTAGGGTTTTGGGTTTAGGGTTTAGGGTTTAGGGTTTAAGCAATCAGCCACATGTACAAAGCAGGAGGCCGGACGAAATCTGGATGCTCGGCAGCAGCAACCTTCCAGATATAGGTTTCAGGGCTTAGGTCTCACCCTCAACACTAACCCTGAACCCCTAACTGTTGTCTCTTTGAGGGGTTTAGGGTTTAGGGCTTAAGGCTTAGGGCTTAGGGCTTAGGGCCTGTAGAAGCCTAGACCCGAAGCCGACTTATAACGACATTGGTGTACTTAAAGGGACTTATCAGCAGTGGGCTATAAGTGCAGTGATAACTGGGTTATCAGCACCGCGAACCTGCAATTAGGAGCTTGGATGTCCCACAACGGTTTAGGGTTTAGGGTTTAGGGTTTAGGGTTTAGGGTTTAGGGTTTAGGGTTTAGGGTTCGAGCTCTTGGGATTTCAGCAGAGCGCTCAACCCACCCACCCACACACACAGACCACACTTCAGGTTCTTTTGGTGGAGAGTTCAAGCTCACAAAGGGCTGGTGGTCCGCCTTTTTGAGGTTTTGGGGGTTGAGGGTTGCGAGTTTCTGCAGGAGCTATTCTTTGGGGCTACTGACGCATCTGGGGGCTATGTGTGCCCCCTACGCCCGAAGCTCCAAAACCCTAAGCTTGTTTGGGGCCCCTACCGACTTCCAGAATTTCCTGCTGCCCTATGGCTTGGGGTTTAGAAGCCCAAACAGACAACTCCGGGCCAAACGGTATACCCTAAACCCTAAGCCCTAAACCCCTGTAACCCTAAACCCCTGTAACCCCAAACCCTAGTAACCCTAAACCCTAAACCCCTTGCACCCTTCACCCCAAGCCCTAATCCGATGCCAAGGATGGCAATGAGTTTGCCGAGCTGCCCTCAGCAGTTGCAGACTGTCAGTCTACACCCTGAAAACATCTGAAAACCCTCTAGGGTTTTCAGGGTTTAGGGTTAAGGCTTTGGCCTAAACCCTAAACCCTAAACCCTAAACCCCAAACCCCAAACCCCAAACCCTAAACCCTAAACCCTAAACCCTAAACCCCCGGGCCCAACCCCTGAACCCCAAACCCTAAATGTCGGAGCCGTGTGCCTTCGGCCTTCGGCTCCTCAATCTCAGGCCACAGTGTGCCTGTTCGGTTTTGGTGTTTAGGGTTTAGGGTTTATAGGGTTTATAGGGTTTAGGGTTTAGGGTTTAGGGTTTATCCGGAGTTTAGGGGATTTGAGGTTGTTGTCTTAGTAGGCAGGGTTTGGGAGCTTAGAGAGCGGCAAGGGGCAAGACTTAACTCTAAAAGCTCTAAGCCCGAAAGAGTTTTAGGGCTTACAGGGTTCGAGGTGTCCCTAAACCCTTAACCCTTAAACCCTATAAATCCTAAACCCCAATCCCTAAAACCCTACTCTGGCATTTGGAGCCGACGAGCGACGACTTCAAGATGTCGGTGAGGCGACGAGGTCAGTTCACGCTGGACGTGACGCGAATGCAGTTTGGTCTGGCGCCCTTTAAAGCAGGAACTTACAACAATGCCCAGGGCAAGACCATTCGAGAGGCGGATGGCACTCCTTTGCGACACTGCATCGACTTTGCGAGCCTGAACTTCTTCCATCTGCATAGTGCTGGGCAGCTGCACCCAGCGCGATTCCAGAGGGACGTCGGCTCCACGGTTTAGGGTTTAGGGGTTTACGGGTTTAGGGGATATAGGGGTTTAGGGGTTTAGGGTTTAGGATTTAGGGCTGCAAGGGTTTAGGGTTTAGGGTTGCAGGGGTTCAAGGGTCTAGGGTTTAGGGCTGCAGGGGTTTAGGGTTTAGGGGTACAGGGGTTCAGGGTTTGGGTTACAGGCGTTTTGGGGTTTAGGGTTACAGGGGTTCAGGGTTTAGGGTTACAGGGGTTTAGGGTTACAGGGGTTTAGGGCTTAGGGTTTAGGATAGGGCTTGCGGGGTGTAAGCCCTGAAGCCTCGGCCCTCGTCGGGATTGGGGTTAGGGTTTAGGGTTTAGGGCTTAGTTCTTTAGAGTTTAGAGTTTAGGGCTTAGGGTTTAGGGTTAAGCGTTAAGGGTTTAGGGCCGTTTAGGGTTTAGGGCAAGACCATTGGAATTGTCGGCCATGGCTGCAAGAGTGTGGCTCTCAATGCTGCAGCCTTGAATACTTAATGGGGTTCCCAGGGTCCATGTACATGCATAGGGAATACTTGGGCCTTAAAGTTAGAACTTGGTACATGGATCCTTCGAGTTTCTTAAGGGAGCTACAGTAACCTTAGACTTCTAGCCAAGTGCCAAAGTGTTGCCGGGGTTTAGGGTTTAGGGTTTAGGGTTTAGGGTTTAGGGTTTCAGGGTTTAGGGTTTAGGGTTTAGGGGGGGAGGGGGGGGGCGGGGACATGCTCCTTTTTTTGGTTCCTTTCTGTGGTCAAGATCCCTAAGCCCCAAACTCTAAACCCTGAATCTACACAAGAGCAGGCTTCGGTTTAGGGTTTTTAGAGTTGAGGGATAAACCCTAAAGCCTAAAGCCTACAGCCTAAACCCCTAAACCCTAAACCCTAAACCCTAAACCCTAAACCCTAAACCCTAAACCCTAAACCCTAAACCCTAAACCCTAAACCCTAAACCCTAAACCCTAAACCCTAAACCCTAAACCCTAAACCCTAAACCCTAAACCCTAAACCCTAAACCCTAAACCCTAAACCCTAAACCCTAAACCCTAAACCCTAAACCCTAAACCCTAAACCCTAACCCTACTATGAGCCCCTGGTGCAAGGTCGAGAACTTATGGACGACCAACACGGTCTTTGTCACGCTCACGCTTTGCATCTCGGCCTAGGAGCCCTGAGAACTGCGTCCACATCCGATTGGGGGTTTAGGGTTTAGGGCTTAGGGTTTAGGGTTTAATAGGGCTTAGGGCTAGGTAGGGTCTAGGGTTTAAACTAAGTAGGGTTCAGGGTTCAGGGTTCAGGGGTTCAGGGTTCAGGGTTTAGGGTTTAGGGTTTAGGGTTTAGGTGGTGGTGGTGGTGGTGTTGCCAGTCAGCAGGCGCGGACCGGGCAGTGGGTGGAGGCAGGGGAGCCTCCTCTGCAGATCCTGACCCAACACCCACAGATCGTCAGAGCGGGACACATGTGGGCCCCACACGGACAGATGGTGGGCAGTGGGGCAAAGGGAGCAGCAGGACATGTTTTATTGGCGGTGCGCAAAGGGGATGGTCCCCTGCCCCAAACACACCTCAGCGGACGCGAGACGTAGTCGCGACAGATCGAGGGTGTGGAGCACCATCACCTTCCCCACACGAGACAGGCAAGCCGGACTCGGGAGGGGGCACAGCAGGAATTACGCATGCCTTTTCTTTGTCCAGAATGCCATGCTCTCACGCACAATCATCAGTGCCACATGCGCTACATCGGCAAACATAGCGTTGGAGGCCTGCACATTTAAGAGCAACCGCGCGCGGTCCCTTGGCGGAAGGTTCGGACCCGGGTCCGGCAGGCCTGGAGAGAGGCTTACGAAGCACTCACCTAACACATGGATATAGGGCGCATAGGTCTTCTTCCCGCAGAACACGCAACACCTTACCTTGGCAGCCGAGCGGTGGCCATCGACGTGGGAAAGGTGTACCGTACCAGCACGGAGTTGACAGAGGGCGCGATGACCCACAAGAGCAGACCAGGGGAGGCGCAGGCGCAGCAGGGAGGCAGGAACCGAGGAGGGACCCGACGAGAGGACCGACCAGGCGAACGGCACGGAGTGTGACGCGCAGGAGAGCACAAGGGAGGAGACAGCAGCAGAACAAAGGCGAGACCGGACAAGACTGGCATAAGCAGCGAGCGAGCAACAACCTGCTTCTGGGAAGTCCGGGATGTCATACTGCTTGAGGAGCTCCAGGCTTTTGGCAGACCATGATTCCGGGCAGGCCAAGGCCCTGCGAAACATCTGGGCGTAGATGTCCTCATTTGCCATGCACCACAGCTTTGCCCTTCGCTTTGCCACATCAAGAACAGCACGGTGGCGGCCCATGAGCTGCCAACCTAATTCCAGATGTGCCACAGCGGGTGACCTCCAGGGCGGGCTGCCGAGCAAGGCACAGCTCCAGCGGTTGAAGGCCTTGTCGTACAAATCCAAAGCGCCTTCAGAAGTAGCGAGGAGCCAGCGGCCGAAACGAAGTAGACCCTCCACCTTGGCCTCAAAGAGCATTAGGGCAAAACACAGCGGCAAGCCCCCGGATTCCATGAGGCCTGTAATGTTGGCGACAATTTGACCAGCTTGACCAAGTTGAGCAGAGAGGCACGGGAGGAAGTCCAGGTCAGCCGGCCACAAAAGGCCCAGCCAGCGATGGCGCTGTTTATCATGAATGGCGCAAGGCAGATTGCCAGGAATATTCATGACTAGCCCCGGCCCCACGGCTGAGTCAGGAACCAGTGCAACTGTTTTGTCAGGGCCTACGTGAAATGCCGCCTTGTGCAAAAATGCCCATTTAGCCATGCAGTCCAGAGCAGCTTGTGCAGCCCCCGAACTTGACGAGAGCAATACTGGGTCGTCAGCATGTAGTACAAGCACCAGTCTGGAGGGTGCACCCAAGTCCATTGCCCTAAGACAGGAGGCCATACAAGAAGCGTCCTGTTGTATGAGGTCCACACTGGGGAGCTCCCCTTTGCCAAGGAGCCCTTGGCGTATGTCAGTAACCCAAGTTTCGTCTGGCACGCCGCACCACGACCATTGTACATGACGCCACGCTCCAGGCACTTCGCTGCTCAGGCCCACGCCGTGACCATGTTCAAGCAAGAAGAGGGTCAGGGAGTTGAGCCAGGTGTTGAAGCCAGCGGGTCCGACGACCCCACCCTCAGGCACCCCTTCGGTTTTCATAAGCCTTGAGAAGCCAGCAAGCGTCATGGTCGGCGAGTCCCACGCCAATATGTCAGCCAGGAGAGCGCGTCCTCCATGCTGTAGGTTCGACTGGAGAGATATTTGAGTGAGGAAATCGTCCCTCCACGTCCTCGGGAAGGCTTTGGCAAGGTCCCCGAAGACAGGCAACGTTGGCAGACCCATGTTCAGCCTCGTAGTCACCACTTCGTGGAGCAAAAGGTGGGCGTCAGAGACGTCCCTCACATAGCCCGATTGTCCAGGAACAAGAGCGTTGGTGAGAAGAGGACGTAGGCGGTTGATGAACACAGACTCGTGTAGCAAGGCAATTTGGGACCTGACTTCCAGAAAGCGCCAATTTGAGGCCAGGGCCAGGAAGCCTTGCTTGTGTTTTGGAACCACGAGAGAGCGGCGCCAGAGGTCAGGTTTAAGAGCCAGGCAGGCAGGTCCTGTCAGCTTCACCAGCAGGAAGCACACATCACCCCACGCCTTGGACATCACCGTGTAGGCTGCCCTAGGTATGAGGTCGGGTGTGGTGGCTCGCGAGCGGTCCCAGTTTTGTAGAACATGTTGAGTTTCGACAGCAGTGACTGTCTGGTCCAAACTGCCTTTGCCACGTTTGGACCAGGAGCGCGGGTTCTGCACTTTGCATTCATGTGTTATGTGCTCATGGACGTCCAGGGCCCAGTCGTTGGGCCAGGAAGACTGGTTCACGAAAGCCCTGCACCACTCCTTGTGCGCAGACTCACCCGTCACAGTTTCTTCACCACTAAGTAGCCATTGCGGCGGCCGAATTTCATCCGCCTTTAGGAGTCTGAAGCATTTCTGGGCTAGAGCACAGGGGGCCTCCCCTTTATCGCATTGCTTGCCCAAAGTGTTGGTATTTCTTTCTTTGGACGAACCGCCCAGCCGTCCAGCGCGATAGCACCTATGAGTGCGTGCACCCATGCAGCCGCATTGCCCAACCACACCGCAGCATGGCGCGGGAGGCACTGGCAACACTTGTAGCCTGCGGCGTTTCCAAGCACAGCATCAAGCGTTGCTGCAAAGCAGCCCAGTGTCGTTGCACAGGCCTTCCACGCATCATGCCAGCGTTTTTCATCATGGAGCCAGTTTGGCACGCAGGAGTTGTCAGTCCGCTCTGGGAGCAAAAAGAGCTCGCTCAAATCAGCATGCACAAGGAAATGGTCTCCCCTGGTGTACTCTTGGCACAGGGGCAGCGTACATTGAGACTCACTGCAGCACTGCAAGGAGTTGTGTATTGTGACATTGAGAACAAGGCGCTGAGAAGCTAGGACCAAGTCAATAGCCCTTGACGCGCCTCCCGCCGGGTGGTGGTGGGTATCGCCTGGTCGGATAAGCACTGTCTTCCCCCGCAGGGGCAGCTCGACTTCCACAGCCTGACTGCCCTGGAGGCCGGGGTTTGCGATGGCAAGCTTGTGTTTTGCAGTAAAGACATTCCACGCAGCTTCTCTTGCTTGCCTACGATCAGGCCCAGCACCTAAGGCACTTGGCTGAATGTTCATGTCCCCAATAAGCAGCACATCTAAATGACCATCTCCTACACCAAACTTTTCTTGCAAGAGGCAGAGGTCAGCTGACAGGCACTTCAGTTCACTGCACCATGCTTCATCCCCATGGGTGGCATTATCAGGCGGAAGGTATACAGCAGAGATTACAAGTGGAGGCCCCTGCTTACGGGGCGCCAGGATGTGCACACGCCTTGGTCCTCCCACTTCAGTGATAGGAGTCAAACCTCGCAATTCGCTACGCCAGAATACTGCGCAGCTGTCGTAGTTAGCACCCCTGTGGCAGACACACTGCAGCCCCCATTTTTCAGGAGGCTTGAAGTCTTGAGGCAGCCGCGCCCCTGGCAAGGCAAGCATATCAAGGTCCAGGCCCCTGAACGCTTGCAAAATTCCTGTTTTGCAGTCCGTGAAGGTGGACCATTTGACATTATCACCTCTTGCAGCCATGCATCCTGTGCAGCTGGGCGAGCCCAGACCCACCCGCAACAAGTTACGCGTGACTTCCTGGCAAGCACTGGCAGCATGTCTGTAATGTTCAACGCGCGTTTGGGCCAGCTTATGCCCAAACTGAACAGCAGAGTGTAGGTTCTCCGCAAGATCCCTCATGTTACTGCCAAGAGAGTTCAAGTGGGCAAGCACTCTCTGCGCAGTAGCAACTAGCCAGCCGCTTTCGTGAGATAAGCACAGCCAGTTTTGACGAAGCATTTCAGCTGCAAAATGCTGCACATCTCGTTGCAAGGTGCCCTGCGCAGTCAGAGTCTGTAGTGAATCCAAGAGTTGCCCTTTCATTGCAAGAGGTGTTTCGCCTCCTGCGCTTGTAGCCAAAAGTGCCACGACGCAACCAAAATCAAGAAGAAGGAGAGGAAGACGAGAGAGAGAGAGAGAGAGAGAGAGAGAGAGAGAGGGAGAGAGAGAGAGAGAGAGAGAGAGAGAGAGAGAGAGAGAGAGAGAGCAACAAAGAAGCAGAAGAAGAAGAAGAAGAGAGGAAAAAAAAAAAACACAGAGTGGGCCCCTTACCGAGAGCATAGCGCAGCACCACAGGCGAGAGACCGAGGTGCAAGCAGCAATGAGGGGCGAGACCGCCTGTTTTCTTGCCCCAGCGCAGCTGCTGGCAGCTTTGTCCTCTTGAAGCAACTATCACGATAGCGCCCCGTTTTTTAAAAAAGAAAAGAGAGAGAAACCCTCACACGACATACTGGCTGGCGGCCGCTGATTTAGTACGGCTGCCCTCTGAAAGCAGCCAGGGACGGCTTCACCCTTTGGGCAGCTTGGCTACTTGTACTCACTCTTTGTTGAGTCCAATCTCGGACCATCGACGCTAGATGTTGTCGCATTGCGGGGTTTCCTTGGATCACGACCTTGCCCGACAGATAGACGTTCACGCTCCCTCCATTCGGCCCCTTACAGTGCACGCCGATGACCTTGGAGCCTGTGGAGTCATACAACAAGTCAGCCTGCCCTTCACGGTTCCACAAAGGCGCACCGGGCGGGTACTGTGCCATCCATTGCAGGATGGTGTTGGCATCCGGCAGCATACCATTAGGGAGTGTCTGGACTTGCAGGTTGAAGACTTGAATTGTCGAGGAGGAAGGCAACGAGGGCAGCGCGACGCTTGCCTGGGCTATTGGCCTCGGTGGTTCCCATTGCTGCGTTGGCGGGGCAGGCAATGGCTGCGAGCGCCATGGCGGCAGCATAGCAGAAGCCTGAGGCTCCCCGGTTTCTTGGCCACTGCGTTCCGTCCTAGGCTCTTGCGCGGGCAATGTTCCCTCCACAGCATCGTCTGGGTTCTGCAATAGGCTTGCCAAACTTGCAGAGGGGGACAGCAGCTGGCTTGCTAAGCTTGTCGGCACTTGTGTCGCTCTTGCTTGTGCCCTTTCGAAAGCATGCAAGATAGGATACACAGGTTGTGCATCCTCCATACTTTCATCGCACTGTGTCGTCTCTTGGGTTGCAGGGCTGTCTGCCCCTGCCGCACAGAAGCTATCACTTGGAACAGAAGGCGGCAACGTGTCTGCTTCAGCAATCAAGGACTCACGCACACGTTCCCGCACGCGTGCCTGGTAGGCCCCCGGCTCCTTAGTTTCTTTCCAGATTGCCGCCTTTTCGTCAGGGTGGTTGCTTAGCCACTCTTTGATCTGCTCCTTTGTGACAGCTTCAGCCGCCCATGAGAGAGTTAGCAACAGCAACCCGCCAATCATGGCAACTGAGTGCACCTACAAAGCCAGGAGCAGCCTTTCTTAAAAGATCGAGGCAGCGCCTGCGGCAGCAGAGCTCTCTTTGCATCACAAGGAAAAAAATAACAGGCAGCAGCATGTTTTTTTTTCGGGGGTGTAGCAGCGCCGATGGCCTTGTGGCTTGCTGATCGGTCAGCCCGCAGTGCCCACAGATCACTTATCTTCCCCAACAGCAAGCCTTTAAGGGTTTGCTGGTTCGACCAGATGCAGTGTGCGCAGAGCTTGTGCTTAACAAGCAGAATGCCAAAAAACGAGCAGTCACATGCTTTTTCTCCCAAAACCCCCCCCAAAAAAAAAAAACTTCATGCGCAATGTCTTCTGGAGAGTCTCAGAGATCAAGGCCTTTCTGGAGGCCCTGCATTCCAGGCCTCACATCCTGTGAGAGAGAGAGAGAGAGAGAGAGAGAGAGAGAGAGAGAGAGAGAGAGAGAGAGAGAGGGGGGGGGTGACATGGTGATGAGCGGCTTTATGTTGACTAGCTGCCTTACGAGGTAGCGGAAGACCCAAGCGGCCGTAACAAAGTGGCAGGTTTTCGGAGTTCGATTCATGTTTTGCCTGCTGCAATGTAAGCTCCTGCGTCCCTCCTTTTTCTCTCACACGCACACACATATACACACACATACGCTCCCATCCAAGAGGCTGTTTCCTTAGTCAGGGCGCTCACTCGCAACCCAACAGAAACCATACAGGGACCACACACACACAACCTTTCACGCTGTCACACCCAAGGCACAAAGACCTTAGTCAGGGCAGAGTTGCGCGCACACACACACACACACACACCCGCACACCGACAAAGAGTCACCCCCTCACCCCAAAACTCCTTAGTCGTACTCACACCCAGGCACCCACACACACATCCAAGTCACCAAATAAAGTCCTTGGTACCTTGGTCAGGGCGCGTTCGAGTGCACACGCAAACTCTCACCCTCCCTCACACACACACAAACACACCCACACTCACACACACTCACACCCGCACACAAGCACACACACTTATCCTAGTTGTCCCCAACTCCATCCACAAGTCCTTAGTCCGGGCATTCTCACATTTCCAAAGACTTGAGCAGACGACACACACCCGCGCTCGCACACACGCACAAGTAGTCACACAGACCCAGCAGCCCAAATCTCCTTAGTCAGGCGCACTCACACACAGGCACACACACGCGCATCCAAGTCACCAAATACAGTCCTTGGTACCTTGGTCAGGGCACATTCGCGCGCGTGTACAGACACAAACAGCCGCACACACACGCACGCCGCACCCAGCAAATACTAATCCCAGTCCCCCCCCCCCCTCATCTTTCAGTCCTTAGTCCAGCCGTTGTCAGAGCAGATGACAGACACACACACTCGTACACACAGTCAACACACGCATACACGCAGACGGACAGGCACACTCGCATCCAAGTCACAAACAATGCCCTTAGTGAGGGCGCTGTCTCACACACACACACACTCGCACACACATCCAAAGCCCCAAAGTAACACACTCCCATCGGGGTGTCAGCGCATCTCTGCCCCCCCGATCACCCCTTCGAAAAAAAAAAGAAAGAAAAAGTCTTCTGCAGAAGCATGGGCCCCAGGCCAAAAACAATGGCTGCGGCTCAGCAAACATGCAAGCACAAGGGATGCTCAGGGCTTAGGGTCCTAAACCAGGGCTCAGGGTTTACGGTTCAGGGTTAGGGTTAAGGGTTAGGGTTTAGGGTTCATTGCTTGGGGTTTAGGGCTTCGGAGGATCGGGGCACTTAGTAAGTCGGGTTATAAATTCCTTACTTCGGGGCCACAAGTATCCATGACTATGGTTCCCTTACGTAAGGTTCGCTTAAAAGCCCCATGACTGGGGTTGATGTAGAGTAGTTGAAAGTTCCATAGCCCTAATCCCTATATAGCCTAATCCTGAATGAAGCACGCGATTTTCCTGTCGCGTCATGATGGTTTGCGTAGCCTTTGGCTTTTCGAATCCCGGGGTCCGGGTTTGGGTTTAGAAGGGGGTATATATTGCAAAAGCCGAAGCTCTGCGCAAAACCTTGAAGCCTGTCCCAGGCACCTTCACACGCCTCGACTTCCATCTAGGCAGCGCAATCCGTGCTTGGGATCAGCAGTGGGGGCGAGGGCCTTAGGGTTTTGGAGTAGAAGCCCCAAGCCCTAAACCTTGAATCTAAGCCCTAATCAAACCTTAATATTTAGCCCTGAAACCTAGACCCTAACCCTAGAAACGAAGCTTTATACCCTAGGGCCCTAGGGCTCAGAATTTAGGGTTCAGGGGGTTCAGAGTTTAGGGATCGGGGTTGAGGGTCTAGTGTTAGTGTCTTGGACTCGCAGTAGTGGTTCGAGTTTGGGGGGTCCGGCGTTAAAGGTTTTGGGTTCGCAGTAGGTTCAGGCTTTAGGGTTTAGAGTCCAGGTTTGAAGGTTTAAATTTGTACGAGGTTTGTTGTTAAGGGTTTAGAGTTCAGGTTTGAAGGTCTAGGGTTCAGGGGATCACAATAGTTCATTCGTTCCTTCAGGGTTGCGATGTTTGCACAGGGGTCTCTGAGATGCGCTGGAATCACAAGTCGCAAGTTCCTTTTCGGCCCAAAAGCCCTAAACCCTGAATCCTATATAGTAAGCCCTGAATCCTCGTTCAGGGTTTCTTGGGAACCCCGGAACCTCACGGCCCCAAAGCCCAGTCCTGCTGCCAGACTGCTCGGAGATATACTTCAAGCTCCAGCTCGGCAACGAGGAGGTTCAGACGCAGGCGGGTTTACTCTTACCCTCAAGGTCCATGTGCCAAAATGGGGAGTACTTGGTCCTTAGAGTACCTCCTATAATATATGGACTTTGGGGGCAAAGTATATAATAATGAGGTACATGGACCCTTAGGGTTAGGGCTCAGGCGGTTCAGGGTTTAGGATGGATAGGGTTTCGGGTCAAGGGTTGCCCTGAACCTCTGCATCCCAAAACCGAAAGCCCCAGGCTTTAGGGTATAGGGGCATAAGGAGCTGACCAAGGGTGTAGGATTTGAGGTTGAGGGTCTATGGCCACTAAACAAATCCTAAGCCTTATAAGGGCTTGGGGTTCAAGATTACGCCTCTTGACACGAACGGTACATTCCACGCCCCCAAGCCCTAAAGCCAAAACCTCAAACCCTAATATCCCAACCCTAAAACTCCATACGCGAAACCCTAAAACCCCAAAATCTAAAACCCAAAATCCTGATCCCTCTATTCTCAGACTCATCCTCGCTGCGTTACTGCTCACAGAAACTCGAAGTGACCCCAAAATTGCATCTCTGACAAACTCTTCGGTCCAGTGAACACAGCCCCTCAATCAGCAACACACTTAACACTTCTCTCTTAGGTGTAAAGTTCCGGGTTTAGGGTTTAGGGTTTAGGGTATCCGCCCAAATGTAGTTTCGACGGGCAAATGACACACTTCGGCGTTACAAGGACAAAAGTCCGTGAGGCCAAGCCGCAGTATCGTCCGTTCCCCTCGAATTCAGCCCCTATTTCGAATTTCTTACACAGCTGAGCCAAAGGCTTACATCGCTTCGTACGAGGCACTCCGGGGGCCGCTTGCAGGGCTCATGAAGAGTGTTCCCCACCGAGACGGGAGACGACGGGAGGCTGCAATCAGAGGCAGGTCAGCCAGGCGAAGAAGAGCCCACATCGTCATTGGCGCAGGCAATGCAAACCACACAGGTCAGGGGGGGGCGGGGGGGCACCCCTCTGACTGTTCTCCCGTCAGCCCAGAAGAGCATGTTGGAGCCAAATAAAATCAAGGAACTATTTCGAGGGGTTGTGTCGGGGAATAAGATGAAGTGTCCCTTCTAGGGGTCCCTCTCTATCACCAGCAATAAACATGGTTTCGGCAATATAAGTACCTCAGACTAGCCAGGAAACTGCGGCAGAGTCGACAAGAGGCACCTAAGGCAAGCAAAGCACAGCACGCATGCCATGCGAAAAAACACCCGGAAAGTTGGTAAACCCCAAACCCCAAACCCCAAACCCCAAACCCCAAACCTCAAACCCCAAACCCCAAACCCCAAACCCCAAACCCCAAACCCCAAACCCCAAACCCTAAACCCTAAACCCTAAACCCTAAACCCTAAACCCTAAACCCTAAACTCTGACTCTTTGGTCGGGCAGCTTGCGGAGGCCAAGGTGGTGAAGCCCAATTCTCCGCGAGCTCCTGCGCGCTTTGGGGAAGCCCAGAAAGCCCTTTTAGGGTTTGGGTTTAGGGTTTAGAGTTTAGGGTTTAGGGTTTAGGGTTTAGGGTTTAGGGTTTAGGGTTTAGGGTTTAGGGTTTAGTTAGGGTAATCCAAAACCCTAAACCCTTGAAAACCCTAGACCCTAAACCCGGCACGAAACAAAAAACTCAAACCCTGAAGGCCCTGAGCCCCTAAGGCCCTAAAGCCCCCTACCTACTTGGAGGTTTATGAGCCATTAAACCCTAAACCCTAAACCCTAAACCCTAAACCCTAAACCCTAAACCCTAAACCCTAAACCCTAAGCCCTACTTGGAGGTTTATGAGTAATTACTTCGAAGCTGAGGTTAAGGGGGCCTAAACTCCCCTGTTGAAAGCCCTCTAAGGTGGGGACACCCCCTGGTTGCAAGTGGGTCCACATGGCCCCTCTGTCGGGCGATGTGTCCTTCAGGTACAGTTTGCATAATAAGTTTGTAGGGTTTAGGGTTTAGGGTTTAGGGTTAGGGTTTAGGGCCCCACCCTAAACCTCTGAACTGGGCGTTGGATAGATGGGGCTTTCGAGGTGCAGGGCTATATTGTTTTCAAACCCATGTCGCCAACAGTTGAGCCTTCATTGGTTTGGGGTTTGGGGTTTAGGGTTTGGGGTTTAGGGTTTAGGGTTTGGGGGGGGGGGGGGGGGGGGGCTGTCTTGAGGTTTACGGTTTAATTGGGGTTTAGGGTTTGGTTGTCACCTGGGGCTTGGAGAGGCAAGTTCGCACCTTTCGAAGGGCGCTTCGTTAAATTGAATGAAGATTTAGGTCATGCGACCCCCTACCTCCTCTACCCCCAAGCATGGGTGTTCATCGAGCCGAGTTTGTTGGCCATAATCGTTGCTCTTCAATGGCATCAGTCTAGGGGTGGAACCCGGAATTTATCAGGAGACGCCAGCACCAGGGTAAGGGCGACCCAATGTCGGGTGACGACATCGGCTGTCCTGGCTCTGGCCAGACTGTCCCGGGCCGAGGCGGACTCTTAATCCCCGGGGCCCGCTAGGGCCCGCTAGCTCTCTGCAGGTCCCGGCCAGTTCATGGTTGAAAATTGACCATTCGCCTTTTCACTAAGCCGGACCTTCTAATAAGGGTCACAAGGCTCTTCCCAAACTCCGGCATCTGCAGAAACATTTGCAGAACGTGCTGCGCGGCAACTGGCCCTAAAGTTAAACCTGCTGACTTCGCCCAAAACAAACACGACGCACAGTAGGCACCTCCTTGACAGAACGTACACCGCAGCATGGTGATGGCCCCTTCTAGGAGGTTCATGGCACTTTCGAATCCCATGCTTAAGTACCCTAGTTGGATTCTAAGTAGAGTTGTATTTGTGTACAAAAGTACCATGAACCCCCAAGTAGAAATGACACCCTTGTATGCTAAGGTTTGGGTCTTACTAGGGTCCCTTATAAGTCCAGTACCCCTAAGCCCAGTTCCTTTTTTTGTGACGCTGAAGTACCCTGAAGGAGCCGAAATTGCAACTCGAGGGGGGGGGGGGGGGGGGGGGGCAGTAGTACTCACACTGCGAAAAACCCTAAACCCTAAACCCTAAACCCTAAACCCTAAACCCTAAACCCTAAACCCTAAACCCTAAACCCTAAACCCTAAACCCTAAACCCTAAACCCTAAACCCTAAACCCTAAACCCTAAACCCTACATACGGCAGCTTCCAGCGCCAGGGCAAAGATCATCAGCATCTACCAGTCGGCTAGCTTTGAGACCATCGTGCCGGGAGCGCATGAGCTCATCGTCCAGGCCTCCGTCGCCCCCCATGTCACAGCTTAGGGTTAGGGGTGTAGGGTTTAGGGTTTAGGGCTTACGGGTTTTAAGGTTTACGGTTAGGGGTTTGTGCGTCACTAGTATGAAAGTTGGAGGGTCTTTGCCGCCCCATGTCAGATCCATACAATACCACCCTCGAAGGTTTAGGGGCTGCACGTATGCATTGCAAGTCGTTCGCCTTAGCAACGTTATGTGACCAGTTGGCCCTGAAGGAAATAACCTGAGCCTACTCGTATTGGTTCTTTGCAGGGAATGAGGGAGTTCGGTACCTATATATACGCTTGAACGGGGTTCAACAAGGTACGTCAGTCCCTCATTCTCTAGGAAGAGCGAGTAAGCAAGAGTACTTGCATGCTCCCTTCACAATGCTCACTTTCCTTTTCCTAGAGAGTTCTGAAGTGCGGTCTGCGTCCTTTGGCTCTATGCCGTAGTTTGGGAAGTAGGAGGCACGCAGCTAAGATGCCCAAAACCCCTAAATCCATCTAAACCCTAAACCCGATACCCGACGCGTACCCACTACCCTAAACCCTAAACCCTATAAACCCGACACCCTATAAGCCCTTATAAGCCCTATAGGCCCTAACATGCCATTCAGGATCACAGGGGTACCCTATACCCTAAACCCTATACACCCTAAACCCTAAACCCTAAGACCCCTAAGCCCTGAACCCTAACCCCTAAACACCCTAAACCCTATACCCTAAACCCTACACACCCTAAACCCTAAACCCTAAACCCCAAGCCCCCTAAGCCCTAGGAGCCCTAAGATGCCATTGAGGCTCACAGGGGTGCGTTGTTCGAGCAAGTCCCGAGCCGACTGGGTGGTGTGACCCTTACTAAACCAATCCTGATCCTTCAGGGTTTAGGGTTTAGGGTTTATAGGTTTATAGGTTTATAGGGTTTAGGGTCTAGGGTTTAGGGTTCGAGATCCCCACCATCTCTGGTCCATTCAGTTAATGGTTTTGGGTTAGAGTCCTAAACCCTAAATCCTACACCTCAAGCCCGAGCATGCTTTGTTTCGAAACTTTTTTATTGATCGGGAGTAGCCTGAACAGTACTTCATACGGACCTAGAGCCGTACGCTCTAGCCGCCCTAAAGCCTAAAGCCACCAATACCCAAAACAAACCGAGCCCCAAGCCCTAAAACCCTAAGCCCTCACTAAGCCCTGTGCCGTAGACCCCTAAAATCCCTGAACCTCAAATGCCGAAGCCCTCAAACCGTGTTTGGATTCAGGGTAGTGAGGTTGGGGGGCAGTACCGGATCCCATTGCCCCCGAAACGCTAAACCCTAAACCCCAAACCCTAAACCCTAAACCCTAAACCCTAAACCCTAAACCCTCAACCCTCAACCCTCAACCCTAAACCCTAAACCCTAAACCCTAAACCCTAAACCCTAAACCCTAAACCCTAAACCCTAAACCCTAAACCCTAAACCCTAAACCTTAAACCCTAACCCTAAACCCTAAACCCAAAGCTTTCCGGAGGCCTATGCCAAAGGCAGCTTCAGTGACACCCTGATCGGCGAGTGCAAGTTCGACGTCGAGGCAGCAACGGAAAAAAACAAGGGCTTTGGTTTAGGGTTTAGGGTTTAGGGTTTGGGGTTTGGGGTTTGGGGTTTGGGGTTTGGGGTTTGGGGTTTAGGGTTTAGGGTTTTGCGTTCAGGGGTTTGGCCTTTTTGTTGTTTCGGGGCTCAGGTTAGGGCTTGTGGTGCCTAACCACCCTTACCCAAAGTTCGGCCGGGGTAGCATACGAGCGCACGAGCCTGTTGGTTGAGTAAGGCAACTGGGATCAAGGGGTTAAGGGGTAGGGCCTTGCTTGATATCTGATCTTTACCTTGAGTGTAGCGTGAGCCCCTGCCAAAGGCATTTAGGGTACCAACAAAAGGGCCCATAATTTAGAGAACTCACCGTAGGAGGCGGAGAGACAATGACAGGGTCATGTATTGGGCATAGTGTGGACTTGGGTTTATGTTTAGGTTTTAGGGTTTCGGGTTTGGGGTACTTGCTAAATAGCACACTTATAGCTGCATTTATATAACCCAGTCATAAGCCCCTTCAATGCTCAATGTACTGCTAATGGCTTAAGAAACCCCAAAAATAGAAAAGCATATTCTTCCTTATAGCGATTATTAATGGGGCTTCTTAAGCAAAAAGCAGTGTAGCTACAGTTAAGTTATAAGTGCACTTGTAATTCGGTCATGAAGTTTGATCAACCTCCAAGCAGAGCAGCGAGTGCACGTGGACCCCTGGGTCGTCGTGGACTTGCTCTCCGCATAGGGTTTAGGGTTTAGTTTAGGGTTTAGGGTTTAGGGTTTAGGGTTTAGGGTTTAGGGTTTAGGGTTTAGGGTTTAGGGTTTAGGGTTTAGGGTTTCCTATACTATCCGGGGATCTATATTGCGGGTCCCCTATTTTCGTCAGCCCCCATATCATCGTCCAAGCAGACAGCACCTCCCCTGAGACGAAAGAACAATGCGTTTCTGAGAGTATTGGGATCACGAGTTGCCTCCCACAAGAGCGGCCAATGGGTTTCTGACAACCTTAGATCCTCAGCTTCTTCGTCTTTCATTTCATTGGCTGCTTAAAATTCGGCAGCTCAAGGTCAAAGTTTGTACAATGATATTACAAGTCGCCCCAATAAGAACCCCCTACAAAACAGAAACCCTACTTAAAGAGACCACCAACAAATATAAACAGTGATATTACCACCAACAAATATAAACAATGATATTATAAGTACCATAGAACCTCCGAGACGGGCTTACTTGTTGGGGGGCCGCAGCTTTGTGGACCTTTACGACGTGGCTCTCGGAGAACCTCTCAGCCCTAAGCCCTAGTGGGTTCAGGAGGTTTTTGGGCTTGATAGGTGGGGGATGTTCCCCCTTCTACTAACAGTCCTTCATCGGGATCACAACAGGGGGTACTATATTCCCTACCAAGGACTGTTGCTATAAGCGGGCATAGGGTTTAGAGGGCCTGTTATTGTTGGCCCGGGGTTCAGGGCTAGGGGTTTCAGATTGGATGAGCTGAGTTCTCTAGGCACAAAATGCTGCCGAACCCTGTGGTGTCGCAAGAGGGCTTCGTACACCCAAAAGGTTTATCGCTTGCCTGCTCAGCGCCCGACAGCCAGCACTCTAAAGCCCCAATCCGCAGCTTTAGACGAATGTTGTAAGCTTTGGGTTTTTGCTTGTTCAGTCTTCCTGGCGCTGTCGGGACTTTCAGCCTTCAGGGCCTTCAGGGCTTTCGGGGTTTGGGGCGTTAGGGGTTTAGGGTGTAGGGTTTAGGGTTTAGGGGTTTTAAGCTGCCTTGAGGCGTTAGGAGTTTCAGGTTTTAAGCTGCCTTGGGGCCCACCCTGAGTGTGTCGACAGGATCGGTGGCTGGCGTTGAAGTGGAAGGAGCAACACGGTGGCAGAGAGCCCCCTCCCAATTGCCGGGTTTAGGGTTTAGGGTTTAGGGTTTAGGGTTTAGGGTTAGGGTTTAGGGTTTAGGGTTTAGGGTTTAGGGTTTAGGGTCCCAATACTCAAAGAACCGAATATCCGAAAACCCCAAACCTGAACCCTCAACCCTATAACTACCCAGAGGGTCCATGTGTATTACCATTATGGAATTAGGTACACACAAAACCATACCTCTCTGCTACTACTTGCTTAAGAACCCGGAAAAATAAACATTATTCTTACTTATTCAGGGTATAGGGATTTTTATTTGTTTTCTTCCTTTGGTGTTCTTAAGCAAATAGTAGTCTGCTCTGCATGCTAGTGCCAAGAGGCTGTTGGGTTGCAACGTCTTGCTCGCTCGAGTGCTCCTCTTTTGTCGCTCGTGCCGGTTGCAGAGTTTGTGACCTAGACCTACAAACCCTAAACCCTTTTACGAGCCTTACGACGCCGCATGCACCGAACCCTGAACATCTCTAGGTAAGAGCTCAGGTTTGCGTCGCAAAACATTGCTAGGTCGGCCCTTCGGATATGTTGTTTTTGTTTTCCTCTTATCGCGTTCTAGAGGATCCCTACTGATGATTAAACATTCTGCGGCGAGTTTCAATGGCCAATGTAGTGGGTTTTAAGAGGACCTTGCTTAGGGGCGTGTCCTTCAGAGGGTGTCTAGGGCCAGCCTGGCATTTTAAAGCCCTGGGGTTTACAGTAAACTCCCAAAAAGTTGGAACATCATCATCCTCATACCCAAGAGGGACACTAAGGGAATCCCAGCACGAACCGCCCTGAACCCATGTTCCAACTTTATGGAATGTACTGTAGGGTTTCCATGTGCCTCACGATTATATGCTTGGGCCCCAAAGTCCCCTATGTAGGAGGTACTCTAAGGTACATCAACCCTAAGGGCTCAGCAACCCTAAACCCCAAGCCTCAGACCCGAAACCCTCAACCCTCAACCCTCAACCCTAAACCCTAAACCCTAAACCCTATACCCTAAACCCTAAACCCTATAGACCCTAAACCCTCTGTTTGCTGTAGGGTTTAGTCTTTCCGTGCCCAGTTTCCGGTGCAGCACCTCGGAAGACTTCTTGAGGCCGAGCCGCCCCCCGGGGCCTTTGTCGTAAGTTCTGGGAAGTGCTTTTAGGGTGGGGGCTTAGGGTTTAGGGTTTTGGGTTTAGGGTTTAGGGTTTAGGGTTTTTAGGGTTTAGGGTTCAAGGTTTAGGGTTGTTTATAGGGTTTAGGGTTTGAAGTAGGGCTTAGGGTTTAGGGTTTAAATTTTATGAGGTTTGGGGTTTATAAGGTTTAGGGTTTTTTATGGTTTAGAGGGTTTAGGGTTTAGGGTTTTAACAGTTGCTGGGGTTTGTGCTGAGGTATTTCTCCCGACAAAGCCCTGTTTACACATCGCAATTCAACATTTTGTTTTAGCCTTTTGCCGAAAACCACCTCAGATTTTGCTTTGTACAACCCAAAGACATTACGCGAACATGGCACGGCTTTTGTCGTCTTTCTGTTGAGTCTCAGACTGTCGTACAGACGACATTCGAAGCCCGAAGCCCATAAATGAAGATCTTGTCGGCGTTCGACGTCTCAACAAGGATTGGGAACTCCTGTCTAGAAAGCCCGCAACTCTTAGCCGACAGATAATGACCAGACATAAGGGCACATGAGCTGAGCGAAGCAGAAAATATCGGGCGGACGGAAACCCTGAGCCCTACACCCGCATGTTTTGCACTAATTACTGCTACCCCCAAATTCCAGCAACCCAACATCGGCCAACAGCGGAAGTCGCCGTCGCGTGCTTTAGAGGCAACAAGCGCAAGGAATCGGCCTGCCAGCGGCCTTTTGTGAGCGCCCATAAACACGAATGGCTGATCCAGACGACCTTCCCTCCCAACCCAAGCACTTTGAGTGAACTCTCCGAAGACTAATCAAAAGCAGAGCACCCATGTTTAGAGGCCAAGTACAAGGAGTGGACCCCTAGTTATAAGTAGAGTTATAAGAGCCCTAAATTGGGTTATAAGGATCCTAAATTAGGTTATAAGTCCCTTAACTACAGTTAGTATAGTAAGGGGGCCCCTCCTTGTAATCAGTCGTAGCCTCAATCGTCTAACAGGAAATTGCGCCTAAGCCTTTAATCCAAGAATGTACTGTAACACCCCCCCAAGATCCAAAATCAAAGCAGTACCGCACACTCACTCAGATAGACCCTGGGGTTACTAAGGCGTCCACGAACCCAGCTACGACGCATTTCTGTTAGATTTCTCTCGGGTCATACATCTAGGAGAGTAGGCCCTTATTCACGTCTAGAGGGTTTAGGTGCATTTATAAGTCCTTAGCCAACAAGGGTACACTGTTTTATGCCTAGGATACTCTTGGGTCTAGCCCTAAACCCCAAGCCCTAAACCCTAAACGCTAAACCCTGAACCCTGAACCCTGAACCCTGAACCCGTACCCAACCCCAGGGCCCATGAAAGCAGTATCCTACCGGCACGCCTCCTTCAGGAACAAGGTCTCCCCGGCTGCCCACAGCCGCCGCTCGACGGAAGGGGAGGAAATGTCCCAACCCGTTTAGGGTTTAGGGTTTAGGGTTTAATTAGGGTTTTAGGGTTTAGGGTTTAGGGTTTGGGGTTTGGGGTTTGGGTTTCGGGTTTAGGCGAGATGTCAGGGTGTTCGGCAGTTTCGGGGCGACTAGAGCAAATCGCTGTACATTTTGTTCAGATCAGTGCCCACCGTTTTCAACCCTGAAGCCGAAACCGTTCATGCTTCAGGTTTTAGGGTCCTCCAATGAAGCTTTTCTGCACTCAACGCCGCAACAAAAAACTAACTCGACGTGTCCATGTACCTCACGATCATAGTCATATGCATGGGTCCATCGGTCACTGCATAGGAACTGCACTAAGGACCAAGTACTCTATACATATATATATATATATACATATACATATACATACAAGTCTATATATATATATATATATATATACATACATTACATATCTCTATATATATATATACACGAAAATATGTATACATAGGTAGATGAGCCCTTATGTTCTGTGAGCCTTAGATCTGCAGCCAATGCTACAGATATTATATAACTTGTTCCAAGGACAGTAGAGTTAGGCAAGGCCTCCCTTGATCTTTCCCTTAGCCGGGCTTTCCCCCTGCGACACAGAGCGCGGATGAATTGACACACACAAACACACACACACACACACACAGACACACACTCACTCACTCACTCACTCACTCACTCACTCACACACACACACACACACACACACACACACACACGCACGCACGCACGCACGCACGCACGCACGCACGCACGCACGCACGCACGCACGCACGCACGCACGCACGCACGCACGCACGCACGCACGCACTCAGAGAGCCTAAAAAGCCCAGACGCCTTAAACCCTGAAACCCGAGCCTCTATGAGCCCTAGAACCCTAAAACCCTAGAGCCCTAAAACCCTAACCCCTATAACCCCGAAAACTCTGAACAACTAAAACGCTAAAGCCCAACCAACCCTATACCCCTAAGACCCTAAACCTCTAACCTCTATAAGCCCTAAACCCCTAAACCCTAAAACCATAAACAGATAAACCAAACAGATAAAACCCTGAACCCATGCACCCCTAGAGCCTCAAACCCCCACAAAACCCTAAACCCTAAAACCCCGAACAGATAAAACCCTATAAAAAGAAACCCTAACCCCTAAACCCTCAAACCCCTGTAAGCCCTAAACCCCTACAAGCCCTCAACCCCTGAGCCCTAAACTGATAAACCCCAGAACCCCTAAATGCCCTAAACCCTTGAACCTTAAACCCTAAACCCTAAACCCCCCCTTTGACCCTAAGCCCCTAAACCCCCAAAACCTTCGACCCAAACTCCTAATCCCCTAAACCCCCCAACAAAAGTCCTAAACCCTCTACAACTCTAAACCCCCAAAACAAAGCCAAGCGAAGGCTTCCTCTGGACCTCCGCGGAGACGCAGCGCGGGGCGCTCCTCCCCTGGCGGGCCCCACAGGCCCTTTTTTTTAAGGGGGTTTAGGGTTTCGGGTTTAGGATTCAGTTTTTTTTTTGAGTTTTTAAAGGGGTTTAGGGTTAACGGTTTAGAGTTTAGGACTAGGTTTGGGGTTTAGGGTGTGCTTTTGTTGTTTTCGAGCCATGGTTCTTAGGATTGTGTTAGGTGCATTCGCATGGTTGCTAGGGGCTTACCAGTCGGGTTTTTAGGGCTCTAGGGTTCTCAGAATTGTGAACATGTTTGTTGAAGGGCTTTCGGGTATCGAGACTCTAGGTCCGTGGTTTCGCTTTGGGTGCAAGGTGAACAAAGGCTCTATTGACTCCTTAGAACCCCAAACCCTAAACCCTAAACCCTAACCCCTAAACCCTAAACCGCTTCCTGGTCAGCGTGCAGGTACCGAAGGCTGGCTTGAATCCTTCCATACTTGATTGAAAAGCTGGCTATTGATCCACTTCTGGAAGCCCCAGCCTTGTTCTTTCTTGCCGGAAAGACACAAGGAGGGGCCCCCTTACTATACTAACTGTAGTTAAGGGACTTATAACCTAATTTAGGGTCCTTATAACCCAATTTAGGGCTCTTCTAACTCTACTTATAACTCGGGGGCCCCTCCTTGCAGGTGTGGGAAACGGGGGGGAGGCGGGGGGCCGTGCCATGCCAATGACCTGTTCGCAGCTGCAGCTGATGAGACGGTGGAGCGTCGCAGTGACTGTGTAGAGGCCTAAACCCTAAACCCTAAACCCTAAACCCTAAACCGTGGATTGCATTCTTGAAGCAGGCTGGCGAAGGGATCAACTTCCTCAGAAGAGGAAGCCGCAAGTGGGCATTTGAATGGCCTGCTCGCCATGATGCACAAAACCCGGAGCACGTTGAAGGGGCTGCTGTGTTGCTTGGTGTTTGTGCCCAGGCCATTGCCAACAGGCGGAATTTCTTCCGCTGCCACACTTGGACTTTTCTATGACTGCTCGAGAGGCGATGAAGGAACGCTGTCGGTTTGGGCCCTTCACTGCAACAGGAAGCTGTGCTGTTTTAAGCGTCTAGGGTTAGGACCTTCACCCGCTCTTCCAAACGTCTGCAGAATCCTCCGGTACCAGTTCTACCCGCCCGAGTCAGCCATCCCCCAGTGGTTGAGGGCAGCTCTCGCAATTCAGTACGTCTAAGCTATATCAGAGGAACATAGCATGCAGTTATACCATGCTCATTCCCTTCTGGTTCCGGGTGCTGGGCAAGTCCAGTCGAAGTATCCGCGATACGCCCAAAACCTAAACCCTTGGCAGCCGTGGTACCCTTTTTTCCCTTTTTGTTGGTTCAAGGTTTTCCTTATACAGTACCCTAAACCGTAAACCCTAAACCCTAAACCCTAAACCCTAAACCCTAAACCCTAAACCCCCAAAAGGGGGCCTTTATTATACCACGGCTACTGGGCAGCCAAGAACCCAAAGCCCAGCCGACCTCCCGGGACAATCCCTCTCCTTACTGGCTCAAAACCCAGCTTTTAAACTTTTGGGCTTCTTAGAAGGTAGTTTATTCTGAAAGTTTCAACTTTTATTTCCTTGGGTTTTGGGCGAGTAAGTCTCAAGCATCCTGTGAGCACGGCCTTCAAAGTGTCCGGTTTCGGGGCTTCGGGGCTTCGGGTGTAAAGAGGCTTGAAAGAGTTTGAGAAGGGTTTAGTGGCTTTGAAGAGTTTTAGGGGGTTTAGGGTGGGTTTAGGGTGGGTTTAGGGTTTAGGGCTTGGGGTCCCTGGAGCACCACCCGTAAAACCCAAATCCTAAGCCTGAAGCCCGAAACTTACCCTAAGGGTCCACGCACCTTGTTGAAATTTACTTGGGCCCCAAGGTCCTTGTAAAGGGAGGTACTTTGAGGCCCAAGTATACCCTTTCTAGGTACATGGATCCTTGGGGTTAGGGAATCCTAATCCTAAACCCCAAACCCTAAACCCTAAACCCTAAACCCTAAACCCCAAATTCTGTCGTACCGACATCTTCTCTCAGAAGCCAGCGGCCACGTCTGCCGGTCGAGGACTGGAAGTCAGGCGCGTTTTAGGGTTTAGGGTTTCGGGTTTAGGGTTTAGGGTTTCGGGTTTAGGGTTTAGGGTTTAGGGTTTAGTAAGGGTTCAGGGTTTAGGAGTTTAGGGTTTAGGGTTAGGTAGGCCCTTGGGACATTTGATATTTCCCCTTTTTGGTTTTGAGGGGATCATATTCAGGAAGGTTTTTCAGAGGGGTTTAAGGGCCATCCTCGAAAACCCTAAACCTAATAATATGGATTTCAATTGTTTTCGGCTTGTTCGTCTGGTAGCTTTTGAACAAAGGTCCGTTTTTGGGGATTCCTTTTTTAGTGTGAATTCTGTTGCGTGCTTTCTTGTGACATTGGAATTCCAAGAGTCGTGCTACTCTTGCTGCTGGCACTTAATTAATCCGTGTTTCTTTTTGTTCAGCTGTCATAGCTGTCATCTTTTCATGTTTGTAGAGTGATGTCGAAGGGATAGCTTCCTGCTGTTGGTGTTGTTGTTGACTGTTCGTTGCTGGGGGAAAGGGGGTATTCAATACTGACTAGTGTTGGCCTGGTGCCTAAACCCTAACCCCTAAACCCCTCCACCCTCATCCTAAACCCTAAACCCCAAATCCTAAACCCTAAACCCTAAACTCTTAACCCTAAACCCTAAACCCTAAACCCTAAACCGCAGCACCCCACACGTCGGCGAGTAGTCGGTGGGTTTGGTGTTGTCGGCGCGGTTTCATCTGGGGCTTGCCTGCTTTTAGGGTTTAGGGTTTAGGGTTTAGGGTGTCTTTTGTGCGGTTTTGGGGGCTGGTCTATATCCCCCTGGGGAATTATATTTTTTTATTTTTTGTTTATATAAAAACATATGATTGTTATTAAGGTTCTAAGGGGAGTATAGTGGTGTTTGGAGTTTAAGAAGCCCTAAACCCTGAACCCTAAACCCTATATGGAGGTTTACGAAAATAAGGGACCCCTATCTAGACCCCCAAATAGTAGGATTCCCTTAGTTATGAAAAGGACCCCAATAGGGTACCCCTAATTTCGAAAATATGTAGTATTTACTTATTTAGGGCTTCGGCGGGGGGATGCGCAAGTTCCCGTGGGCACTTAAACTTTTGTTCCCATCGAGGCAGCGGCACACTGTCCTTGAGCTTTCCTGCCGAAAACCAAACCAAGAACAGATTCTGAACCCTGCCCACCAAACATGGCACCCGAAACCATAAACCCTAAATCCTAAGCCCTAAAACCCTGTAACCTTAAAACCCCAAAACCCTAAATGAAACTGCCAGCCCCATCGCATCACGCCGAGCATCGTCATCTCCCTCCCCAGAAGAAGTGCGTTCCAGTTGAAGGTTTATGGGGGCTTCCTTGCTTTATATACTCTAGGACTTAAAGAAGGCCCTTGCCCTAAACCCTAAACCCTAAACCCTAAACCCTAAACCCTATTTTTTTTGTGCTTTTGGGGTAACCCAGGTTCCCTGTATAGGCCCCTTTAAAGCCAAACAGGTTGGGTACCCTTTTTACTCCCATGGACCCACTCGCTGGACATACTTGAGGTTCTACTGTCCCAGGTATAGAACCTTGAGATGGCGTTGTATAGGTTACGCCAGTGCCGTTTAGGGTTTATAGGGTTTAGGGTTTAGGGTTCAGGGTTTGGGATTTAGGGTTTCGGGGCCCCTTGAACCTCCAAGTAGTTCTAGACAAGGGAAGCTGGTCCTTGTGTTCGGTTACAAGCCATACGTGCCATGGCTTAGGTTACGTAAGCCACCCTAGACCCTACGCCCTGAACCCTAAACCCTAAACCCTAAACCCTAAACCCTCTTTGGCCACACCCCCAACGCGCTCGACTCTCATGCCTACACCTGCAAAGCCAACAAAAATCCTGAAGCCCTGAAACCCTAGACCCTGCAATCGCGACCCCCTAAAAAAGCCCTAAAACCCTAGCCCTCAACCCTGAAGCCCCTAAACCCCAGACCCTAAACGCTAAACCCTACACCCTACACCCTAAGCCCTACACCCTACACCCTAAACCCTAAACCCTAAACCCTAAACCCTAAACGCTAAACCCTAAACCCTAAACCCTAAACCCTAACCCTGAACCCTGAACCCTAAACCCCAGGCCGGCCCGATCGGGTGGCTCGCGCATGCCCTTGGAGACCAAGACCATGTCCATGAAGGAAGGGTTGAGGGTTGAGGGTTTAGGGTTTAGGGTTTTGGGGGTTTAGGGTTGAGGGGGTTCAGGGTTTAGGGGCGAAGAGGTTCTTGTCAGGGTTGAGGGTTGCTTGGGAGGATTGGAGTTCAGGGTTTAGGACGCGGAGTCCTAAGCCTTTAAACCCTCAACCCTCAACCCTCAACCCTCAACCCTCAACCCTCAACCCTCAACCCTCAACCCTCAACCCTCAACCCTCAACCCTCAACCCTCAACCCTCACCCCTCAACCCTCAACCCTCAACCCTCAACCCTCAACCCTCAACCCTCAACCCTCAACCCTCAACCCTCAACCCTCAACCCTCAACCCTCAACCCTACCCTCCTTTAACCTAAGCCTTTAAAATCTAAACCCTAAACCCTAAACCCTAGACCCTAAACCCTACACCCTACACCCTAAACCCTAAACCCTAAACCTTAAACCCTAAACCCTAAACCCTAAACCCTAAACCCCAAACCCTAAACCCTAAACCCTAAACCCCAAACCCTAAACCCTAAACCCTACCCTTAAACCCTTTTGAGATGGACAGGACCACGACGTGAACTCAGAGTCGCGCGCCGGCCTGCCGGGATGCCTCAGTTCTGGGGGTTTAGGGTTAAGGGGTGTAGGGTTTAGGGTTTAGGGTTTAGGGTTTAGGGTTTAGGGTTTAGGGGTTTAGGGTTTAGGGTTTAGGGGTTTAGGGTTTAGGGTTTAGGGGTTTTGGGGTTTTGGGGTTTAGGGTTTAGGGTTTAGGGTTTAGGGTTTAGTTTAGGGTTTAGGGGTTCAGGGTTTAGGGGTTTAGGGGTTTAGGGTTTTAGGGTTTTAGGGGTTTAGGGTTTTAGGGTTTTAGGGGTTTAGGGTTTAGGATTTTAGGGTCTAGGAGTTTAGGGGTTTAGGGTTTAGGGATTAGGGTTTAGGGTTTACGATTCAGGGTATAGGGTTTAGGGTTTGGCATAGGCGTGCCAGCCCGAATCAATGGGACTTGAGGGCTGTTTTTTTGTTTCGGGTTTGGGGTTCAGGGTTTAGGCTCTAGGGGTTTCAGGGTTTCAGGGTTTCAGAGTTTCAGGGTTAAGGATGCACTTGAAGTTTCATGGGAATTGGGTAGTGCTTTGGTTTTTGTTTTTTTTTTTTTTTTTTTTTTTTTTTGTTTAGGTTTCTCGTCTTTCCCTACTAAGGGAACCTATCCACTAATACTTCTCAAAGGGCTTTAAAGCACCACTCAGCTTCGGTGTGGAGCGATCGTGTACCCACCATGCATGGAGGTATGAGGGCCAAGATCTGCAATCCGAATCATTCCTGCTTTGGCCTTTGTTAAGGAAGGTGGAATTAACTTATTTGGGATCTGTTGTTGGTTTTTTTGTTATGTTAAGGTTTTCGGGTTTGGGCTCTTGACTTTGACGGTTTCCTGGCTTCCTGGCTTTTTGGCTTTTTGGCTTGTTTGGCTTGTTTGGCTTTTTTGGCTTGTTTGGCTTTTTGGCTTCATAGCTTTCGGGCTTCTTGGCTTCTTGGCTTGTTAAGGCGATATGTATATGTGCATATATATATATATATATATAACAACCATATAATATATCACTTTCTTTATAAAAATATAATATACAATGTATAATATATAATATATGGTATATAATATATATTGTATTTTATATTTTATATAGTTCATAATATATAATATATAATATATAATATTTAATATTTAATATTTAATATTTAATATTTAGTATATAATATATAATATATAATGTATATTATATAATATATAACATATAATATATAATATTTAATATATAATATATAATATATAATATATAATATATAATATATAATATATATATATAATATAATATATATAATATATAATATATAATATCATATAAGTATATTCAGCTAGAAACTAGTCTTATACTCTGTTCCTTTGATGGTGGAAGGGGAAGGTTTCCTTGAAAATGCCAAAGGCTTAAACACCCTACGAACCCACACCCCCCGCCTCTCTCCCCGGCTCCTTCCTTAACTCCTTAAAGCCCCTTAATATCTAAACCCTGAACCCTAAACCCTTTAAAATTGTACGAAGCCTTAACCCGGAATCCGGTACCAACCCTGTGAGCCCTGACTCTCTTTTATCCTCTCAACCCCTTAACCCCTAAACCTTATGAGCCAAACCCTCCCCGAAACCCTGAACCCTAGACTAAACCCTAACCCTTAACCTCCTAGCCCCTGAACGCAAACCCTATCCCTAAAACCCAAAACCTAAACCTTAAACCCTAAGCCCTGGACCCTCAACCAAACCCTAAACCCTAAACCCTAATCCCTTGCGGCCCAAGGCTTCGGTGCTTTTTGGACATGCACCCGACGTCCATGCCGGAGCATCCCCGGCGCGTGGAGACCATGAGTTTCGAGGCCTCCACCCTAAACCCTAAACCCTAAACCCTAAACCCTAAACCCTAAACCCTAAACCCTAAACCCTAAACCCGTCCTTTGTCCGCTTCCTTCTTTTGTCGGTATGTTTCCCAATAGTTTAGGGTTTATAGGGTGGAGGGGTTTAGGGGTTAGGGTAGAGGGTGTAGGGTTTACAGGGTTTATAGGGTTTAGGGGTTTAGGATTTCGGGCTTGGGGTTTAGGGTTTAGATAAACCCTCTGCCCTAAAACCTATACCCTAAACCGCACAAGTATACAACGGGGCTCACGCAGGTGCGGATCTCAGTCTTCGACGTGGACAACATCAAGGTTTACAAGGATTTCGGGCAGCGCAATGCGGGCGCCCCGGGAGGGGCCTGTACGCCTGGGTGTGGTGTTTTTTTTGGGGGGTTTAGGGTTTCAGGGTTTTAGGGTTTTAGGGTTTTAGGGTTTTAGGGTTTAGGGTTTAGGGTTTAGGGTTTAGGGTTTAGGGTTTAGGGTTTAGGGTTTAGGGGGGTTTTAGGACTTTAGGGTTCGGGGTCAGGGTTTGGTTGTTTTGGGGTTTTATAGGTTTTAGGGTTTACGGTTTGTAGGCTTTTTGGCGTTTAGGGCTTAGGGTTGAGGGTCGAGTGTTTCGGGGTAGGGCTCAGACTTGGTTCAGGGTTTGCTTACTGGTTCTGGGTAGGGAAACGGGGTACCCCAAATGTCATCCCTCACAGGGGCATCTAGGGTACCTAATTCTCTGAGTCCCCACCTAAGAACCAGTCAGTTGAGGGGTCGAAGGGGTTAAGAGTTTTGAGAGGTTGGTGTTTCTGAGTCCCTAAAGCCTCAACCGTAAACCCTAAACCCTAAACCCTAATTTGTGCCAAAAAAGAGCACTTCGGGAGCTGAGGACCTCTTCGTGCAGATGAAGTTCAGGACTGCGCATGAGGGGTTTGGGGTTTAGGGTTTAGGGTTTGGGGTTTGGGGTTTAAGGTGTGGTCATGAGCGTTTTGTGCTTCAGGGTTTAGGGGCGGGCTTACACGGATGCTACAGGGACTGGACATTTAGGGCATTTCTGGCTTTCCTGCGTTTGGGAAAGTTCGTGTTAGGAAAATCTCTAGAGGGAACCCGAGTTACAGGTGGTGTTTAGTGTTTGGTCTGTAGGATTTAGGGCTTCAGCGTTTTAGGGTTGTGGTGTGTCGTAATTAGAGGGCCAGTTCGGCGCAGGTCCTCTGTATACTACGAAGGAGGAACCCAAAGCCCAAAAACAAACAGCTGCGCCAGGTGTGTTGCCGCCCGTTGCTTTCACTCTTTCTTCGCTCGAACCGCTGTCTTAAGGGCCCAAAACTGTGTCCGCTAAAGTGCCCTAAACCCTAAACCCTAAACCCCACTCTAGACTCTTTGACTCTATTCCCTAAGGATCCCTAAAAATCCCCCCAACCTTGGATTCGGGGCACCCAACCCCTGAACCCCGAATCTCGTTTTGGGGAAACCCTAAACCCTAAACCCTAAACCCTAAACCTGGAGCCTTTCGACCCGCATCCTGGACCACTGGCAGGGCTACTCCCGAGGTATGGGGCGAAGGGCCTACACTTGCAGGTTCGTGGTACTTAATAGCCCAGTTATATCTGTACGTATCACCAATTGTGACCATACTAGGGCCCCTTAAAGGGCTTATAAGTAGGTTCTAAGTACACTCGTGTGAGAAGTGCCACGAACCTCCAACCCTAAACCCTAAACCCAAACCCTCAACCCTAAAACCCTAAAACCCTAAACCCTAAACCCTAAAACCCTAAAACCCTAAACCCTATACCCTAAACCTCTCTTCCATATATAATTTAAATGTTAAGGAGTTACTGGGCAAGGTCATTTTTTTACTGGGCAAGGTCATTTTTGTACTGGGCAAGGTCATTACTGGGCAAGGTCATTTTTTTACTGGGCAATGTCATTTTTTACTGGGCAAGGTCGTTTCGTCCAAAAAATGACCTTGCCCAATAAAAAAAAAGACCTTGCCCAGTAAAAATGTTACTGGGCAAGGTCATCTTTTTACTGGGCAAGGTCATCTCTTTACTGGGCAAGGTCATTTTTTAACTGGGCAAGGTCGTTCCATAAGTGAAATATTTTGTTAATGTTGTGGGATTCTTTGGGCGGGTGGGTATTTTGCTGGAGTAATTTCTTGACTAGTGAATCCTTGGACTTGAGATGCTGAACCCTAAACCCTAAACCCTAAACCCCTAAACAACAAGCACAGGAGTGTGAACATGGACGGCGAGGAATTCAAGAAAGTCGAGGACCTCGCTTCGGGTTTAGGGTTTCGGGTTTAGGGTTTAGGGCTTCGGGTTTCAGGGTTTAGGGTTTAGGGTTTAGGGTTTAGGGTTTCGGGTTTAGGGTTTCAATTTCGAGCCGTGGTCTGCATGCCCCCACCTCTCAAGCCTTTAGCGTTGTAGGTAGGCCTTTGGGATAGTTGACATCTTCCCTTATAGGTTTTCAGAAAATCATCTATCAGCCCTCAACCCCAAGCCCTAGGCCCTAAGGCCTTAAAGGCCCTAAGAATTTTCTTTCGGAGGGTTTGAAGGGCCCTCCTAGGATTGCCGGCCCTGTGAAGCTCTAAACCCTAAAGCCCTGAAACGGTAAGACCCTCTAGAAGCAGCGACACCCAGAACCCCACAACCCTATCTGGGGGTTTACGAAAAAAGGGGACCCCCAAGAGAGATCCCCAAATAGTAGGATTCCCTGTTTATAAGGATCACAATAAAATACCTCCCTCCCCATATGTAGCCCTAGGATGCGTCGGGAGCACCCTTATAGGGGGACGTTTAGAAGACTTCGGTCATCTCAGCAGACGTGTGCAGGTGCAGTCCTCAGAAGGACGTATAGGCCACCGACGCCGGGATCGTCGGCGAAATGGCCTTGGCATTCGATGACCCATGATGGGCTCTGCACAGCAGTGGCTACTTGGATTCAGCGTCTACATGAACCGCCGCGGGCTCGGCGCGGTGTGGGTCCATCCGAAGGGCGGCTGGCAGGGCCAGGACGGCAAATTCAGCACGCTCTACCACGAGCTGATGATTTTTCCTGCAGCAAAGGTAGCGGCCTCACCCCGTCATCGACGACAACTCCTTGCGATCGACTGGATCTGGGCTTAGCAGGGCAACCCAAGATATCATATACACTGACTTGGGATGTCTAAAGCCGTACTTACAACTGCCTCGAGACTCATCTAAATCCCAACAAAAGCTAAAGTTGCAGGGTAGCTATATGGGCAACTCTCCAAATGAGTCAAAGGAGCTTCAGCAGGGTTTAGGGTTTAGGGCAGCCCTCAACCCTAAATCCTTCACCCTAAGACCGAACCCTAAGCCCCACACCAGGTTTCGGCGAGATCTTGGGCTTTTTGGCAGTCTTGGGGGGCCGGTCAGGATGGCTTAGGGGTTTAGGGGTTTAGGGGTTTAGGGTTTAGGGTTTAGGGTTCCGGCTCGCAGAAAACCGACATCCACCGCTGGGCGAACGAAGATGCCAGCTTCAACCAGCGCTTCCTGTCCCGGGGACTGCACTTTTGTGTTTGGTCTCGGGCTCACTGCCATTACGTAAGACCAGGGGCTTAGGGTTTAGGATTGAGGGTTGAGTGTTTAGGGTTTAGGGCTAGATGCAGGTAGTTTTGCAGTCTTCATGGGTTTAGGGTTTGCCTGTGGGGTTTGGGGTTTTGGGATTTTGGGGGTTTACTGTTTAGCTCCCATGTTGCGGGGTGTTGGTGGCCTTTGTCGCATTCCATGACATAGTCGGATACCGAAACCCTAACCTCTTAACCTAGACCCTCCACCCACAAGAGGGACTTTTATGATCACCTGACAAGCTATGAATTTGGTGAAGGCTCACAGGGCGTATTGGGCTTGTCCGGTAAGGCTTTTATTTTGGTTTGGGGCTTGGGGCTTCTTTACCCTAAACCCTGAACTCAAACCCTAAACCCTAAGCCCTAAACCCTAAACCCAAACCCCTAAACCTCTAAACCCCTAAACCCCTAAACCCCTAAACCCCTAAACCCCTAAACCCCTAAACCCTAAACACTAAATCTTGGTCGCCTGTTCGGCTTAGGTTCGACACGACTGCGCCCTGCCTGTCTCTGGGAGTGGAGCCCCTCGGCCGAAAGTGTTAAACCCTTACGCGATCGGTCCCCACCAGAGGGGTTAGGGTTTAGGGTTTGGGGTTGAGGATTTAGGGTGTAGGGTTTAAAGGTTTAGGATTTGGGGTTTTGGGTTTAGGGTCTACCTGTGGCCATTTGCTTGCTATTTGGGGGGGGGGGGTGTTGCCTTATATGTAGGGGGTTTAGAACCTACTAGTTTGTCAACCCCTAAAGCCTACACCCCAAACCCCAAACCCTGAGCCCTAAACCCCAAACTCCGTAACTCTAAACCCCAACCCCCTAAGTCCCACATCCCAAACCCTAAACCCCAAACCCTACACCCTAAATTTAAGAGCCTCCGGCTCAAGCCGCCGACCCCGCTGGAGCATAGTTGAGAGGTCTAAACCCGCTCGCATGGTTCGAAGATCATCCCAGCCTGGTCGGCAGAGTTCTGTGAAACGTTTGGGGCGGGGTAGGGGGTAGCACCAGGACAAGCTCAAGCCAAAAAGACAGGGGGTCGGGGGGGCTGGGGGGGGGTAGGGGGGGAGGGGGGGGGGTGGGGGGGGTGGGGGGGGGGTGGGGGGCGGGGTTGGGGGGGGGGTTGGGGGGGGGGGTGGGGGGGTGGTGGGGGTGGGGGGGGGGGGGGTGGGGGGAGATTAACCCCTTTACAACCAGAATCCCCACTTTACAACCGGAACCCCCGCTTTACAACCACGAACGCCATGTTCATCATGAGAATCCCTACTTTACAACTCGACAACATGAGAACCCCTAGTTCGCAACTGCACAAACAACTCTGTCTTTCTCTCTGCTCTGCTTGCCCATGGGCTCTTGGAGTCTCTGTCTGCCTTTCGTCCTTGCCCAAGAAGGTGGTTGCAGCATCAGGCCCCTGTAGCGAGGGCTGCTAACTGATGCTTGCCAATGAGCCCCTGGAGATTCTTCTCCCTTGTCTTGGGCTCTTTTGTTTGTTTTTGTTTGTCTTTCTGCCTGCTTGTCTGTCTGTTTAGTGCAGTTTAGGGTTTAGTATTGCAGGTTTCGGGTTTAAGGAGCTGTGCGAGGCCTAGCAGGAACCAAGGATATCAGAAGCCAAGAAGTCCGAAGATATACTAGCCTACACTATGCTGCAAGAACATAGTGGTTCGATTTGATACGTACTACGTGACACAGTCTACTTGCCTAGTGCAGCGTAGTCCAGTAGCATAACACGGCCAGCTGCACATAGAGCTTCCGGTACAGCGACGTTCGTGGCTTCAGAATACATCGTGTGGAAACAGACCTACTCGGTCGCCTCTCATCGTCTCAGAAGAAATGCCTGAACCCTAAGGGAATTCAATAAATAACTTGCGTTTACGATATTTTACTTTTTGCTTTATTGTAAACCCCAAAACACAAGAAACCCAAAAATCGCATAAATATTTCGAAGCACAACCCCAAAAAAGTCTGCGTCGAAATACCCTGAGAATCCCATACAAGCAACCATTATATGTTATACCATAATATATACATGTATACCATGATATCTAAGAAGTATTATACAATATTGAGTTATTGGCACAAGAACGCCCGCATTGCAACCATCACCACTTTCAAAAGTGCATGGGTGCTCTAGAGGGTGATGGTGGGAGTTTCAGGTCTTGACACTTTACGTATAAAGGCTTGTCAAGCAGCTTGCCCATTCGGTTGCAAAGTGGGCGTTCCGGAAAGGCTCACGGGTTGCAAAGTGGGGGTTCTGGTTGTAAAGTAGGGATTCTGGTTGTAAAGCGGGGTACACGCGGGGGTGGGGGGGGGGGGTGGGGGGGGGGGTGGGGTGGGGGGTGTGGGGGGGTGCCGAAAACGCTGATTTTGCTGAGGGCGCCCCTACCCCCCTGTGCTGAACCGCCTGTTTACGCGCGGGTGGTGCGGTCCTCCACGAAAAAATTGTGCACCGACCCCCCCTATACCCCCCCCCCCCCCCCCGCGTTTTGGGGGGGGCTCAAACCCATCCAACACGCCGCCAGGGTCGGCGGACCCTAAAGCCCAAACCCAAACCCTAAACCCCAAACCCTAAACCCCAAACCCTAAACCCTGAACCCCAAACCCTAAACTCCAAACCCCAAACCCCAAACCCGAAACCCTAAACCCTAAACCCCAAACCCCAAACCCTCCACCCTAAACCCCAAACCCTCCACCCTAAACCCTATACCCTAAACCCCAAACCCTAAACCCCAAACCCTAAACCCCAAACCCTAAACCCTGAACCCCAAACCCTAAACTCCAAACCGCAAACCCCAAACCCTAAACCCTAAACCCTAAACCCCAAACCCCAAACCCTCCACCCTAAACCCTAAACCCCAAACCCTCCACCCTAAACCCCAAACCCTATACCCTAAACCCCAAACCCTAAACCCTAAACCCCAAACCCCAAACCCTAAACCCTAAACCCCAAACCCGAAACCCTAAACCCCAAACCCCAAACCCTGAACCGCAAACCTGAAGGTTCAGCCTCATGGACTTCGACCGGGGGGTCAGCTCCGCCGGGCTCCCAAGTGGGGTAGGGGCGTCTTGGGCTTGGGGTTTCATCCCTTTGTGCAGGGTTTAGGGTTTAGGGTTTAGGGTTTAGGGTTTAGGGTCTAGGGTCTAGGGTCTAGGATTTCGGGTTTAGGTTTCAAGGTTAACGGTTTAGAGTTTAAGGTTTAGGGTTAACTCACCACAAATCCTAAGTAAACACTCGGAGCGCGGCTCAAACACGCCTTACTTAGGTGACTTTTGTTGGCTGTTGCTAGGGCCAGAGGCAGACTTAGCAACGAATGTGGTCCCATCTTTCGCCCCAGGAACCGGCTGGATAGGCATGCGTATTGCATTAGGGGGATCTTTGTTTCTGGGCCCAGAAGCCCTTAAAGCAAGCCCCAAACCCTAGAGCATCACAAGTCTTCAAGCCGTCCTGCACCTCCTTATTCCTTTTTTCAGGGTTTAGGGTCCCTTAGAAGCCCCTTTAAGCCACAAAGGGCACCCTTCTGATTCCTAGCTTACCCTTGGGTCATGGGTCCATAGTTCTAAACCCCAACACCTAAGAACTGCGATTTGATAAGAGGGCAGAAGTCAGCTATCCACTGTCGCCTGAGGCAGACCTGGTCTACTATCCCCAGGCCCAGCTCCCTTCTCGTAGGGTGGGCGCCCTAAACCCTAAACCCTAAACCCTAAACCCTAAACCCTAAACCCTAAACCCTAAATTCGGGTGCTGCTGAGGAAGGATCCTCTTGGAGCTCAGGGTAGGTCTTTGGAGTTTGGGTGGGTTTGGAGTTCTGGGTTTAGAAGGTTGGAGTTGAGGCGAAGCCAAACGTGCTAAACACCCTAACTCCTAAACCCTAAACCCTAAACCCCAAACCCCTAAACTATATACTTTATAGGGTTCACGGTGTCGTATACCCTAAGCCTTAAACCGCGGGGGCCCAAATCATGTGTCGCTCGAGCCTTGAAAGCTCAAGCCGCTGCCCTGCGGTATTGCCTAAACCCCAAACCCTAGTTGCAGCCCCGGAATGAAGCTAAACCCGTGCAGCAGCCAAGGTCGAAGAAGGCCAATGGCTGGTGAGGATGGCAACAATCATGCAGGCGGAGTTGCTAAGTGAGTTCCAACCGCCTTCGCCACCACGTGCCCCAACGCCATCGCCATCGTCTTCAACGACTGAAGAGCAGGAGCTCGAGGAGATGCGAAGAACAGTCCTCAAAAAGGCGCCATCCGTCCATAGAGCTCTTCGGGAGCTCCATGTGGATGCTCGTGCGTGGGGAGCGATGCTACGACTCCTAAACCCTAAACCCCAAACCCTAAACCCCAAACCCTAAACCCTAAACCCTAAACCCCAAACCCCAAACCCCAAACCCCAAACCCTAAACCCTAAACCCTAAACCCTAAACCCCACCCTGAACCCTTGTGAACCTTCAAGTAAAAAGTAGAGCTCTATAAGGCCAGGGCTGCCAACACCTTGGGAAAAAGCCTTCTAGAGTACCCTAAGGGTCCATGCACCTGAACAGGGAGTACTTGGGCCTTCGGGTTTAGGGTTTAGGGTTTAGGGTGCAGGGTTTGGGGTTTGGGGTTTGGGGTGAGTATTTCAGCCTTAAAAGTACCTCCTATATAGGGGCTTTGGGCCCCAAGCACACAGTAATGAGGTGCATGGACCCTTCGGGGTAGGTTCAGGGGGTTTTGTGGCTTGGGGGCCCGAACGACCCCTCCAAAGTTCCTCAAGTGCCCAAGACTCCAAACCCTGAACCCTAAACCCCAAAACCCTAAACCCCAAACCCTAAACCCTAAACCCTGAACCCGACACCCGAAACCCTAAACCCCAAACCCTAAACGCTAAACTCCTAAACCCTGAACCACCTTGCTGGCACGCAGACGCTGTCACTCGATCATCTCCTGGCCATCTCCTACGACGAGTGGATTGCTTCGAGGCGAGGGAGGAGGGGTAGAATAGGATCCTAACCCTAAACCCTAAGCCCTAAACCCTAAACCCTGAAGCTGTAGTCCTTCAAGTTTAGTGTTCAGAGCTCAGTAGGGTTTTGGGTTGTAGAACCCAAAGCCCACTCAAAACCCCAAGCACCAAGTCCGGACACCTCGAATCGTACATTCTACAGTTCAGGGGTCAGGGTTCGCCCTAAACCCTAAACCCCAACCTTGGATCCCGAACCCTAAACCCTAAACCCCACACCCTAAACCCAAACCCCATTGAGGATTGAGGGTTCATGGGCTGCATGCTGTTGATTTTTGAACCTTTCGTAAGCTTTGGCTTCTACAACTGTGGCATCCTGTTGGCTAATTTCAACAGCCCAGGACGGACTTGAACGAAGGCCATTACACTCCATACTAAGGGCTCCTGAAGCCAAGACACAGGCCGAACACTAAACCCTAAACCCCAAACCCTAATACCTAAACCCTAAACCCCTAATTGGGCCCCTAATCCCTAAACCCTTAACCCTTAAGCCTAAACCCTAAACCCCAGCAAGTCCCAACCCCCCAAGCCCTAGTTGATGGTAACTCTGAACCCAATTGTCACGTACAACCAATAGGGTTCCGGGCTTAGGGTTTCTGGTTTTGGGTGTAGGGTGTAGGGTTTAGGGTTTTATAGCCCGTCTACAACCAAATTGGGGCACTTGAACGGGCTTATACGTGGGTTATAAGTTCAGTTCCCATTGGGTTATAACTAGCCTAAACCTCCAAGTCACGCTTTTAAGCCTAAACCCCAAACCCTAAACCCTAAACCCTGGACCCTAAACCCTAAACCCTAAACCCTAAACCCTAAACCCTAAACCCTAAACCCTAAACCCTAAACCCTAAACCCTAAACCCGAAGACGACGCGTCCAAGGGAGACGATTGGCCCGGTGTCACACACCGTGGTTTTCGACAGCTGGCCGTCCACGCGTCGTTCCGAGAGGGCTGAGGGTTTAGGGTTTAGGGTTTAGGGTTTAGGGTTTAGGGTTCATATCCCTAAACCCCAAACCCTAAACCTTAAGCCCTAAGCCGTAAGCCCTAAACCCGAACGCCCTAAACCCGAATGCCCTAAGCCCTAAACCCGAACTAAAGCTTAACCCTACTTGACCCCCCCCCCCCCCCCCCCCGCCCCCAAAATTCCAAAACTACAACCCCAAAACGCGATATGGATTCAACCTGCAAATTCTATTGTAACAGTTTCACTTTCATCCCTACATTGCCTCTGCCTACCCTTTTCGCGCTACCACATGACCTAGTAGGAATAACCCATGCAGCCGTCGGGGAAAGGGTCCGCGCAGGTAAACCACAATCCTGTGAATCCTAACTGGCGGGCTGATCAACATGGTAGGCCCCTTCGGAGGGATCTCTATGACAACCTACTCATTGTAGCTTATGGTACCAAAAAGGGCTTGGAAGTATGCCCATCCTCCACCCTACACCCTGAAACCACAATCCCAAACCCTCAAGTCTCACATTTCAAGTCCTGAATCTGTACCCTAGACACCAAGCACCACACCCTAACCCCGCCCACCCCCCCAAACCCTAAACCCCTAAACCCGAACCCCAAAACCTAAACCCCAACCCCCCCCCCCCCCCGCCCACAAAGTCTGAGCCATGACACACGGATGCCCAGGAAGATGGTACTGGACAGATGGCGCTGCCCTGAGTTGGCAACAAGGGTTAGGGTTTAGGGTTTAGGGGTTCAGGACCTGGGGGTCAAGGATCTAGCGTTCAGGGGATCATGGTCTAGGGGTTTTGAGGCAGATGAGGGCCTTTAGGCCTTTAGGCCTTTAGGGCTTTGGGGATGTAGGCTTTAGAGGCCTCAGGGGGTTTAGGGGCTGCGGGGCTTTGAGTCTAGGGGCTTGCAACCCTAGTCCCTAAACCCAAGTGTGGCATCCGACACTACCCCTACCGTCATTACATGGCCTCTAGGGTTTGGGGTTCGACATATGGCTAAGGGGAGTCTGCCCAACTAAGCTACCCAACTAACCCTCAGATACGACCCCAAACCCACACCCGACACCCTGTAGACCCTAACCCTTGGTTTAGGGGTTAGGATTTAGAGTCCTTCTTTCGGCACGACTTGAGATGGGTGGTGGCTGGGGTGGTGGGAGGTAGTCAAGGTGCCATCACTCCACGGGTCCAGGGTCTAGGGTTCAGCGTCCAGGATTCAGACCTGTACCCCTAAACCCTAAACCCTAAAGCAGAGTGCAAGCCTGTACATATGGCGATGAGGGCTGGGCTTGGTTTTTTGGGGTTTACTCGGACGTTCAGGGTACTTATAAACCAAGTAATTATAATGTACACATAGCCCACTTACAAGCCCTTTCCGTGCCCTAATACGGCTTTGATTGGGTTGCAAGTAGAGGCATCATCAGGCTGTTAAGTGCCATGAACCTCCAAGTAGGGTTTAGGGTTTCAAGTTCCCCTTGAGCCCTTGGCCCTTTGAACTCTAAACCCTAAACCCGGCCTAGACCCTCCTCGTCAAACCCGACATGCAAATTCCCTAGCACCTGTGAGAACCCCAAACCCCAAACCCTAAACCCTAAACCCTAAACCGGGCTACTTCTAGGGCCCTGCTTCAGCCAAACCCGATGCTCCGTTTGCAAGGCGGTGTTGTCGGTGTGTCCGGAGAAGAATCAACCAGGCACGCAGGGAACCTCGAAGATTCTTCACCCCCCCCCCCCCCCCCCAAGTCCTGCTAGAACCCCCCAAACTCTAACACCCGAATTCCCTCAACCCTAGATTCCTAAACCCTCAATCCCTAAACCCTAAATCCCTAAACCCTAAATCCCTGAATCACTAAACCCCTAAACACGAAGCCCTAAGTCCTTTAGAAGCCTACAACAGGAGCCCTAGGGGCCTTAAATCCTGGAACTTGGAGGTTCATTAGGGTTTAGGGTTTAGGGTTTAGGGTTTAGAGTTTGGGTACTTGGTGACCCAGGTACATCCAGATTAGCGCACCTGTAAGGGGATTGTAAGTCGGTTGTAAGTAAGTACAGCTATAGGGTGTAGGGTTTAGGGTTTAGGGTTTAGGGTTTAGGGTTTACGAGGACCATGAACCTCCAAGTAGAGGTGGGTTGAACCTGAAGCTCCAACTGGGCTGGTAAGTACCATGAGCCTCCAAGTAGCCTGAGCCTGAAAGCATCCGACTGCTCATGAGGCCCCTAAACCCTAAACCCTAAACCCTGAACCCTAAACCCTAAACCCCAAACCCGAAACCCCAAACCCTAAACCCTAAACCCTAAACCCTAAACCCTAAACCCTAAACCCTAAGCATGATGCAAGAGGGTTTCAGTCCCTGAGGCTGCCCACCGCAGGTTGAACTGGACTCGCGAATGGGGGCTGTTAAAGTAGGGTTTAGGGTTTAGGGTTTAGGGTTTAGGGTTTGGGGTTTAGGGTTTAGGGTTTCAGGGATTTGGGGTTCGAGCTTTAGGGTGGAGGGTTCTAGGGTTTCAGGATTTGGGGGTTTAGGGCTGTAGGGTTATCGGGGTTTGAGGGTTATTGGGGTAATTTTCATTAAGGGGGTTCAGGGTTTCATAGGTCGACGCTGAGAATGCTAGCGTTAACTGCCAGGCGAAAGAGCTCACAACTTACCTAGATGCTTATGTTGCCGTGACCTTTGATTAGAAAGATAGATTCCAAGTTACGCCCTTGGAATATTTGTCATTCTTCCTTTTCGGGTTTAAGAGGATCATATTCAGGAGTCTTTTCAGAGGTCTTTAACGGCCATCCTAATTCAGCATGACACGAACTAGACCACTCCAACTTTAGTAGGAAGGTGCTTCGAACGGGACTGTTCATTATGCCGCTCGGTCATGCAAGTTCGATGCTAGCTGGGTCGGCCTCGGGTTAGGGCTCAAGGTTAGACAGTCCAATCTAGATCACAAGGCCCCATTGTGCAAGAGCTCTCGGGCATGTTCCATGGCCGAAGCCACTCCCATCGAATTTGCATGCCGCACGGCGCGAACAGGGATTGAGGGCTTCGATTTTTCTAGGGTTTAGTAAGTGTGTTAGGGGCTTAAGGTCTGAGGGTCCTGGCCCCGTTGGGTCACCTTCCACCCGGGGCCCTAAACCCAAGCCCCAATGGCTTAGGTTCAAGTATCCACGAGGTTTTGAGAATCGTTTTGAACCCTAAGCCCCGCAACCTGTCCCTAAACCCTAAGCGCCCTCAAAGCCACAAACCCGATCCTTAATTGGAAAGATGTATCGTAAAGCTGCTGTAGAACTTGAAACCCAAAAGTCCATAAATCTCAGGACCCTAAACCTTAATCCCTTTCATACCCTGTACGTGATACCCTCAACCCTAGACCGCTACACCCCGTAACACCTAACCCTTGCAACTTTTGTGGGGCAGGGAAGCTACGCCAAGATGAGCTGCACAGCCCCTTGCTTAGCCGTGAGCTGCACTTCGGGGCCTGCTGTGTGGGGCTAGGGTTTGCGGTTTGGGGTTTGCGGTTTGCGGTTTGGGGTTTAGGGTTTAGGGTTTAGGGTTTTTGGGTTTGGGGAGCTAAAGGTTGACGCATCAAAGCGTATAGCCTTTCGGGGCTTTGAAGGGGCTGTCTCTGTCTCTGTGTGTGTGTGTGTGTGTCACGTGGAGGAATTTCTAGACTCTTCACGCCTCCAACGTGTCCCAACCTGAAACCCAAAGCCCAAACACCCTCCATCCTTACAGCCAATTCAATGCCAAATCCTGCCCCTCCCTCGGGTCTCCCGCCGCCCCCGGAGGGGAGACCGAATGCCGCAAACCCATGAGAAGCGTGTCTTGCCCTAGGGGGTTGGGGCTGGGGAGTTTTTGGGCTTAGGGTTTAGGGTTAGGAGTGTATAGATCGGGTTTGTGGTTGAGGGGTCCCGGTCCGGATTTAGACCCTAACCCTAAACCCTAATCCCTAAACCCTAAACCCTAAACCCTAAACCCTAAACCCTAAACCCGTTTTAGGGTGCATGGTTATTTAGGTCGAGATCGTCCCGGCGGAAGTCGCTGCAGAGCATCCTGTCGTCGGCGGCCTCTTTGCCCCGCCAAAGGCCTGGGAAGCAGAGGGTTTAGGGTTCAGGGTTTAGGGTTTGGGGTTTAGGGTTTTGGGTTAGAGGTAAGGGTTTAGGGTTTAGGGTTCAGGGTTTAGGGTTTAGAGTTTAGGGTTTAGGGTTTAGGGTTAGAGGAGTATAGGGTTCCTGTTTTCAGGGCTTCTTGTTGGGCGATGGTGCTGGGGTTGGCTTTTTTTAGGGTTGATCGTTTCTGCCTTGTTCTTCTCTACTGGCGACCTTCGACCCTTAGCATTTCCTGGGGGAATTTCTTTCAGGTGGGTAACCCTGAACCCTAAACCTAAACCCTAAACCCATTTTTGGGGGGGATTTCTTTTGAGGTGGGTCACCCTAAACCCTAAACCCTAAAACTGTTGCAGGTTGTCCCCAAACATGGCCCCTTACCTTCAAGTATGGGCCCTTGGGTTTTTTCGGGTACATGAGATGCCCGGGTTACCGGCCCAGAATGAGAGACCATGTGCCACAGACATTCCAGCAGGATCGGCTGTCCATGCAGATGCTGGCTCGGGGGCTCAGGGGGCAGAGCTTTGGAGGGTTGAGGGCTTAGGGGTAGGGTTTAGGGTTTAGGGTTTAGGGTTTAGGGTTTAGGGTTTAATGTTTAATGTTTATGTTTTAGGGTTTCGGGTTTAGGGGTTTGGGGGTTTTGGGGTTGGGGGATTTGGAGGGTTGAGGGTTTACTTAAAGGATCAGGGGACTTGGTAAGTGGGGTCTAAGTAAGGTAACTTTTCTCATCAGTACTTCTAAGCCCAGTACAGGCACTTCTAGCCCTACTTGCTAAGTGCCCCGTAAACCCTAAACCCTAAACCCCAAACCCTAAACCCTAAACCCTAGACCCTAGAGCCTAAACCCGAAACCCTAAACCCTAAACCCAAACCCCCAAACCCTAAACCTTAAAGATATTCTGGAGCCTCCAAGTAGGGTAGAGGGTTCAGGGTTCAGTGGTTGAGGAGTTCGGGTCCGGGACTTTAGGATGGCTTGTCACCCTTTTGTCAGGGTTTAGGGTTTAGGGTTTAGGGTTTAGGGTTTAGGGTTTAGGGTTTAGGGTTTAGGGTTTAGGGGGAGTCGTATACTCGGACCCCTATAGGGATGTACCCCTCAAGAGGCCCCCTTAATATGCGCCTAATATAGCCTTCATTTACCTCAAAGATCTTTAACAAGGGCTCCCCAAAGCCCAAGGGTACGTTTAGGGTTTAGGGTTTAGGGTTTAGGGCTTTCAGGGTTAGGTACAAACCCCTTGGGTTAATGACAATAGGAGTCTTGTGGGCAGCTCATGTTTCATGATCGCCATAGTACCCTTAGGGTCCTATGTACCTAAGTAGGGAATGCTTGGGGCCTTAAAGCCTCTAGATGCTTCTTGTGGGTGTTGGGCTCCCGTATATAAAGCAGCCAACAGCTGCTCAAGGTTTGGAGTTTAGGGTTTAGGGTTTAGGGTTTCAGTCAAGCCTGGTATCCCCGCACTGTGCTCCCGATTTCCTAACACGCTGTGCTCCCTGACGCGTTCTCGGAGGAATTTTGAATCGGACCTAGTTCGAACTAGGGTTTAGGGTTTAGGGTTTAGGGCTTAGGGCTTAGGGCTTAGGGCTTAGGGCTTGGGGCTTAGGGCTTAGGCCTTAGGGTGTAGGGTTTAGGGTTTAGGGTTTAGGGCGCTGGTGGACCATTCAGCACACCTGTCGCGCTTGAACCCTCCTGCTCGCCACAAATCCCCGTGAAGCCCATAGGTTTCCCCCTACCAAAAGACTCAGCTAGTAGATTGGTGGCTTAGGGTTTAGGGTTTAGGGTTTAGGGTTTAGGGTTTAGGGTTTAGGGTCTAGGGTTTAGCGTTTAGGGTTTAGGGATTCCGGACCTCTCAAAACCCCAAGCTGCCACACCGAAGGCGACGAACCCGGTGAAAACTGTGCGAGTCCTCCTCGGTCCGCAGCTGCGCGGGACCAAGGGTGTGGGTTTATGGTTTAGGGTTTAGGGTTTAGGGTAATTTAGGGTTTAGGGTTTAGGGTTTAGGTCAATCCGGGGCCCCCGGCGTGGTCCCTCAACCTGCGACACCAGGTCACCTGCTCATCGTGTGTTTTGTTCATGTTTCGGGGAGGGTGCGGGATTTGGGCTTTGGGGTTGAGGGACTTAGGCCTCATGGTCTTGCATTTACGTTTGAATTTTCGGATTCGGGGTTGAAGATTTAGGTAGGTCATTACGACGAGGGCCTGGTTTTTTGGGATTGCTGGCCAAGACCCTAAACCCTAAACCCTAGACCCTAAACCCTAAACCCTAAACCCTAGACATAAACCCTAGACCCTAAGCCCTGCACCCCAAACCGCAGCCCGTCTGCCCAGGTTCAATATTATCACTGTCGGGACATTTCTTGGCTGCTCCCTGGTCATCACGTTTTTGTGGCTCGGCCGCACCCTAGTTCAACCCTAAACCATAAGCCCGAAGGGTTTAGAGTTTAGGGTTTAGGGTTTAGGGTTTAGGGTTTAGGGTTTAGGGTTTAGGGTTTAGGGTTTAGGGTTTAGGGTTTGTAAACTCATGGAGAGTTTATGCAATGAATGTGAGATTTTCGTCCTAAAAGCTCTAAACTCTGAACCTAAATCCACATGCTCAAGCCTCAAAATAACCCTACAGCCCTCCCTGAAAATTTCTCAACCCCAAAACCCGAAGTCCAAGCCATATCCCCTCCCTCAAGACGAAAACTTGTCCTTTTTTTGGGAGGAATAGTATACTTAACAAGAACAACAGAAGCTGTCAACCCTACCTCGAAGCCCCTGATACCCTCAATTCCTGAAACTCTGAAACCTTAAACTTCTCTTTAATTGTGCCTGAAGGTTCATGGTATTTGCTTATTCAACCCAATTACAAATGTACGAAGAACCCAATTCTAAGGGGCTTAGAAGCGGGTTGTGAGTGCACTCATGACTGCCTAATACGTACCCTGAACCTCCAAGTCACCCAAGCCCCAAAGCCTAAAGCCTGACCCCCAAGACCAGGGTTGGGCCCTCTACCCTAATTTAGGGTGACTTAGTAAACGTAATGAGCATTTTTTAGCCCCATGTGCCCCCCAACCCCTAGATAAACATGTGCGGACCCCCCAAACCCACCCAGCTTTGGGGGCCCTAAATCCAACAACAGCCCGAAACCCCAAAAGGGTTCAAGGTTCAGGGTTCAGGGTTCAGGGTTTAGGGTTTAGGGTTTAGGGTTTAGGGTTTGGGGTTTGGGGTTTGGTGTTTAGGGCGGGCTTAAAGGCCCGAAGCCCTCAGTCTGAAACCTCAAGGCCCCAAAGGTCCAGGGCAGTGTCAGGTCGAACCATGGGCCCTTAGCCTGGTCCCCGTACCCTTGTTTATAGGGGTCCGGAGCATGGGCCCTTGTCAATCATGTATAGTGCATATCAAGGGTTATATAACAAGGGACCTAAATTAGGGGCCCATACTTGGGACCCTACTTGGAGGTTCGTGGTACTTAATAACCCAAGTATGGCTGCATTAGAATTGGGTTTTAGAATACCATGAACCTGCAAGTAGAAGTGTAGGTTGCAGGGCTCAGGGGAAGCCCTCAACACTAAGCCCCCCGATCCTTGTGACATGCTTGGTGTGCTGCACGTCTTCACCTGCCCGGGGGTTGGGGTTTAGGGTTTAGGGTTTAGGGTTTAGGGTTTAGGGTTTAGGGTTTAGGGTTTAGGGGTTAGGGGTTAGGGGTTAGGGGTTAGGGGTTAGGGGTTAGGGTTTAGGGTTCAGGGTTCAGGGTTCAGGGTTCAGGGTTCAGGGTTCAGGGTTTAGGGTTTAGGGTTTAGGGTTTATGGTTTAGGGCTTTTAGTTGCCATTGTTTGTGTGCGGCTTTGCTTTATTACGTTGTTTGGTGTGGAGGTGGGGGTAGGTATTAGTTGTCGTGTTTGTTTCAGGTTTTATCTTCGGGTGGTCTATAGAGCTTTGCCTGGGACTTTCCCCCTATACGAACAGTCCTTTATCGGGACGATAGTACCCCCTATTCTAATCCTTATTAAGGACTTGTTAGTATAAGGGGAGACATCCCAAGGCTTTACTCCTCAAGTTTTCCGGTAGCCCTAAACCCTAAACCCTAAACCCTAAACCCTAAACCCTAAACCCTAAACCCTAAACCCTAAACCCTAAACCCTTAGTTTCCGCGCATCCTTAGATGAGAGGCACCTGAACCACTTGCATCCCCGGGAGCGAACGAATCCCTCCCCCGGGTTTAGGGTTTAGGGTTTAGGGTTTAGGGTTTAGGGTTTAGGGGTTAGGGTTTAGGGTTTAGGGTTTAGGGTTTAGGGTTTAGGGTTTAGGGTTCATGTTGCGACATGAAGAGTGCCCGAGATGTTTGACAGAGAAGGGGATGCTTAGCCGACTAGTCGTTATAGAAAGTAAGCATGTAGTAAGAGCGGCAATGTTCGTAGTCATAGTAGCAGATAGTAGTCGAAATCATGGAGTCATAGATGCAACAATGCGCGCACATACTATTCAGAGCCAAGTAGTAGGGATTCTATACCCTGTAAGTCTGTAGGGAGAATTCTCGGGAGTGGGCAAGAGGACCCATATGGTTTTAGGGTTTTAGGGCTGCTCTAAATGACCCTTAACCCTAAACCCTAAAACCCTGACCTCAAACCCTAAACCTTAAACAAAAAAGGCCTTGTGGTTTCAGCCTTTCTTTAGGCTCTCTAAATCCTACCCCCAAGCAGGTATCAAGGCTCCCGTGCTTTAGGGTGTTTGGGGGTTTAGGGTGTAGGGTTTAGGGTTTCGGGTTTAGCCCTAAGGGTCCATGTACCTTATTATTATATACTTAGACCCAAAAGTCCTTATATAGGAAGTACTTTAAGGCCCAAGTATTCCATAATTAGGTACATGGACCCTTAGGGTAGGGTTCTGTCGTGCCAGGATCATACTGACCATCTACTACACGCAAGCGCTGCTCAGACCTTGAGCCAGATTGGGGGCATGCTTTCAGATCAACCGATAGGAGAGCTTGCGTCGTCTGAATGGGAGAGCGCCCCCCCCCACCCCCCCCCCCCCCCACCCCCCCCCCCACCCCCCCCCCCACCCCCCCCCCACCCCACCCCCCCCCCCACCCCCCCCCCCCCCCCCCCCTAAACCCTAAACCCTAAACCCTAAACCCTAAACCCTAAACCCTAAACCCTAAGCCCTGAACTCCCAACTTGAGTTCTTGCATTGCCGAGGGAACGTGGTATCCTCGTCTGGGGTTCTGGGCTTTTTGTCACCCTAAACCCTAAACCCTGAACCCTGAACCCTAAACCCTAAGCCCTCAGCCCGAAACCCTACCACTAGAAAACATCTGATACCCTTAGCATGGTTGCTGTGGGGGCTGCGGGTGACGAGTTGGTCTAGGCCCCGAAGGCCTTGGGGTTTAGGGTTTAGGGTTTAGGGTTTAGGGTTTAGGGTTTAGGGTTTAGGGTCCCCGTTAAACACCAACTACATACCCAAAGTGGGGTGAGTTGCCAAAGCCCTCTTCCCCCGAAGGGTCCCATGTACCTCATTCTGACATACTTGGGCCTGAAAGTCTCTCTATAGGAGACTAGGATGCCCAGTAGTGCCCTTATTCCCTTTTTTGGGGGCTCTAGGTTCCCCTATAAACCCCTTTAAGCAAAAAATGGCACCCTTTTTAATCCTAGGTTACTGGGCAACCTAGGAGATACTGTATACAGCCCAAGTATTCCAAACCCTAAGACCTTATTCAGGTACATGGACTTTGTCGTCCCCAAACCCTAAACCCTAAAGCCTAAACCCCTGGTCATTCATTAAATTGCGTCTACACCATCATAGCAGCTTTCCCGTCTTAACTTTTTGTTGGCTTAACAGCCTTGAGCCCTGAGTTTGAACCACCCGAAACCCTAAGCCCGAAACCCACGCGGCTCATCTCTGGGGCCCTCCCTTCATGCCACGTAAACCATTTAGAGGGCCTGTCGCATCTGTTGTGCCGTGCCTGGGAATCTGTCTTGATTTACGGGGTCCTTCCGCGACGTGCCGTACCTTAAACCCTAAACCTTATAAACCCTAAACCCTAGACCCTATACACCATAAATGAAGAGTCAACCATAGGCCCCACAGGGCTCAACTAGTCTCCAGGGCCTGCATTATAAGCGGGCCCTGTGTTCATCATTGTTCATCCTTCCAGATATGTACTCCACCGAGTGTCACTAGATAAAGACGAGAACAGATCTAGGGTGTTGTGCGTGTAGGGCTCAGGGTATGCTTTTGATTGCGACGGTTGTTGTGATTATGGCTTTTTATGTTTGTCATGGTTGTTATGGCTACTATGAAGATACGCATTTATGCGCCGCCATGTACATACGCATACCTATGAAGATGATGATGGTTATGAACAAGATTCAGCAAGCCCTAGCCCCAAACCCTAAACCCTAAACCCCAAACCCTAAACCCCAAACCCTAAACCCCAAACTCTAAACCCTAAACCCTAAGTCCGAAACCCGAAACCCTAAACCCTGAACCCAAGGGGAGAAGGGTCAGGGCTTGCATAGGCTTGGCCATCCCGCCCCTGGAGCAGATCTTGAAAGTGGAGCCCTTCAAAGTACCTGGAGTTTAGGGTTTAGGGTTTAGGGTTTAGGGTTTAGGGTTTAGGGTTTAGGGTTTAGGGTTTAGGGTTAGATTTTTCAGGGTTTTAGAGGTTTTGGGGTTGAGGGAGCTTAGGGTTAAAGGGCTCTGCGGTCTTGCTATGCTCTCGGCACTTCGTTACCCTAAACCCTAAACCCTAAACCCTAAACCCTAAACCCTAAACCCTAAACCCTAAACCCTAAACCCTAAACCCTAAACCCTGAACCCAAGGGGAGAAGGGTCAGGGCTTGCATAGATCCTCCAAGGGCTTCAGGGGAGCGGCAAATACTAAACCCTAAATTCTCAAGCCTAGTCCCGAGACCCTCAACCCTAGACCCTAGACCCTAGACCCTAAACGCTAAACCCTAAACCCTAAACCCTAAACCCTAAACCCTCAACCCTCAGCAAAGGACCCGCAGGAACTTGAATCGAAGGCGGTCTCTGCCGAAGTCGCGAGACGCCGCAAAGCATCCGAGAGGCTGTCGTGCCCCCCTAAACCCTAAACCCTAAACCCTAAACCCCAAACCCTAAACCCTAAACCCTAAACCCTAAACCCCACACCCCAAAGCCGAATACTCGCAAGCCAAAAGGCCCTAAGCACCCCCAAATGTCCCAAAACCCGAAGACTAACTTCCGAAGCCCTGAATATTTACTCACGAAGCCCTAAATAACTTCGCTGCCAAGACTTGAAGTCCCGAGTCCTCAACCCTAAACCCTAAACCCCACACCCCTAAACCCTAAAACCTAAATCCCAAACTCAGCCCCGTGCCCTTAGGGTTTAGTTTAGGGTTCAGGGTCCTGATGCAACCAAAGAGAGACCCGAAATCTAGAGCAACTCACCCCATATGGGGATAGTTGTCTAATTCCTAACCCCGAAACCCTAAACCCTCAACCTAAATCAACTTGAACCAAGGGAAGTTACGTGGTGCCTTAGATACATGGGCCCTTGGGTTCTATGCCTACATTAGGGATGCAAAAGGGTCCCGCCCAACTAGGGATATCAAGGGCCCCAGGGCCTATGTAAGCCTTTTGGGGTCCAGATATTTGAAGCCCTAAACCCTAAACCCTAAACCCTAAACCCTAAACCCTAAACCCTAAACCACATGTTGCACTTCAACCCTCAACCTACACCCAATTCACCTTTGCAGGCCAAAACCCTCACTCCTTAGGTCCCTTATATAATTCTTTCGCTCTTGTTTTTTCCTCTGCATCAGTCTACGTCCTTCTCTATCAAGTCTTTGTGCTATTAACCCCAAACCCCAAACGCTAAACCCGAAAGCCTAGAACCTAAACCCTAAACCCTAAACCTAAACCCTAAACCCCAAACCCTAAACCCTAAACCCTAAACTCCAAACCCCAAACCCCAAACCCTAAACCCTAAACCCTAAGCAAGCAAATCATCGCAGAATTGATTCCGCCCAGCTTGGGTCTCTTTTCTGGATGCTCTGGAAGCCACGTAGGATGAGCGATGCAGGGTGGTGCCTGCCATATACTCTGTTAAAGGTTCGCAACCCTGCAACCTACACCCCCATTCCTTTATACACTAAACCCTAAGCCCTAAGCCCTAAACCCTAAATCCTGCTGAGGTTGCATGGGTTCACCATGATGCCCCATCTTGCTAGTCTTCTTTCGCAAAGCGCCCGAGTCCTTTCGGCCCTGCGAAAGCCAACAAGCCAGTCCCCCCTAACCCTAAACCCTAAACCCTAAACCCCAAACCCCAAACCCCAAACCCTCAACCCTAAACCCTAAACCCCAAAGCAGACACTTCCCTCAGACGTATGAGGCCCCCAAATGGGTAGATTGCGGGTTGAGGGGGAAGAATGTTCGCTAGGACCCAAAGTTGGCACTCGTTTCCGTTTATTACGGGGTTTAGGGTTTAGGGCTTAGGGTTTAGGGTTTAGGGTTTAGGGTTTAGGGCTTAGCTAGGGTGTAGGGTTACTAGGACAGAGTAGGCCCGTATTGCCTGTTTTTTGGGTTTAGGTTCGCCTGTAAGCCCCGTTTAAGTCCAAAAGGCTACCCTGTTTGTTCCTAGGTTGCTCTTGGCTCTAGTTAGAGAGGGGAGGGAGAACTATAATTCTGGGTCCCTGTACGAGGGTCGTTCTCTAAATTAGGGTGCCTTTTGGGCATCCTTATTTTAAGGGTGCCGTACTATACAGGACTCAAAAGTGGCCCCTAATTTAGGGAACTACCCAAGAACAGTACTCGGCGGTTCGTGGCACTTAATACCCCAGTTGCAACTGTAGTCCTAGCCCCTGAAGTGCCCCAACCGTTACAATAGGGTGAAAAAAGTACAGTTGCAGTGTGTTCCTAAGTTCACTGAACCTGCAAGTAGACCCTAAATCCAAAAACCCTACACCCTAAGCCCCTGAACCCTGGGAAGGCGGGGTAGACGAATGGTGGGAGCTGGTTAGGGTTCAGGTTGTTGTTGGACTCGGGGGCATGGGGTTCAGGATAAGGTGCTCAGGGGCTTCGGGGTTTAGAGTACCCTAAACCCTAAACGCTAAACATGCTTCGAGTCACCCTAATGAGCCCGAAACCCGAAAACCGTCTAGGGTTTAGGGTTTAGGGTTTCGGGTTTAGGGTTTAGGGTTTAGGGTTTAGCCTTAAGGGGCACCACCTTGTTCTTTGTTCAATGGGCGCCCAGCTGATATGCTAAGCATTCAGCTGGAGCTGTTTTCAAAGCCGGAAGATGGCAGCTTGGCCGGCTCTGACGCAGAAAAGGCCGCTCGATGTTGTGTTTAGGCTTTAGGTTTAGGGTTTAGGGTTTAGGGTTTAAGGCTTAGGGTTTAGGGTTTAGAATTTAGGGTTTAGGGCAGATCATGTTGAAGGGTTCTCGGGCTTAAGTCCAGAGCGTGACTTAGTAGCATGGCATGGGCCCAAACCCTTCAAGGGACTAAAGGAGGGACCCTTATAAGGGGGTTTAGGGTTTAGGGGTTAGGGTTTAGGGTTTGGTGTTTAGGGTTTAGAGTTTAGAGTTTAGGGCTTAGGGTTTAGGGTTATATAGGGGCTACTGAGGTACATAGGTACTATGTAAGGTATATCTAGGGGTCATATAAGAGAAAAAGAGTAAGGGTCCCTTCTAGGGGTCCCTCCTTATACCTCTTACATCCTAGACTTTGCGAAGCCCTCAACCAGAACTGAAGGCCCTACCCTAAACCTGAAACCCTAAGCCCTAAACCCTAAACCCTAAACCTGAAACCCTAAACCCTAAACCTGAAACCCTAAGCCCTAGACCTTGTACCGCCACACCAAAGAGTCCCTAAGCTCTAAATTCTACGGCCGAAGACCGCGCATAGCCTACACCCTACGATCTGAAAGACGCAACGGGGCCGAAACCCCCCTCAACCTTAGGGGTTTAGGGTTTAGGGTTTAGGGTTTAGGGTTTAGGGTTTAGGGTTTAGGGTTTAGGGTTTAGGGTTAATTAGGGTTTAGGGTTTAGGGTTCAGGGTTTAGGGTTTGGGATTTGGTTGTTAGGGGTAAGGGCTCAGTGTTTTGGGCTTAGTGCCCAAAACCCCAAACCCCAAACCCCAAACCCAAAACCCCAAACAACAAACCCCAAACCCCAAACCCCAAACCCCAAACCCCAAACCCCAAACCCCAAACCCCAAACCCCAAACCCCAAACCCCAAACCCCAAACCCCAAACAAACCCTAAGCCCTAAACCCAAGGCCCAAACCCTAAACCCTAAATCCTAAACCCGAACTAGCATCCCTCATTCTCCAAGAACCCCAAGAACCCGAAGCCCCAAATCCCCCTCCTAAGGATCCATGTACCTAAATGGGGGTTCAGGGTTTAGGGTTTAGGGTTTAGGGTTTAGGGTTTAGGGTTTAGGGTTTAGGGTTTAGGGTTTAGGGGTTGGGGGACTGAGCCGTAAGGGTCCATGTACCTATATAGGGAGTACTTGGGCCTGAACGTACCTCCTATACAGGGACTTTACGGGCCCAAGTATACAACAATGAGGTACATGGACCCTTAGGGTTACCTTTTGACTGTAAAACCCCCTAAACCCTAATCCCTAAACCTCCAAGAACCCTAAGGCCCGAAACCACAAGCCCGCTCCGTTTTTGAGTACCCTAAACCCCAAGTCCTAAACCCTTATCAACCCTCAACCTACAAGGGCCCTCCGTTTTTTTGAGTTTTCTGGCTTGCAGAGCTGATTTGTAGACTCGCAACATCGACAGAAGGGTGGACGCCATGCCGAAGCGTGGCTTTGCTTTTGAGTTATGAGGGTTTAGGGGTTAGGGTTTAGGGTTTAGGGCTAGGATCTAGGGTTTAGGGTTTAGGGTTTAGGGCTAGGGTTTAGGGTTGGGTTTAGGGCAAGGGTTTAGTGTTTAGGGTTATTGGGCTTTTGGGGGGTTTAGGATTTTGGGCTTAGGGTGTGCGATTTTGGGGCTTCGAGCCAATGCTAAGCCTGCTAAACCCCCCTTCCCCCCGCCTCCCCCTGCACACTCCCAGCGAGCGACCATGAAAAGGGCCCCGAACAAGGCTCAACGAAGTGGAGGGCTTGGGGTTTAGGGTTTAGGGTTAATGAGGGTGGGAAAATGATGCCCTCCTAAACCTTAAGCCTAGGTAGGCCCTTGGGACATTTCATATACTTCCCTTCTGGGGTTCAAGAGGATCATATTCAGGAATACTTTTCAGAGGGTTTTAAGGGGCCATCCTAGAAACCCTAAAAGCCATAAGGTTTCGAGCAGTAAGTGCTCCTGGCTAACGGTTGTAGGAGCCTCTACAGGTGGATCTACGTCATCCTTCTGGGTGTAGGTTCTCGGCGGCACGCGCAATAGGAAGCCTACTTCAAGGGTTATGGAGGACTCCTGTCAAAGCGGCCCCCCCCCCCCCCCCCCCCCCCCCCACCCCCCGCCTCCCCTTGTTTTGAGCTGCTCTAAACCCTAAACCCCTAAACCCCTAAACCCCTAAACCCCTAAACCCCTAAACCCCTAAACCCCTAAACCCCTTAACCCCTAAACCCTAAACCCTAAACCGCCCGCACTTCCGTTGAGGCTGCTTGCCATTTCAGCCGGGTGAGATCAACTGCGGCCTCAACCTGTTCCTGCGGTTGACTTTGGCATACTTTTCCTAGTAGTTGCTGAAGAACCCCCCCCCCCCCCCCCCCCCCCCCCCCCCCGCCCCCCCCCCCCCGCCCCCCCCCCCCGCCCCCCCAAGAAAAAATCAAAACCCCCCCCCCCCCCCCCCCCCCCCCCCCACCCTCCCTAATAGGAAACTGAAATGTGTTTTTATAATTAGGGGGCGTTTTTATCCAAATGTCATGATGTCATGTAGGGTTGAAGAACCCTAAACCCTTAACCCCAAGCCCTAAACCCTTAACCCTAGACCCCCAACCCTAAACCCTCTGAAGGTTTTATTGGTGTTGAGGGGTTTATTGGAGGCCTGAACCCCCCCCCCCCCCCCCAATTCGGAATAGGGTTTAAAAGGAGGGCTCGGTTTCGGGAGGATTTTCCGGAATGTTTTTTTATATTGGGGGGGGGGGGGGGGGGGGGCGTTTAGTAAAAGGGGGAAGGGATTAAAATGAAGAATAAATAGGTGAATAGAAATCATCCTCCGAACAAGGGCAATCGGGATTTTCATTTTCATTTTGTTGGCGGTTCTTAGGCAAATAGTAGGTTCGTCTTCCATGAGGCTTAAGGCCCTGTACAGCTTCCCTATGATCTAACCCCTTGCACGCTAAACCCTGAACTCTAACCCCTAAACATCCCTTACAAATCGCATGGTATATAAACCCCGTAAGTGCGATCCTACTCCTAAGGGTCCATGTACCTAAATAGGCAGTACTAGTGCCTTAAAGTACCTCCCATATAGGGACTTACAGGCCCAAGCATACAAGAATGAGGTACCTGGACCCTTACGGCTACAACTTACTTCGCCTTTAGGTGAACTTTAAACTTTTTGGGTTTCCTTATTTAGTAGAAATATTAAAGTTTAAACTTTTTCCCCTTGGTTATTGGAGAAGTAAGACAAAGTCCCACCCGAGGTTATGTCAGATCTCTGGTACCATGGTCGGCCTCATCGGGGCAATGACGAGCCCGGGCCAGCTTGGTGAAAGTCTGGCTTGGCTTGGGGTTAGGGTTTAGGGTTTAGGGTTTAGGGTTTAGGGTTTAGGGTTCAGGGTTCAGGGTTCAGGGTTCAGGGTTCAGGGTGTAGGGTTTAGGGTTTGCCACAATGGTCCATGCACCCGACTACTGTAGCTTACGTGGTCCGCGTACCTAAATGCGGAATACGTGAGTCTTGAAGATATGCTTATTCTGGGGTTTAGGGTTTTATGTTTAGGTGCCTCCACGGTTTAGGATGCAAAACGTCCATACGCATCCCGGTCATCCGCGCGGCCTAAAGGCCACAAGAGCAGTTTAGTGTTAGGTCACAAGTCTTAACTCGACACGAAGGAAAGTCCTTGCCTTCACCAAGAAGCCCCAAACCAGGCTTTGAGGATTTTTCAACACATTAGGGTTTAGGATTTCGGGTTTAGGGTTTAGGGTTTAGGGTGATTCCCCTACCTAGTCGTAGTAGAGTAGGTAACCTTTAATCTAATCTTTTTGGGGTAGTATAGTCCCCTTATAATCCCAAATTAACCTGTAATTTCCCCAGGTTCCTGGACAACTAGGCCTACACACTAAACCCCAAGCCTCTAAATCAGGGTGTAGTAGGGTTTAGGGTTTCGGGGTTTTGGCGCCCAGACCCTATAGACTTGGAGGTTCACAAACCTCATAACCCAACTATAAGCATGCGCGTAACGCCATTCTAAGCCACTTAAGAATACCCCAATCTGATGCTGCAAGTGGTTTAGAAGCGCACTTGGAATTGGTTCAGCAGTACCGTGAACCTCCCAGTACATCCTGTCATTCCATTTCAACGATCCTCCATACCCAAAGCCCCCAACCCTAGACCTAAGGAAAAGTAGCGTCCTTTCAATGACCTCAAAACCCTGTAACCTTAAACCCTAACCCCTAAACCCGAAACCCTAGCCCCTAAACCCTAAACCCTATAAACCCTAAACCCCAAACCCTAAACCCGAAACCCTAAACTAAACCCTACCCTCAAGCCAAGGAACGTCATGTCGTCACCTTGGAAGAAGGATGTTCAAGACCCCGATGCCATGAACGCCTTCATCACGCAAGTCATCTATGGCAAAGTCGTCCCTGGAATCTGGGCCGCCCTTTAGGGGTTTAGGGGTTTGGGGGTTTAGGGGTTTAGGGTTCAGGGTTTGGTGTTTAGGGTTTAGAGTTCAGGGTTTAGGGTTTATAGGGTATAGGAGAGTTTTGCAATTTGTTTAGTGACTTATCCTGGTTGGGTCACATTCCAAGGGAGTCTAAGACCAGCCGAGGCATGTGTGTGACAATGATCTTCGGCAACTTCTACTATGCATGGATGGCGGTCCGCCTGATGAAGAAAGAAGGGCACACCAACGTGTGCACTTTGCCATATGGCATCAACACACCCGCAGCCTTCGCATTTGTGTTTAGCATTGTGGCGAAGGCGGCGTCAGCAGCAGCCAGCAACCGGGCTGCCTTTAAAGTGAGCTTTTTTGGGTGCTCTGCCTGGATCCTTGATGCAACCCTAAACCCGAAACCCTAAACCCTAAACCCTAGACCCCCTAGACCCTAGACCCTAGACCCTAGACCCTAAACCTCAGCCCTAAACCCTAAGCCCTCTAAACCCTAAACCCTGAGCCCTAAACCGTGTTTATAAGAGACCTGGGCAGCGGCATTTAGCGAGAGGTGACATCCTTAGGCCCAGCGGCTGTGTGTTCTTCCTGTCACAGCCACATGCACATTGGCCCCTGACATACTGGGGGTTTCCGAAAAATGGGGGTACCCTTGTTGGGGGCCCCTTCTATTTGGGCATAGCAGGGGTACCCCTCTTTTGGGAAATGCCCGTATCTACAAAACAGCAAGAAGACGTGTGAGAAACCAAACACTGACTCGCGCTTCTCTTGAGGTGACGGCATGGATTGGAAGGAAGGTGCCCGGGAAGCCAGTGGTATGCTTTTATCTTTCTTTGGTCCTTGGGTTCGTACTGACAACTAGCTACAGGAACAAACCCTAAACCCTAAACCCTAAGCATCTTAGGGTTTAGGGTTTAGGTTTAGGGTTGCCTGATGGCCTAGGTGTCATGCATGCCTGGCGAGTGGGTTGCGTTGCCAACCTCGTCAGTGGAGCGACATGGCAATGACTGCATGCCAAGCGAACCCCCCCCCCCAAAAAAAAAAAAAAAACAACAAAAAACTAATCTGGCTGGTTCTTAGTAGGCAATGAGGGAATGGGGTACCCTATATCCCGCTTCTGTACCCTTTAACGGACTATGTAGGGTCCTCATTTCCCCGCTCCCTGCTAAGAACCACGGGGTAATTCAACCCGATACCGCGGTTTCGTGGGGATACACCAAAACTAGAAGGATTGCTTAGGCTCCACCGGGTTCAAAACCCGAACTTCTCTTGAACGCCCAAGTATGCAACGGCCAATTGAAAGTACGCTATGAGCCCAAGACCCCTAGACCTCCCAATATAGACCTTGAGATGTCCTTACACGATGGACTACACGAAGCTCTGAACCCTCAATTCCTGGGCCTAAACCCTAAACCCTGAACCCTAAACTCTCGGGCTTGAACCTAAAGATGAACGGCTACATCCTCAGCACCAAAGTATAGAGCCTGCAAAACCCTCAACCCTCAACCCTCAACCCTCAACCCTCAACCCTCAACCCTCAACCCTCAACCCTCAACCCTCAACCCTCAACCCTCAACCCTCAACCCTCAACCCTCAACCCTCAACCCTCACCCCTCAACCCTCAACCCTCAACCCTCAACCCTCAACCCTCAACCCTCAACCCTCAACCCTAAACCCTAAACCCTAAACCCTAAACCCTAAACCCTAAACCCTAAACCCTAAACCCTAAACCCTAAACCCTAATCCCTAACCCCTAAACCCTAAACCCTAAACCCTAAACCCTAAACCCTAAACCCTAAACCCTAAACCCTAAACCCTAAACCCTAAACCCTAAACCCTAAACCCTAAACCCTAAACCCCTACCCCTAAACCCTAAACCCTACCCCGAGACTTCCTGCAATCATACTCAGCCCCTATGGCATTTTGAGAATATTTGCTGTTGGACGTTGGAGTCTCTGGGCTAAACCCTAAACCTTAAATCCTAAACCCTCAACCATAAACCCTACGTAACCCCTACTTAATGGATACCTTGGTCTCTGGCACCCAGGCCATTGCGACCCTTTGCGGTTTTGCCGGGCCGCTGATTGTGCGTGTTGCACCGCAGGCGGGCTTTCGGGACGTGAAGAGTTAGGGTTCAAGATTTAGGGTTTAGGATTCAGGGCGTAGGGTTTAGGATGTCGGGTTTGGATTTGGGTTAACGGCTCTGGGTTTAGGGTTCGAGCAGTGGCCATGTCCGCTCTGATGTGGAAGCTCGTTGGAAAACAATGCGCTGGACCGCTCAGAATTTTTGAGGAACTGTCGGAGACCTGCCTGGTTTAGGGTTTAGGGTTTAGGTTTTAGGGTGTAGGGGTTCAACGCAGGGCTGGCTCCTTTGCTGCCTTCCAGAGCAGGGCGCCTCCGGTACAGATGGCCGTCGGAGTCCCCAATCCGGCAAAGGACAAGAACATGCGTAAGAACGGTTTAGGGTTTAGGGTTTAGGGTTTAGGGTTTAGGGTTTAGGGTTTAGGGTTTAGGGACACACCCTCCTTGCTTGGAGGTTCATGGTACTTAAGGACCAATTGCAACTGTACTTAGAACCATATTAGGGCACTTAGGGGGCTTATAAGTGGGTTCACTTCCGGGGGCTTGAAAGCGGGTAATAAGTACAGCTATAACTAGTTAATAAGTAGCATGAACCTCCAAGTAGAGAGAATGGCCATGGAATGAGGCTGCTCATGCCGAAGGTAGGCTACACGAGACTTCCGTCTCTTCACACAGTGAAGCAGAGAACAGGCAGGACGGGAAGAACACGACCTGGAATTGCTGTTTGCCCCACGCCTGCTCAGCCAGAGCCTAGGATTTAGGGTTTAATTAGGGTTCAGGGGTTAATTGGGGTTCAGGTTTTAGGGTTTGGGGTTTAGAGTTTAGGGATACCAGAATCTCCGAACGCCAAGCCCTAAATCCTAAACCCTATTAACCCTGTCAACACGCTTGAAATAGTAGCCATAAACCCTAGCAACCCTGTAGACCTTGTAAGCCCTATCAACCATACAAATCCCAGAAACCAATTCAATCCTAAACCCCCAAAGCGTTGCCCTTCGGAGGCGTCTCTGAACCCTAAAACCTAACCCCTAAACCCCTGAACCCTGAACCCCTAAACCCCTAAACCCCGAGACCACCCCTAAACCCCCCCTAAACCCCGCCTAAACCTCTCCTAAACCCCTCCTAAACCCCTAACCCTAAACCCTAAACCTTAAACCTTAAACCCTAAACTCCCTAAACCCCCGGAAAGCGCGTTCCGGAGGCGCCCCTGAACCCGAAAACCTAAACCCTAAATCCCTAAATCCCTAAATCCCTAAACCCCTAAACCCCTAAACCCCTAAACCCCTAAACCCCTAAACCCTAAACCCTAAACCCTTCGGAGAGGCGTCCCTGATGATGGCCCTTGCCGGCTTGGGCTTTACCTGGCTGGGCCTGGCCCAAATCATCGAGGTGTTCAAAGCAGGCACCCAGCTGCATCGTGGGGGGGGTTTAGGGGTTTAGGGGTCTAGGGGTTTTGGGATTTAGGGGTTTAGGGGTTTAGGGGTTTAGGGGTTTAGGATTTAGGGTTTTAGGGGTTTAGGGGTTTAGGGGTTTAGGGTGATAGGATTTTGGGGGCTTCCAGCTGCAAGAAGTGTTCAGGGTTTTGGGGGGGTTTTAGGGTTTGGGGGTCTCAGGGTTTAGGGTTATAGGGTTTGGGGGCTTTGGGGTTCTGAGGCCTGGAGCTCAAAGGTTCCCTAAACCCTAAACCCTAAACCCTAAACCCTAAACCCTAAACCCTAAACCCTAAACCCTGTTTCAGAGGAGGCCTCAGCCTGGTGGTACGCTCTAGGGGTGAACTTCTCGTTTATGAACCATATCAAGACAAATACCTTTTTTATATTCCGGGGCACGACCCCAGCCTGCTTCGCAAGCCTTCCAGTGGCGCTGGTTAAATTTAGGGTTGAGGGGTTTCAGTGCTTGGTCTTAGTCATGCAAGGGCTCCTAGATTCCGTGCCCAAGCTACCCAGACCCCTCAAATCCCCCTTTCGGGTGCATATACATAGGTATCTGATATATATATATATAATATATATATATATATATATATTATATAATAAATATAAATACACACATATATATATATGGTCACCCCCCCCCCCCCATGATCTAGGTTTTGCTTTGTCCCTATAAAAACCCTCGTAAATACCGATTAAAATGACATGCTGGCTATGCTAGGCGATGTCCTGTTTTTGCACGTCTAGTCCTATGCGAGAAAACCTGTAAATAGTGAAAAACGCGTGTGTTTAGCACTACTTCCACATCACCACATAAAAAAACACCCCAAAAACACAGGAAAATGCAATTTGGTAAACATGTCTATGAATTATTTGCATAGGACAGGCTTATAAACACAGAATTGTATGCAAAAAACACTTCTTTTTTGCAGAATTTGCAAATTTTGACACAAATCCAAAAATCCAAAAATCCAAAAATTCAAAACCATGGAGCCGGGAGGCCGCCTTTTTTGGATTTTTTGGTTTTCTCGAGGTTTTTTTGGTTTTTTTTGGAAAAATCCAAAAAAAACCATGGTTTTTTTGGATTTTACTTGCTCCTGGCCTCAAAAACCTAAAAAACACATGGTTTTTTTTTGGATTTTGAGTGAAAATCCAAAAAAACCCTCGTGTTTTTTTGGATTTCAGGTGCTCCTGGTCTCAGAAACTAAAAAAACACGAGGGTTTTTTTGGATTTTCACTCAAAATCCAAAAAAAACCCATGTGTTTTTTAGGTTTTTGAGGCCAGGAGCAAGTAAAATCCAAAAAAAACCATGGTTTTTTTTGGATTTTTCCAAAAAAAACCAAAAAAACCTCGAGAAAACCAAAAAATCCAAAAAAGGCGGCCTCCCGGCTCCATGGTTTTGAATTTTTGGATTTTTGGATTTTTGGATTTTTGGGTTTTTTTTAAGCAAATTTTGCAAAAAATACTTTTCTTGTATAAAGAATGTGTATTGTTATACGTTGTTTCTGCTAATGTGACTGCCTTGCACACACACAGAGAAAAGCACACAAACACACCCACCATTCGTTTTTTTTCAATTCAGCCTATTCGGTATGCAGGGCGTGGCGTTAACATGTAAAGTTCCATTAGATTTAATTACGAATGAGGCTTAAAAGAGGATGTCTTGGGATGTTGCGTCTTAATATGAAAAGTAATAAAAAAAAGAAATAGAGAGGGTTTCTTAGGGTGTGGTTCTTTTGAGGATGTGGACCTGCAATTCAAAAGTCTAATTGGACTTAAAAAAGAGTGGGGCTTCGAAGAGGATGTCTTGGGGTGTGGCCTCTTAATTTAAACGTCTATTTAAGTGGAATCACAAAGGAAGTCCAGTTGAGGATTTCTTAGGGTGTGGTGTTTTAGTGCAAACCTCAAATTACATTTCATTACGAAGCGGGGCCAGAGGAGACTTTCACAGGGTGTGGTCGGTAAAATGAAATTCCAAAGAGGTAGTAACGAATGAGGCTTAGAAGGGCGTGGCCTCTTAATTGTTTTACTTGGTTTGGTTTTACGAACGAAGCTGTGGCTTTACCATACACAGGTCTTAGGGTGTGGCCTTTTAAATTCTGTCCAAAGGGGTGTGGCCTCTAAACTTAAAATTCAATTTAAGTGGAATTCCAAACGAGTCCAGATGAGGATTTCTTAGGGTGTGGCGTTTTAATACAAACCTCAAATAACATTGTAGTATGAAGCGAGGCCAGGGGAGAATTTCATAGGGTGTGGTCTGCAAAATAGAATTCCAAATAGGTATTAACCAATGAAGCTTAGAAGAGGATGTCTTGTGGCGGGGCCTCTTAATTTGTTTGTTTGACTTGGGTTTAATTTACTAACGAAGCTATGGCTTTATCATATACAAGTCTATTGACATTTCACTAATAGGCACCAGAAGAGGATTTCATAGGGCCTAGCGGTTAAATATGGAATTGTAAGTACATTCAAATACAAATGGGGGCTCATGATATAAATTTCTGTCCAAGAGTTACATACGAACCTAGCCTAGGTCACAACTTCTTAGGGTGTGGGCTTCTTACCTAGAATTGTAAACTTCTTACGAGATTCTGTTACGAACAGGCCCCAGAATGGTGTGGCTTTTTTTAATACAAGCATCTTGGCAAATCGAAAATAAGTCTAATTACAAACGAAGGTCTAATGAGGATTTCTTGGCGTGTGGCTTTGTAATACAGAATTCTAATTAATCTTCATTACAAATAGGGGCCAGAAAGGGATTTCATAGGGTATGGTCTGCAATATAGAATTCTAACTCGGTTTCATTGCGAGGAGGAGGTCCTGGGGTTGGCCTCTGAATATACACTTGCTTTACTTGGGTTCAATTACGAACGAAGCCCAGAAGAGGATTTCTTAGGGTGTGGGCTTACAATATGAAATCAAATTGCGTTTCATTACGAATGGGGCCAGCGAAAGATTTCACAAGGTGTGGGAAAAACAAAAATGTTCTAAATAGGTATTAATCAATGAGGCTTAGAAGAGGATGTCTTGGGGCTGGGCCTCTTAATATTTTTTTACTTGGGTTAATTACGAACGAAGCTGTGGCTTTATCAGACACAAGTCTACTGAAATTTCATTAAGAGGGCCCAGAAGAGGATTTCATAGGGTGTGGCCTTTAAGTATAGAATTCTTTTCGTAGGGTGTGGGCTTCTTATGTAGAAGCATTTTCTCAATAAAATAGGAAGGAAGCCCAGATGAGGATTTCTGAGGCTGTAACCTCTGCATATAAAGCTCTTGTGAGATTTTGTTACGGACAGGCAGGCCCCAGAAGAGGATTTCATAGGGTGCGGCTTTTAATTGGCAAATTTAGATTTCTAAAAAAAGTTTTACTACGAATGAGGCCAGTGGCCTTTTAATTTTCATTCCGACTTAGGTTTAAATCTCGCTTCGATGGGCCCGAAAGGCCTTTCGACCTAGATCATGGGGGGGGGGGTGAGCATATATATATATATATACATATGTAGAGAACCTTAAGAAACTTCTTCCTGAAACTGAAGATTGAACATTCAAGATTTCTGGCAGACTCTTGGGCAGTGCCTTCGATTCTCGTTGTGGGTTTCCTGGGTCGGGAGTATCTACCAAGAACCGCCCAAGAATCTTAAGAATCTTAAGAACGTAAATACTGAAACTGAAGATTAAAGATTGAAGATTTCTAGGAGACTCTTGGGCAGTGCCTTCAATTTTCGTCTTGTCGTAAAAAAACTTACTAAGCTGCAGGCGCTCGAGATTGAAACCGAAGAGTTCTCCCAAGAGTTTCCCAGGAATCTTCAATCTTCAAGCTTATATTTTGGCCTTAAGAATCTTAAGCATCTTAAGAATCTTAATCCTGATTCATAAGCATCTTAAAAATCTTCAGGGGTTGATCCTGAATTGGTTGTCTTGGGCTTGAAGAAGCTGTCCACGATCGGTATCTGCACACCAATATCTTTACACTTCAGCCTTGAAGTTCTGTAAAGGCTAAACGGGTTTAGGGTTTAGGGTCTAGGGTTTAGGGTCAGAAGAAATCGTTTCTTTTGCTTTATTCCTAAAATGGACTCAGTCCCGAAATTCGAAAGGCTAGTCATATTGGCGAATGGTGAGATCCCAAATCCTAGTCCTTTAATCCAGTTCTGAAAATCTTAACAAAAGGGGAGCCCTGAATTCTGTTGGGATTTGACAAAACAAAGACCCAGGCCTCTCTCGGGGCACTAAAACTCTCCTCTCTAGGGTTTAGGGTTTAGGGTTTAGGGATTTTGGGACTAAGATGTGGGATCCCCGTGCTTTTGGCGCCTGGCCAATCGGATTAAGAGAACATAGCCAAGGCACTGTCCCTGAAGGGATCTCCTGGACTCCGCAAAAAGTTCTAAGTCTTGCAAACGTTTACTCAAGTATCACTGCACTTGTCTCCGAATTACAAACGGCGTACTACCCTGAACCTCCAAGTGGTTCCTCAGCCAGAAAGTCAAGTTTCCTAAAGCCAAAACCCCTCAGGCCCGAATCCCTAAAACCCTAAAACCTCCAGTCGCCCTAAACCCTAAGCCCTAAGCCCTAAGCCCTAAACCCTAAACCCGAAAAGGCCACTTGGGCTTGCTGCCCTTGGGTGTTTGCCTCGTCTGCTTCTTCGGCGAAGTGCGTCTCGGTTCGATTTTGGGAGGTTTGGCGGGGTTGCCTAAAGCCTAACCTATGAATAAACGGGTTTAGGGATAGGGTTTAGGGTTTAGGGTGTAGGATGTAGGGTTTAGGGTTCAGGGTTTAGGGCTTGAAAGGGCCTGCTCTGGTCCTAAACGTTTTTTTTTGTTTTAACTTTTTAGGGTTTGTTCTTGGGTCTTCTGGTCTAAGCCTAAACCCCAAACCCCAAACCCTAGACCCTAAACCCTAAACCCTACACCCTAGACCCTAAACCCTAAACCCTACACCCTACACCCTACACCCTACACCCTACACCCTACACCCTACACCCTACACCCTACACCCTACACCCTAAACCCTAAACCCTAAACCCTAAACCCTAAACTTGATGTTCGACAGCTCAGGGGAGATGCCACAGTTCTGGCATTCTGAGGAACCTCATCCGTTAACCCCTACACAGATCCGAGGGCAGGGTTTGGGGTTAGTGTTTACGGTTTAGGGTTTACCTGGAGGTTCAGGGTACTAGCAAGTCCTGAAGTGGGTTTCAGTAGGCCTATGACTGGAGGTATACGTGCCCATGAACTTCCAAGTAGGGTCTAGGGTTCAGCAGAAAACCCTGAACCAGAAAACCCTAAAGGCCCCACCCCCACCCCCCCCAGCCCCCCACCCCCCGACCCCCCCGGTTTAGGGTTTAGGGTTTGAAGGTTCAGGGTTTAGCCCATTGAATCAGTTGTTCTGGAAAAAGGCAGCCTAAAGCCCTATAAGCCCCCAAACCTAGACCCTAAACTCCACAAGTTGCAAGTAAGACAAGTAGGCATACAAGGATTTTTTTACACCTACCATGACTTGTGCTAAACGCCTCTATCTACATGTAGAAGTTTGCGTAGTAATTATTCAGGGGGCCCCTCCACCCCCCCCCCCCCCTCTACGCGTGTATGACAGGAAGACAGCCCCAATGCCGACGGCCATCATTATCATGCTCGTCGGCTGTATGACGGGCTGGCTTTCCCGCGACACTGCTTGATATCGGGGGGAGTTCTTTTTAGGGGTAAGGGTTTGGTATTTAGGGATATCGGGGGAGTTAAGGGGTTTAACATTTCCTTTTATGGATGGAGGGCCTGCAAGGGATTCAGTTGTTGAGGGTTTAGGTTAGGTTTAGTGTTATTCAAGCTTGCCCTAGAGCCTCAGACTACAGAATGGGCGCCTGGGTAAAAGGGGTTCAGAAAAGAGGAGGGTTTACCAGGAACCCCACCCCCCCCCCACCCCCTGCCTCCCGACGTCCAACCCACCCTGAATAGCCTTTAAACCCTCAAGCTCCAGTGTAGGGGTCTACTGTATTTTGCTGGTTATTTTGGGGTGCAGGTATGCGCATATTTATTCAGTATGATTTTTTTTATAGGGAGTCTACGACCCTAAACCCTAAACCCCAAACTCCTAAACCCCAAACCCTAAACCCCAAACCCTAAACCCTATTTTGCCCTAAACCCAAACCACTAAACCCCAAACCCTAAACCCTAAACCCCTGTGTACCCTATTTGCCCTAAACCCCAAGCCCTAAACCCTAAAGCCTGCGTAGCCTAATTGCCCTAAACCCCAAACCCTAAACCCCAAACCCTAAACCCCAAACCGTAAACCCTAAACCCTAAACCCTAAAGACCCAACCGGCCCTAAGCCCTTGAAGTGCAAAGGCGAAGGCTGGCCAACCCCTAAACCCTAAACTCTAAGCCCTACTTGCCCTAAACCCTAAACCCTAAACCCTTGAATGTGTTAAGGTGAGGGCTGGCCAGAGGGATCCGCGCATCCCGACGGCGGCACTGCCGAGGCATGGGGAGCGCTGGCGCCGTTTTTTTTGGGGGGTTTAGGGTATGGGTTTAGGGTTTAGGGTTTAGGGTTTGAGGTTTTTTGGGCGGGGTTTTGGGGTTTTTTTTTGGGGGGGGGGGGGGGGGGTAGGGGTTAGAATAGGGGTTGGCGCTGGTTCGGGGCTTAGGGTTTGGGCTTTAGGGTGTAGCATGGGTCACTTGAGCAGCAGTGTGAAGACATGCCCACCAAGAGGCCGCCCAAACAGGTTTAGGGTTTAGGGTTTAGGGTTTAGGGTTTAGGGTTTAGGGTTTAGGGTTTAGGGTTTAGGGTTTAGGGTTTAGGGTTTAGGGTTTAGGGTTTAGGGTTTAGGTTGGGAATTGGACACGTCAAACACCTTTGGGATCCTCGGGTCAGGGGCGATGAGTTCTTCCCGGGCTCATACTCTGTGGTTCTTAGGGTTTAGGGTTTAGGGTTAGGGTTTAGGGTTTAGGGTTTAGGGTTCAGGGTTCAGGGTTCAGGGTTTAGGGTTTAGGGTTTAGGGTTTAGGGTTAGATCCACAGCCCTTGTTGTTGGGATTTGTGGGTTTTAGAAAACGGTGGGCACCACAGGCAATTTGTGCCACCAATTGGCAATGACCGGGTCCTTCATCATGATCAGGAGAAAGATCAGCGCTGTGGGAGCATGGTCGTGCTGCACATTCCCTCGACCACCCTCAGCCCCCTAGACCCTCTCAGGCCCATTGACCCCCTCCAAGCCCTAAAAGGCCTAGAAAGCCTTAAAATCAGGGACGCTCTAGCCCTCGGAAGCTTAAAGCCCTACAAGACTTAGAAAGCCCGCGAACCCTCTAACCCTACGGGTCATAAACCCTATAAAGCCTAGATTCCCTAAAACCCCTAAACCTGAGACCCTGAACCCTAAACCCTAAACTCACCCTGACTCCCCCCCACTCTCGCCACTCCCCCCACTCCCCACTCCTCTCCTTCCCCCTCTAAACCCTAGAAGCCTTTATACTCTTTGAACCTTAGTGTAAGCCCTAAACCCTGAACCCTAAACCCCCTTCTTGTGCAGGCTGTCTCGGCTTCCTTCGCGCTCCTCGGCCCGCGAAAGGGGTTCAGAGCATAAGGCTTTGGGTTAGGGTTTAGGGTTTAGGGTTTAGGGTTTAGGGTTTAGGGTTTAGGGTTTAGGGTTTAGGGTTTAGGGTTTAGGGTTTAGGGTTTAGGGTTTAGGGTTTAGGGTTTAGGGTTTAGGGTTTACGGTGTAGGCCCTCATTCCCTGTTTTAGGGTTTAGGTTCCTTGATAAGCCCCTGTAAACCAAAAAGGGTACGCTTTTTTATTCGAAGGGTCTGATAGAGGTAAGCCTTAACCCCGAATTAGGAAGTCCAATGGCAGACACTCCCTGTCTACGACTCTCAGACAAGTCTGAAGAAACAGCGTCCAACGCTTCAGGGTTTAGGGTTGAGGGTTTAGACCCGCAACCCTGCTCAAACCCCACGTACAAACCCCAATCCCTTAACCCCTAAGCCCCCAAACCCAGAACCCTATACTCCTAGGTTGGATAAGGGGACCCTGAAAAGGGAACCCTTATTAACCCTCTTCTGTCTCTCTTGAAGAGGGACCTTATTCAGAGGGTCTATATCCCCAAGGGTCGCCCTCATCCTTTCCCTTCCCTAAACCCTAAACCCTAAACCCTAAACCCTATATACAAAGCCCCCTGCCAGGAATTTCGCCTTCTACACCCCAACCTTCCTGGATGGCGAGTCCTTCAGCGCAATTCCATCGGCGCCGTGGCCGAACCGGAGGCTATGACGCCCGTGCTTTGGGTTTAGGGCTTTAGGCTTTTTAGGGTTTAGGGTTTAGGGTTTACGGTTTAGGGTTTAGAGTTTAGGGCTCCACATCGAGCTTGAAGGCGGCTTTAGGCATGGTTTAGGTTGTAGGGTTTAGGTTTGAGGGTTCAGGGTTCAGGGTTCAGGGTTCAGGGTTTAGGGTTTAGGGTTTAGGGTTTAGGGTTTAGGGTTTAGGGCCAGTTTAGGGTTTAGGGTTTAGGGTTTAGGGTTTAGGGTTTAGCGGTTGTCGAAAGTTTTAGGGGTTGCAGAGGCAGTCCCCCCAAGTGTCCAATCTCTTCCCACCAGCCGAAACATGAGAATGATGCCCTGAGCCCTGCATGGAGCTTAAGCAAAGCCTCAAGCCCCAACCCGACACCTCCACAACTTTAGGGGTGGGGGGGGGGGGGGGGGGGGGGGGGGGGCGGGTTCAGGGTCCAGGGTTCAGAGTTCAGGGTTTAGGGTTTAGGGTTTAAGGTTTAGGGTTTAGGGCTAGGTTAAGCGTTAACCCCCCCCCACTGCCACCCAGTTTTCGTGTTTCGGGAGTAGAAGTTTTTGGACTGTCAGACCGAACTGCTGCATCTAAAGCTCCAACAGAGTCCCGGCTTAGGGTCGGCTTAGGGTTTCAGGACTTTGGATTCCCTAAACCCTAAACCCTAAACCCTAGACCTAAACCCTAAACCCGAAACCCTAAAGCCTAAACCCTAGACCCTGATTTATAGGGTCCCGAGTTGAAGCACACACCCAGGTGCTGATGGGGAATGTGGCCGTGATCCTTCCCGTGGCCTTTGTTGGAGCCGTGAACACATTGGTGAGTGCATTGGCAACCGGAGAAGGGGAGGGGCTGGCGCCCTAGACCCTAAACCCTAAACCATAAGCCAGGTGTAGGGTTTCGGGCTTAGGGTTTAGGGTACTGTTAACCCAATTCCAACCATATTGGGGCACTTCAGGGGCTCATCAGTGTAAGTACAAACTAGAAAGACACACACACACACAAGAAAATGTAAGGAACATTCCTTCAACCACATAAGGAACCCGATTATAAGTTAAGGAACATTCCGTAAAGAAGGGGTGTTGGAGTCCCTGGAAAGCAAGAACTTCGTAGAAGTAAACGCACAAGAAATAATCTGCTGCAGCCGAGCGTTGTCGACATCATTGAGGCTCAGCCTCCTGCAGTGGCGCATACGTTACTTCACAGTTTAGGGTTTAGGGTTTAGGGTCTGGGGTACTAGGGTTTAGGGTTTAGGGTTTAGGGTTTTGGTCTGAGCCTCTAAACCCTTGTAAGCCCCTAATTGCGCCCAAGCACAAAGACAAGAGTCTCTCTTTCCTCCCTTGGTAGCCCAGTAGCACCTTGTTCCTCCTTCTTGTTTGGTTCAAGGTTCCCTTATAAGGTAACCAACCCAAAAAGGGTGCCCATATTGTAATATGGTTACTGGGCTACCTACCAAGCTCCCCAAAGCCCTAAACCTAAACCCTAAATCCTAATCCCTAAACCCTAAACCCTAAACCCTAAATCTCCCCAAAACGAGGCGTGTATGCTGCCCACTCGGCTGGCGACTTCTACCCCATTCGAGAATGCGCCTTTGGTGATATCACCCCTCCCAAAAGAAAGCCCCCTCAAGCAGCCTGAACCCGACACCCTAAACCCTAAACCCTGAACCCTAAACCCTAAACCCTAAACCCAAATTATGAGTCAAGACCCCTGCACCCAGGAGGGGCAGAGTCGTTCCAGCATCAAGATTTGTAGCGTTTAGGTTCGCGGTTCTTGTTTTGGCGTTTCGGGGGCTCAGGCTAATACTTCGCCAAACATCTTGTAGGCTCTGGGACTTCTATGCCCTGAAGCCTCAATCCCAAACCCTAAACCCTAAACTCTAAACCCTAAACCCCAAACCCTAAACCCCAAACCGAACCCCCAAATCGGAATGGAGTATCATTTTACTGTAGCTTGGGGTTAGTGGGAATTCAGGAAGCTCGGTCCAGAGCGGGTTTCCTATTCAATTTCTCTAATGTCTAGGTTTCCCTTGTTAAGCTTTTTTCAATTAACCACAAAGGGTTGAAGGTTTAGGATTTAGGGTTCGAGGGTTCAGGGGACCCAGAGGCCCCAAAGCTACTTGGGGGTTCGTGGTGCTTAATTACCAATTATAACTGTACTTATAACCCACTTATAAGCTGCTTAATTACCCTAATCTGGTTATAGTTGGGTTTGAAGTGCAATTCGTATTTGGTTAGTAAGTACCACGGACCCCAAAGCAAGGGAGTCAGGCCTGATTCCTGCACCGAGTGCCAGGTTTGTCAGGGCATGAATACTATGCCTGCACAGGCTCTCCCCTCTGGGTTTAGAGGTTTAGGGTTTTAGGGTTTAGGGGTTAGGGGTTCGGCTTGGGGCTCAGGGTTTAGGTTTGGTGTGCCCCTGAATTCCGGCAGCAATGAGCTCACAGGAATTCTGATCTCCGAAGGCCTTGCCTGGCAACAAGAAGCGCAACACGAAACCCTAAGCTACTATTTGCTTAAGAAACCCGCAAAAAAGAAAGACAATAGGCCCTTTGTATTACCATTTATACGGAAGAATGTTTGCAAGTACCTTTGCAGGCCTCGTGGTGGACGGCCTGACGACCATCGTCGCCGGACTGCTTCTTGGTGCTGTTTACGACACTTGTTCCTCTTCTGTTGGCTTCCAAGCGCATGGGGTTTAGGGTTCAGGGCCTCTAAACCTTTCAGCCTTCAAACATCAACATGTCTTACCCTAAACCCGAAACCCTGAACCCGAAACCCTAAAACCTAAACCCGAAACTTTCCCCACAGAGGTTTGGCTCTCCCTTCGGCACCTGCGTCTATTGCGGTCAGCCCCAGTTCAAGGCGTGGATGGATTGCTGCAGGGTTTAGGGTTTAGGGTTTAGGGTTTAGGGTTTAGGGTTTAGGGTTTAGGGTTTAGGGTTTAGGGGTGGTGTTCCGGGTTCTTGTCTAGTATTAGGGGTAGACGAGTTTTTGGGTCGGAGTATGTGCGTTTATGCATCGTATGGCTGCTTGGGCTCTAGAGAAACAGGTAGGGTTTAGGGTTTAGGGTTGAGGGTTAGGGTTTAGGGCTTTTAGGGTTTAGGGTTTAGGGTTCAGGGTTTACGGTTTAGGGTTTAGGGTTTAGGGTTTAGGGATTAGGGTTTAGGTTTAGGGGATAGAGTTTAGGGTTTAGGGTTTGGGGTTTAGGGTTTAGGGGCATGTGTGCTGAGTTTGTTCTGGCTTGGCTCTTTACAGTAGCTATTTTCTGGTTGGCTGTTAAGGGGAGTCGTAGTTTCAGTTACAAAACCCTAAACCCTAAACCCTAAACCCTAAACCCTAAACCCTAAACCCTAAACCCTAAACCCTAAACCCTAAACCCTAAACCCCTAAACCCCAAACCCTAAACCCTAAACCCCTAAACCCTAAACCCTAAACCCTAAACCCCTCAATCGTGGCCTTCGTTTTTTTGCAGCAGCTTGTGACAGATCCTTAGCAGCAACCCAGACCCCAGGGTGACCAGGACCCACAGTAGGCCCTTTTTCCTGTTGAGGTTTGGGGGGGGGGGGGGGGGGGGGAAGGATTAGGGTTTAGGGTTAGGCTTTAGGGTTTAGGGTGTTGGGTTTAGGGTTTAGGGTTAGGCTTTAGGGTTTAGGGTTTGGGGGGGGGGGGGGGGGGAGGGGCCGGGTTCGGGTGTACTTGGAGGTTCATGGCACTGAATGACCCATTATAACTAGAAAGACTTGTCGGAGTCCAGCTTAGCGCTCCCCTTGTGTTGGTTTGTCCTCGCAACGCCCTCAGAAGTCGGGTGTGTCTGCTCTAGTTGCAGCTGTTCGGAGAACTGTACTTATTGCCGACTTATAAGCCCTGGAAATGCCCTAACATTGTTATATTTAGGTTATGTTGTAAGTGCAATTACTATTTGGTTAGTAAGTGCCATGAACCTCCAAGTAGGGTCTTGGAAAGTCCCAAGGGGGCGTGGTCTGCTAGGGATTAGGGTTTAGGGTTTAGGGGGTTCTTGGGAAGGCCCAAGGAGGCGTGATCTACTACTCCTTCATGAACTGCTTCATCTTCTGCTTCCTGGCCTCGACGGGACTCTTCGCAGCCATCAACGCGCGACTGGTCTGCAGTTCGTAGGAAGAGGGAGTTGAATGGGTTTTGGGTTTAGGGCTAGGGTTTAGGGTTTAGGGCTCAGGGTTTAGGGTTTGAGGCAAAGATTTGTGGGATTGGCTGGCTTCGGTTGACTTCGGCTTATTTAGATGTTTAGGGCTGAGGGTTTGAATTTTAGGGGTTTGGGAGGTTAGGGTTTTGGGTTTAGGATCTACTGCAACTGGTGCCCGATGTCGGATACCTCCCTCAAGTATGAGGTGGCTTTTAGCCTACTTGCAAGTAGCAAGTAATTTTCTCAACCTCAAGAACGGGATAGATATACGGATATAGGACGACGATCATGACCTTTCATATCGTGTCTATTACGATTATCATCCTTGCGTTCATCATTGTGATTGTTATCATATTGTCGTTAGTGTTTTTGTTATCATTTGAACCACCAACAAAATAACCATAACGGTTACTAAGAGCATTATCTTTGTCAACAAGACTATGATTGTTATGTTTGTGCTGATTATTTCCTGTACAGGTCGTTATTCATGTCATTCTCATTTGTTTTTTATTTTAATTAATCATTCTGAGGCTAACTACACGGTCCCTTAATATGGGCCCTTGGGTTGTGTGGGGTATATAAGCGGGTACACGGTTCCCTTTTTTAAGGGACCATGCAACTACCCTAAGAATTCATGTTCTGTTCTTTTTTTCCTTGAATCCTAAGCCCTGACCCCTCAATCCTAAACCTAAACCCTATACCTTCCTAAACCTAAACCCTAAACCCTAAAACCCTAAACCGCAGCTCTCATTATTCTTATTTGATCCCCCACCCTGTAGGATCCCACACAGCGCCCCAGCAGAACGGTGACCGCCTGGTTCTTGGTAGGTACCTTGTGATCCTCCTGTTTAGGGTTTAGGGTTTAGGATTTAGGGTTTAGGGTTTATAGATAGATATATATATATATATATATTTATTTATGTATAAGAACAAATATACCCTTCAAGGGAATTAGGTACCTTATATGCATCCCCCTCTCCCCTTATATTTGTATATATATACATACACACACTTTAATAAACGTAAACCTTAAACCCCAAACCCTAAACCCTATTTCCCCAACCGTAACGTCAAGGGATTACGATGTGGCGCCTAGTATTCCCTCATCCCCTTGGAAGAACCAGGAAGTTGATCGGAGACTCCTCGAGCCGGCAAACTCTTCCCAAAGCCTAGGGTTTAGGGTTTAGGGTTTAAGCCTGAGAGTTTACGGATTAAGAGCTTGTAGGGTTTAGGGTCTGGGAGGGGATAAGGTGTAGTGTATACGGGGTCGTTGGGTCTAGGGTCTGGGAGTTTGGGGCGTTGAGGGGGGTTTAGCGCGCTAGGGACTCTGTCTCTGTAGTTTACGATTGCGGGGTGTTCGGGGTTTCCGTGGCATCACATTGACATGCTATATCAAATTCTGTACATTCTATGTTGTTATTACTATAACTCATCTTTACGTATTTTTTATATGTCGGAATTTATATACATATATATATATATACATGTGTGTGGTGTATAGATTTCAGTGTTGAGGGTGTGGTTTTCACGGGGAGTGTCTCCAGCCTGCCTACTCAGGTTCATCCCCCCTTGGGGAATCGCCCCCATTATCCTTTTCGTGGGCCTCGCCATTGCGCAGGAGGGTGCTCGGGCTTTCTAAACGCTCACGCCTCAGCCCTAACCCTAAACCTTCAGCAAACCCTAAACTACCCTAAACCCAAACCCTAAACCCTAAACGCCAAACCCTAAACCCTAAACCCCTAAACCCCTAAACCCCTAAACCCCTAAACCCCTAAACCCCTAAACCCCTAAACCCCTAAACCCCTAAACCCCTAAACCCCTAAACCCCTACACCCCTAAACCCCTAAACCCCTAAACCCCTAAACCCCTAAACCCCTAAACCCCTAAACCCCTAAACCCCTAAACCCTAAACACTAAACCCTAAACCCTAAACCCTAACCCCAGACATCTGGAGCTTCAGGGCCAACGTTTGTTTGCCTGTTCGCCGTGAAGGTTTACGGTTTAGATTTCAGGTTTTCGGGGCACGCCGCCCAAACAAAACCCGTAAACTTCCCAAAAAACACCCTTAGAATACCCCTTCTCAGACCTCTAACCCTAAACTCTAAACCCTAAATAACCCTAAACCCTCTACCTTTCTGTTGCCTAGGGTTCCCCTGTCCGCTCTTTCGCAGCCCGAGCGAGTGCCAGCTCACGGTGTTGCTGGAAGGGGCGAAGATCGTCTTCATCAGGAAGTCCGAGATGTCTGTGCTCGGGTCGTCCGCTTGGCAAGTAGGAAGAGATCAACGCGCTCAGGGCCAAGGACACCACGACCGGTGCACCAACCCTTCACTGCATCCGGCGACCGCGAGCTGACGGTCACGACCGGGGACTACGCGTGCTTCTGCGCAGTGACTGCTGGCTCCGGGCGGCGAAGGTCGACGGCACCTACGGGATATGTCCCTGCGTGGGTCGCCGAACCCTATAGCTCTCGTCGGCATTCACAGAACCCTGCGCCGGCTTGGATTCTCTTGGGAAGGTGCACCCACGGAAGACCCTCTTTGAGGCCGCGGTTGGTGAGTTGGAGGAGACGCAGCTGCCAGACACCAGGGGTTCCCCTACGCGGAGGATCGAGGGACTTCGCACGAGTAGGGCCACGACAAAGGATTTCCCCAATTCGGTCTCTTTTCGCTAAGCTGGCTTGCCGGCGTTGGTTTTCGGGTACGTACCCACTTTGTAGCTACTTACGCGAGTCCCCCCCGATCCCCCAGGAAAAACAAGCAGCTGCCCTAAGCCCTAGCCCTAAACCCAAAACCCAAAACCCTAAACCCTAAACCCTAGCCCTAAACCCTAAACCCTAAACCCTAAACCCTAAACCCTAAACCCTAAACCCTAAACCCTAAACCCTAAACCCTAAACCCTAAACCCTAAACCCTAAACCCTAAACCCTAAACCCTAGCCCTAAACCCTAAACCCTGAATCCCCACGCAGGACGCGTTCGACATCATCAAGCCGCGGCACCTCCCTGCAGCCATCCTGGGCCTCATGCCCGCGGTGGCGGACTGGTCCCTCGGGGGCAGCTCAGGGTTTAGGGTTTAGGTTTAGGGTTTAGGGTTTAGGGTTTAGGGTTTAGGGTTTAGGGTTTAGGGTTTAGTTTTTTTTCGGGTTTTTTCGGGTTTCGGGTTTCGTGGATATTATGCAGGCTTCTTAGGCAGCTGGCCAGATTATAAGGTCTCTTTGCCAGGCGCCCAGTGGTACACTTTGCCCTTTTGGCTTGTTCAAGTTCCTCTTATAAAGTTGCCCAGCTCGCCCAACAAGGGTTTAGGGTTTAGTGTTTAGGGTTTAGGGTTTAGGGTTCAGGGTTCAGGGCTTAGGGGTTAGGGTTTGGGGGGTCGATGGCTTTTTGCATCTCAGGGTTTTCGATCCTAAATCCTGAACCTCAATGGTTCAGTTTCCTGCCCGTAGTTCAAGAAACCGAATAGCTTGCAACCCAAACCCAACTGCTTGACCACGTACAAACCCCAAGACCTGAACTTACCCCGAAAAAGCCCAAAACACCCAACACCCCCGAAACCACCCAAAGCCTAAATCCCTGAAAGCCCTAAACCCTAGATCCCTCCCCAAGACCTGAACTTAGCCCGAAAAAAGCCCAAAACACCCAACAACCCCCGAAACCACCCAAAGCCTAAATCCCTGAAAGCCCTAAACCCTAGGTCCCTACAGAACCCCCCACCCCCCATGCACCCCCCCACAAAAAGCCCCTTGAAAAAGCTCTACTTCCCTACTTCCGAAATCCCCAAAACCCCCCCCCCCCCCCCAAGAAGCCCTTATAAAACCCTAAACCCCTGAACCCTTATAAAAACCCTAAACCCAAAACCCCTGAACCCTCATAACCCCCCTAAACCCACAAATCCTAAACCTTTCAAGCTGCGAGGGTCCTGTCGAAGTGGCCTCATGATCCCCCACCACCCGTGGGCCTGGCGGCTATCGCACACGGCCACGCGGCTGCGCAAGCCTAATGGCCACAGGTTGTGCGGTTTAGGGTTTAGGGTTTAGGGTTTGGGTTTAGGGTTTAGGGTTTAGGGTTTAGGGTTTAGGGTGCAGGGTTTATGTTTCGGAAGGGCTTGGAGGGTGTTTAGTGTGTTTGCGGGGGAAGGGCCCGGTGAATTTGGGTTTTATATCAATTGGTCAGTCGGGGGTGAATGGGGCTCGGGCAAAAATGTGTTCTGGTTTACGGTTTAGGGTTGAGGCTTTGTAGGGTGTTGGTCTGGTTGGGGGCTTTGGGTTGTTTAGGGCCTAGGGGCAGTTGGGGTTTCTGTGTTGGGTTAGGGGTGGGATTTCAGGGATGTGGGTTTCAAAGTTCGAGAATTTGCGGATAGGGTTGAGTCCCCTCATCCCGAAACCCTAGCCCTAAACCCCAAACCCCTAAACCCTAAACCCTAAACCCTAAACCCCTAAACCCCTAAACCCTAAACCCTAAGCCTTAAACCCTAGCCCTAAACCCCAAACCCCTAAACCCCAAAAGAAGGCTTTTGAGTGAATAGTCGCCGGGTCGAAGCCCCGAGGTCGATCCAAACATACCTTTGTGGTGCTTTACTGTAACTTTAGACCCTTAGCCTTTTCGGGGTTTAGGGTTTAGGGTTTAGGGTTTAGGGTTTAGGGTTTAGGGTTTCTGAATAAGGCAGCTAAAGATTTAAGTTCTAGCTACCCTACTAAGTGCAGCCAAGATACTTAGGACCCAGAGTGGGCCGTTATTCCCTTGTTTTTAGGGCTTATTTAGGTTTGAATCAAAGACCAGACAGGGCTTATAAGGGTTTAGGGTTGAGGGTTTAGGGTTTAGGGTTTAGGGTGGCACCCTTTTTATTCCTAGGGTACTCTGGGGTCTCGCAATTAAGGTTTCATATACTCTAGCTGTTGATACCCCTAAACCCTAAACCCTAAACCCTAAACCCTAAACCCTAAACCCTAAACCCTAAACCCTAAACCCTAAAGGGTTTAGGGTTTAGGGTTGAACCTGAAGCCTAAATTCCCCTTAACCCCTGAAAAATCTAAGGTTGGAACCATGGGCCCTTAGTATGGTCCCTTACCCTTGAAGGGATCCGAAGTATGTGCTAAACCCTAAACCCTAAACCCTAAACCCTAAACCCTAAACCCTAAACCCTAAACCCTAAACCCTAAACCCTAAACCCTAAACCCTAAACCCTAAACCCTAAACCCTAAACCCTACACCCTACACCCTACACCCTACACCCTACACCCTACACCCTACACCCTACACCCTCATCATTATGTACAGTATGTATAGTGTCTATACGGGTTATATAACAGAGGACCCAAGTTAAGGGGCGCATACTTCGGAGCCCCTGGTTTAGGGTTTAGGGTGGTTTAGGGTTCAGGGTTTAGGGTTTAGGGTTTAGGGTTTGGGGTTTAGGGTTTAGGGTTTAGGGTTTAGGGTCTACATCTCGCGTGGCCTTCGCATCCACCTCCGAGAAGGAAGGCCCCGCACCGTTGCAACCTTGACCCCGACGTGCGTGGCAAGTGGTGCGGCATCTCCCTAAACCCTGAACCTTGGAAACCTTGAACCTTGAACCCCCCCAAACCTTACCCTAAACCCAAAACCCTAAAACCTAAACCCTAAACCCTAAACCCTAAACCCTAAACCCACTCTTGGGTCGAACGCTGGGTGGTAGTACAGGCTAGTGGGGCTCGAGCGTCGGAGCAGGCCGCATGAGCTCCAAACAGCAAAGCAGCTGCGATGCCAATGCCCTTTCTTCTTCCCTAAACCCTAAACCCTAAACCCTAAACCCTAAACCCTAAACCCTAAACCCTAAACCCTAAGACTTAGTAGCTGACTGAGTACACACTACACTTTTTGGGATACCATAATCCCCTTGTAGAACTGAAATTTGTACACTTGAGCTGATGAACTTAGCAACTACCCTTAGTAGTAGGCCTAACAGGGCCTAACAGCCCCAAACTCCCAACAACCAACCAATTCCCTTAGGAACCCGAAATCCGAGAAACCCTAAACTCCCTCAAGAACCTTTATATAGTAAGGTCTTTGGGCCCAAAACCTTAGGGTTTAGGGTTTAGGGTCCTTGGAGCCTAGGGGGGTGCAACGTATGGTCGATGACGCATCGTGGAATTCTGCTTCGTCTGACCCAGAGGCAAGCAGCTCCCAATCCCTAAACCCTAAACCCTAAACCCTAAACCCTAAACCCTAAACCCTAAACCCTAAACCCTAAACCCTAAACCCTAAACCCTAAACCCTAAACCCTAAACCTACGAGGGAGGCTCCGCGGCCTGTTAGTGAGGCTCTCCCTCCGAGCGCACAGGCATGGCATCTGTAGGAGTTTAGGGTTTAGGGTTTAGGGTTTAGGGTTTAGGGTTTAGGGTGACCCCAACACAAAACCCCTTGAATGACCCTTAACATTCTTGAACACCGATTCAGGCCCTTGCAGTTCTGGGTTTAAGCCGGTTACGGCCTAGGGTTAAGCCTTTCAACCCTATAAACCTCAGCCGCCTTGCCGCCTTAACCCTTATAACACACCTTTAGTTAACCCCCCCCCCCCCGCCGCCTCAACCCTCAACCCGAAACCCGAAACCCTAAATCCTAAACCCCAAACCCTTAAAAAAAATCAAACGCGAACCCGAGGCTCGCTTCTTGTGTGCATCTGCTGGGTGGCCATGGGTGTGTTCATCATCGACAGGAACTTCTTTAAGGCCATCCTTGATGTCTGCCCCCGGCTTAGGGTTTAGGGTTTGGGGTTTAGGGTTTAGGGTTTAGGGTTTAGGGTTTAGGGTTTAGGGTTTAGGCCCCCCCCCCCCGCCCCCCCCCCGCCCCCCCGCCCCCCCCCCGCCAGCTTGCAGGGAATGAGGGAATTTTTAGGGCCCTATGAAGAGTGGTGCGCTGTGCGTTCCCCCCATGGTATCCCCCGCCATGGTCTATGGTCTCCCCTAAACCAACCCTGAACCCTAAACCTAAGCCCTTAAGCCCTAAAGCCCTGAAACCCTAAACCCTGAAACCAACCTACAACCACACCGTTTCCGAAATTGGGGGTACCTTACCGGGGTCCTTATTATAAAATATCCTACTATTTGGGGTCTATATATGCAGCAATTCCCTGTAAAAAAGGTGTAGGGGAAAGCCGTTCAGCAAGCTTTAAACCCATCCCAAAAAACTCGAAACCCTGAAACAAGCCACCCTAAACCATAAACCCTAAACCCCAAACCCCAAACCCTAAACCCTAAACCGCGCGTGAGGCCCTGATCTGGGCGGCCGTGTCCATGGGCATTTCTGCTTTGGGCCTCATGCTCTTGGGCCTGCATCTGCTTCGGGGTTTAGGGTTTAGGGTTTAATTAGGGTTTAGGGTTGAGGGTTTAGGGTTTGGGTTTCTTGCTGGGGTCTAGAGTTCAAACTTAGGGTTTCAGGCTCCTGGACTCCTAGTAGCCGGAGATCCGGAAATCATGGCCAGCAACCTCGAATTGTCCGCCGGTTCTTACGGGTGACTTCGCCAGGTCCAAAAGTATCCAGGTTTAGGGTTTTAGGCCCTAAGCCCCAAACCCTATACCTTAAACCCTGAACCCTAAACCCTGAACCCTGAACCCCTAACTCAACTCTGTTTAGCCCTAACAACGGGGGTGATGGGGCCTACCCGTGCTTGAGCATGGTTTTTGGGGTTGCTAAGCAAGGGATGCAGGGTTCAGGGTTTAGGTTTTAGTGTTTGGGGTTCCGGGTTTCCTAGCCAGTCCCAGGATTTCTCAAAACGCAGAACTTGCATGACGGTGATTCACGTTTAGGCCTGACATGTGGTCGAACCCAATGGGTCCAAGTACTATACAGTAAACTCCAGAAAGTTGGAACATGGTTTAGGGATGTTTTTAATACTGGGATTCCCTTTTAGAGTACCTTTTGGGGCATGGGATAAGGATGTTCCAACTTTTTGGAGTTTGCTGTAGGGGTCGAAAGAGTTACGTTTAGGGGTTGGGGTTTTAGGGTTGAGGGTTTAGGGTAATAGCGGCAAGAATAATCACTAATAGTATTCCCTTACCCCCCAAAGCCCTTTTCTAATTATTAAGGCCCCTATGTGAACTATAACGGTACACAATTGGGGATTCCTTCACAAGAGCATCAGAGCCCAAGTATGTTTTGGCTCTTGGGCTGAGGATTTTGGGATATAGCAGTATGCTTCCTGTAAGCCCTAAACCCTAAACCTTAAACCCTAAAACCCTGAACCCTACAAACCCTAAACCCCTAAACCCTGCTGTAAACCTTAAACCCTAAAACAAACCCAAATGTTTAGCTTGAACCCTACTAAAGGTTTCCCCGTCCCCAGGCGAGGGCTCTCTCAGGCAACCCTAAACCCTAAACCCTAACCCTAAACCCTAAACCCTAAACCCTAAACCCTAAACCCTAAACCCTAAACCTATGAGGGGTTTCAAGGGCTGAAGATGCCTGACGTTCTCTAGGGCTTCCTTCGTTGGGATGCGAGCACCCTACACCCTAAACCCTAAACCCCCTAAACCCCCTAAACCCCCTCAACCCCCTAAACCCCCTAAACCCCTTAAACCCCCTAAACCCCCTAAACCCCCTAAACCCCCTAAACCCCCTAAACCCCCTAAACCCCCTAAACCCCCTAAACCCCCTAAACCCCCTAAACCCCCTAAACCCCCTAAACCCGAAACCCTAAACCCCCTAAACCCCTGAAGTTGGGTTCTGTTTGCCTCCCGCGAGCTCCACACCAGGCACCAGGAGTCCGCCGACCTCACCTTCAAGACCTTCACAGGCGCGCCCGCGCGCGAAGGAAAGCCTAAACCCTTGAAGCCCCTGTTAGTGTTTAGGGTTGGGGGTTTAGGGTCCCTATACCCTTACTTAGTTACTTGGAATCTCTTTGGACTTAGTCAGTAGAGTTAGTAAGTTGGGTTGTGGGGATTATAATTCTCTAGGCGATACTAAGTCGACTTACGAAGTCTAAAGAGCTTCCCTTAATTTGGGTCCCCTGTTTTTTCGCCCTCATTTACATGTGCTTTCCAGTCTAGTGGCTGACAGCCCTGCCAAGCTGTGATGTGCAAGCTTGAGACACAGACCCTATGTGTGACTCCCAGGCCCTACAACATAGTAGGTTACAACCCCCCCCCCCCCCAAAAAAAAAAAAAAAAATATATATATATATATATATATGGGGGTTTCCGAGATTAGGGTTACCTTGTTGGGGGGTCCTTATTCTGAGGGGATCCTACTATTTGGGGATCTATATTAGGGGTCCCAAATGGAGCCCCAGGTAAAGGCCGTAAACCCAACACGATGAATCCCTGAACCTAAAAGCCCTAAGCCCTAAACCCGACACCAAAACCCCAATCCCGTCCAGCAGAGTTTAAAGGCTGAGCTGGCGCTCACGCTGGGGCACGAAACCTTGCAAACCCCTCAGCCCTAGACCCTCAATAATCAGCCCCTCAGCCCTTGAACCCTAAACCTACTAAAACCCCTATGATTGTATACTTCCCAAGTCCCTATATAGGAGGTACGTTAAGGCCCAAGTACTCCCTATTGATGTAGATGGACCCTTAGGGAACCTTAGCTGACTCAACCCTACACCTCTAAACTGCAAATTCTAAACCCTCAATCCTCAACCCTCAACCCTCAACTTTCAACCCTAAACCCTAAACCCTAAACCCTAAACCCCAAATCCAGAGCCCCAACCCGCGCAAGGCGCTAAAGGGCAAGTCTTCGGCACGTCTGCTGGTGGTGACTTGGAGATTTTGGGTTTAGGGTTTAGGGTTTGGGGTTTGGGGTTTAGGGTTTAGGGTTTGGGGTTTAGGGTTTGGGGTTTGGGGTTTGGGGTTTAGGGTTTAGGGTTTAGGGTTTAGGGTTTGGGGTTTGGGGTTTGGGGTTTAGGGTTTGGGGTTTAGGGTTTGGGGTTTGGGGTTTAGGGTTCTGACTTTCGGGGGCTTTGGGGTTTATAGCTTTTTGTTCTTAATGTTCGGGTATTGGGCTTGGGGTTTGGGGCTTTGACTTTTTTTTTGGGGGGTGGGGGGGGGTTGGGGGGGGGGGGGGGGGGGGTGTAGGGTTTGGGGGAGTCTAGGTGCAGGAGCTTCGGGGTTGAGTTGGCGCTTGGGGGCTTCGGGTTTAGGGTGTAGCAGAGCAGGGTTTAGGGTATAGGGTTTAGGGGGTTGGTATAGGGTTTAGGTTTTTAGAGTGTAGGGTTTACTTCCACAAGCGAAAATGAAAGCTTGGGGCGTCTCTGGTGAGGAAGCACGGGCTTGTTTGGAGCAAGACAGTTGAGCCCTAAATCCTAAACCCTAAACCCTAAATCCTAAACCGTTCTGCGTGACACCGGGGGGTGATCAACCGAGGCTACACGATGGGCTACGCCACCTTAGTCGGCCTCTTCGGACTCTCTGCGGTTTAGGGTTCAGGGTTTAGGGTTTAGGGTCTAGTGTTTAGGGTTTAGGGTTCAGGGTTTAGGGTTTAGGGTTTCAGGGTTGATGCTTTACGGGGGCGTGAGGTCTCGGACGTGGGATTAGGGTGCATAGGGCTTCGGATCTCCGAGTGAGGGTCAGAAAACCCTAAGCTCTCAGCCCTAAACCCTAGGCTCTAAACCCTAACCCTGAACCCTTAACTCTAAACCCCAAACCATCCCCCCCCCCCCCCCCAATTAATGTTGCGCCCGCTTTTGCGAGGTGCACAGCCCTGGGTCAGCAAGTCTTATGGTTTAGGGCTTGGGGGCTTGTAGGGTTTAGGGTTTAGGGTTTAGGTCTTGCAGGGTTTAGGGATTGGGGGCTTGTAGGGTTTAGGGTTTAGGGCTGACGGTGTAGGGTTCAGGCTTACCCGACAAGGTACTTACAGTTGAAACGATGTTTCTAGACTTTGCCAAGGTTCCTAAAGGCTTAGCGCTTGATATGAGAAGATTTCCCAAACAATAGGCGACCCCTTTAAGGGTGCCCCTTTTTCGGGACATTGCCTATAAACATTACAGAGTTTACGTGTTAGTTGGGGGGGTATCAGTAATTACAACTATAGCTACCTTACTTGTAACCCCGCTTACCAAGTTCCCTGATCTTTAACTCCCCTCAACCCTAAACTGAAACCCTAAAACCCTAAACCCTTAACCCCCGTTCAGACACGCAACAAAACATGCAAGGAGCTCTGATAGGCCTGCGGCGCATGGGGGTGAGCCGCATCCCCCCGCAAATCGTGGAAAAGGAGCTGGCGTGGGGCTTACCCAGCCCGAAACCCTGAACCCTAAACGCTAAACCCTAAACCCTGAACTCTGAAGCCTGAACCCTAGCCCTGGGCAAATGGATGAGGCTTCACCAGACTTGAGGGACATCGGGTGTTGAAGTTTGAGGGCTTTCGGCAGACCAAAACCCTCGAACTCATCTTTCCTAGCTCATTCACTGGGGTTTAGGGTTCGCGGTTCAGAGCCAGGGTTTGGGTTTGTACTTTTGGAGTCCAGACAAAGTCGTTACAGGTGGGTGTACTTTCCGTGCGGCCTCTCTAAGAGAAAGATGATATGTGCCTTCCTACATAGCCGATGACTTTCTCAGAACGATATCCGTCACTCCCCAAAACATTGCCCCTCATTATGGACCATGCCATCTTTTACTTCACTATCAGGACTGTGAGCAAGTTTGAAGTATCTTAACCCTTAAACCCTCAAACCCTTAAACCCTATAAACCCTTAAACCCCAAACCCTAAAACCCTAAAACCCTAAACCCTGAAACCCTAAAACCCAAACCCTAAAACCCAAACCCTAAAACCCAAACCCTAAACCCCAAACCCTAAACCCTCAAACCCTAAACCCCAAACCCTACACCCCAAACCCCAAACCCGAAACCCCAAACCCCAAACCCTAAAACTTAAACCCCTGAACCCCCCCCCCCCCCCCCCCCCCCCGCCTCCCCCCCCCCCCCCCCCCCACCTAAAAAAAGAACAAAAAACAATCACATGTAATGTCAATAAGGCCATAAAGCAAGTCCACCCCCCTGAAGCCCTAAGCCCTAAACCCTGACACCTAAACCCTAAACCCTAAACCCTAAACCCCAAACCCCAAACCCCAAACCCCAAACCCCAAACCCACGAGCCGGCCTTGAGAATTTTCCCCGAGGAGGAGACGCCTGAGCAGGAGGCGGAGGAGATGGCCGGGAGCCCGACCACTTTTTTGGGTCTTAGGGTCTTAGGGTTTAGGGTTTAGGATGTATAGGGCTTGTAGGCTCCTGACACCGTCAAGCCGCTAGCCACACCCCTCCCCTACCCCTTCTCTGCAGGCTGGCCGGTTCACGCTTTTGGGTCCAGGTAAACCCTAAACCCTAAACCCTAAACCCTAAACCCTAAACCCTAAACCCTAAACCCTAAGGTGGCCTTAGCAGGGTCATTTTGGGAATGTCTCGGACGAAAACGGCCCACCGTCAGCGAACCACTTGCATCCTTGGGTCGACAGGGTTTGGGGCTTAGGGTTAGGATTTAGGGTTTAGGGTTTAGGGTTTAGGGTTTAGGGTTCTCCCCCCCCCCCCCCCCCCCTCCCCACCCTCCCCTCCCTCTCCTTGTCTCCCCCTCTCCCCTCTCGGCTCGCCTAGCCTCCCCGCAGCCCCTTCATCCGAAGTCACACTGTTTCTCATCCTCGATTTCTACTTTATGTTGCATCCTTCGCTATCTTTGCGGCGATTTACACCCCACCCCCCCCTCCACTGTTCGGCATAATTCTCTGGTTACCTTTTTCGGTCTTTGGATAGGCTTCTGTTGCATAAGTTGATGGCTAGGTTTTTGTGGTTGATTGTAAGTGAAAGCTTGTGTGAAAGAACAGCAGCTGATATAAACACACATTCTCAAGCATTTCGTGATTTCTAGCCCTAAACCCTAAACCCTAAACCCTAAACCCTAAACCCTAAACCCAAAGAATGACCACCGTGGGAGCAATGGCTGCGAAGAAAGGGGTCTGTGGGAGCTGACAACCAACGAATGACACCGCGGTCGTACTTCCTCCAGCTCCAGCATGAGAGCCGAGGGTTTAGGGCTTAGGGTTTAGGGTTGAGAAGGTGCTGGTTGAGAGAGCTCAATGGCGCAGACATGGAGGAGATGAACGCGTTGACGCTTGAAGAGATGCCAAGTCTCACCAGAAGCTTGGTTCTCTCAAGAGCCAGTTATTCAATCTTACGGCTATGGTGCGTCTGATTGAAAAAGGACGGGCGGCCAAAGCTCTTCGTCTTCTCATGCTGCGGTCGATGTTCCTTCACCGTGTTCTACAACAAGGAGTTGAGAAGTTGTGCACAAAGTCCAACAGAAACGAAGGGCGCTCGTGATGATGGTCACTTGTTTTTCCCCGAGATTGTGTTTGACACAAAGCTTCGGTTGTTCAAAAGCGACCACTACGTAGGGCAAGTTGGAACACCCCTAAACCCTAAACCCTAAACCCTAAGCCCTAAGCCCTAAACCCTAAACCCTAAACCCCTCAAAACACACCTTCGGCGCTGGAATCGCTGGTTTCCACGAGTCGGGGCAGGTGTTCATTCATTGAATTGTAGTATATGAGCTTGGTGCTGGCATCGATATTTCCGTGAGCCGCCCAGAGACTCCAAAACCCCCTTAATTAAGGAATAGACCTTAAATTATACTAGGAACCCTAATATGATTTAAGGTATATTCCTTAATTAAGGGGTTTTGGAGTTTCTGGGCGGCTAGATGTTCATGAACTTGTAGTCTTAGTGCTGGAGTCGACGTGTCCGTGAGCCGTCCGGATTTTCATTGATTTGCAGTGCAAGCTTAGTACTTCTGGATTTTCATAGTAGCGGTTTTGGGGCGGGCCTATCGCTTTTCCACAGTTCCGGCACGAACATGATCTTTCATCTCCGCCTAGGGAAATCTCTACCCTAAACCCGAAACCCTGAACCCTGGTCGTTCATTGAAATCCTGGTACAGTACCTCAGACCTACTCGTTAGGGTTCAAAGCGCTGATGTTGTTTTTTAGTGTTCTTGAGGAGGGTTGAGGTGTTAGACTTCAGTGGTTCACTACAAAGTAGGGTTGGAGGGTTTGGGTTTCGTGTTTAGGGTCCAGTGTGTTAAAGGTGTTGAATCCCACACTTGTGCTACTCATGAGCCTTAATTACATTGTGCTTTTGTGGCGGTGGGACAGAAAGGAGTTGCTGGGTATGCGGCAGTTGGTTTGGGCCAACCTTGAGCGTTTATCATTTTAATAGGGTTTCGGGTTGGGGGGCAAGGGGTGGGGGTGTAATTCATGAGGGTTCCCATATGAGACGCGGTCAAAATCACGGCTTGCTTATTTCAGTAGAGGGGGTAGTTGTTGAGGCAAAACGCCGAGGATCGATAAGGGACGCGCTAACATGACAGAGGTATTTGATACACTAGCATAAAAGTGCGGTAGGTGACAAGCATGGGACATGATAGGGGTCGCGCAAACTCAAAAACAACCAAGGCTTAAACAAGTAATTTAGACGCCGACTCATACATGTATACTAGAATAACCCCCTAAACCCTATTCTAATCATCAAGGCTGCTATACTACAGAATAACCCCCTAAACCCTGAACCCTAAACCCTAAACCCTAAACCCTAAACCCTAAACCCTAAACCCTATTCTAATCATTAAGGCTGCTGAATTACAGCCTTATTCTGTCCTATTCGAGTTCTTGTCGGAGCAATTAGGAGACCCAGAGGCCTAAACGAGGTTAGGGGTCTAGGGTTTGGGGCCCTAAACTTCAAAGCTAAATCCTATACCCTAAATCCTAAACCCCAAACCCTAAATCCTAAACCCTAAACCCCAAACCCTAAACCCCAAACCCTAAACCCTAAACCCCAAACCCTAAACCCTAAAAACCAAACCCCGTTTTCTGTCACCAGAGCACAGGTGGACCGGGCCTTGACGAGGCATCACAGCCACGTGCGCCACTGGGTGCCAACAGTTGGAAATGCTTTTGGGGTTTAGGGTTTGGGGTTTAGGGTTTAGAGTTTGGGGTTTAGGGTTTGGGGTTTGGGGTCTAGGGTTTGGGGTTAGGGTTTAGAGGTTTGGGACTCTCATATTTCCACGACGAACTCCTGAAAGAGCCCAGCACTACACCCGAAACCCTGGTTGCAAGTACTGCCGGGGCTATGAGAAAGCTATACCTATAAGCCCTCCATTCCGTACACCCTAACGGTAACATCCCTAGAGGAAGGTGTCCCCGTTTCAGAAGGCTTTTGCCCACGCCAATGCGGACTCAGGAGCTTGGAACGCTTGGTGGGTTTACCCTAAACCCTAAACCCTAAACCCTAAACCCTAAACCCTAAACCCTAAACCCTAAACCCTAAACCCTAAACCCTAAACTTCAGCGTCCCAGGCTTCGAAAGAACTGTGTTGCTGCAAACCCAAAAAAAAAGCCACGAAAGCATGGTAACTACCCTGAGGGTCCTTGTACTCATGCCTCATTACCATATGGGAGGTTGTCAAAATGATGGTCCGTTTTTGGATCCCATTATACGGCACCTAATATTTAGGGTACCCCAAAAAGGGTCATCATTTTGACAGCCTATACTTGGGCCCCAAACTCTCTGGAAAGGAGAGCTACTTTTTTAAGGCCCCGTGCTGCCGATTTCGGTACCTGGAGTTTTGGGGGTATTTTCTTTCGACAGTCGTGCTTTTGGAGGTTTGTGTTTTGGCCACCGTACTCTGGTTGCATGGTCGGTCTTCTCGTGCGGGCATGGATGTTTAGGGTTTAGGGTTCAGGGTTTAGGGTTTAGCGTTTAGGGTTTAGGGTTTAGGATTTAGGGTTCAGGGTTTAGGGTTTAGGGTTTAGGGTTTAGGGGCTGTCTTTCCGGCATCGGTGCTCTGGCCACGCCGGCAACATGGACGGGCGTTCTTGTCGTGTGTGCATGGATGCTTTGGGCGATGGTGACAGGTGTTGGTCTCTCTCACCCTGAACCCTAAACCCTAAACCCTAAAAGTGCTGTTAGATCCTTCTTGAAAACATGCGGAGAAACACCTATAAACCTAAGCCTGCTTCGGTGCCTTTTCTGAATGTCGGATCCGAGCCCCCTGGCTCCAAACGGCAGCAGCAGCCGGTAAGGGGTTTAGGGTTTAGGGTTTCGGGTTTAGGGTTAAGGGTTAAAGGTTTCGTGTCTAGGGGGCAGTAGGTATCGGCTTTTGGGAGGCCTAGCTGGGCTTTCCGATGACTCAGGTCACAACTCCCATAGCGGCACACCAAATTCCTAGCTCGAAACCCTAACTGCCTGACTACCCGAACCCTGACTGCCCTAAATTCCCAAGCACTTATAGGGTTGAGGGTGCGTGCCTAATCTGAACACCCTAAACACTAGACCCTAAGTGCTGCAGGCCAAGCTTTGTTCGACAACATGCCCCCGGAGATGCATCATCAGGGGTTCCAGGAGGGCGAGGTGGGACGGATTTTAGGGTTCAGGGTTTAGGGTTTAGGGTTTAGGGCGCTACCCTCTGCGATTTACGGTTGAGGGTTATGGCACGAAACCTAAGAAACCCTTCCAACCTAGAAGCCCTGGACCCACCCCCCCAACTAAGCATGTAGATGTCCTGCATATCTCCGCATTTCCCCTTTGTAGGGTTAATCCCCTTAAGCCAAAAAGGGCACCCTTGTTATTCCTAGGTTACTCCTGGGTCTAGTCTAAGATATGGAAGTGAACCCTAAACCCTAAACCCTAAACCCTAAACCCTAAACCCTAAACCCTAAACCCTAAACCCTAAACCCTAAACCCTAAACCCTAACAGTTCATGGACCCTTAGGGCCTTCGGGTATGTTCTGAGCCCTGAACTTTGACCCGCCGAGTTTCAGAGGGCTCTTGTAAACAAGCGTAGTATCTGTAGCACTACCCTAAACCCTAAACCCTAAACCCTAAACCCTAAACCCTAAACCCTAAACCCTAAACCCTAAACCCTAAACCCTAAACCCCAACTCCCATTACCCTGAAAGGTCGGCTCCGAGTCCGAGAGTTCGTCGGTGGCCTGAGAGCCCGGCTCTGCGAGGAATCACAGCAGAGGGCGGTTTGATAGGTTTAGGGTTTAGGGTTTAGGGTTTAGGGTTCAGGGTTTAGGGTTTAGGGTTTGGGGTTTGGGGTTTGGGGTTTCGGGTTTGGGGTTTGGGGTCTGGGGTTTGGGGTTTGGGGTTTACTGTGGTTTGGGGTTTGGGGTTTGGGGTTTAGGGTTTAGGGTTGGGGGGCAAGTTAGGCTTAGTCCTTGGTGTGCTTTGGTTAAGGACAAGGGTTTAGGGCTTGATTAGGGCTGTTTTGGTTTGTTCCTGTGCAAAGGCTATTTTTGCAAAGCGTTTGAGGGTCGTTCAGATCCCCTTTACATTGATGTTTTGTGTTTTTGTGGGCAGCTTGTGTCATTGTTTGTTTACGCGCTTTTGGTGTCAATGCTTTCTTTGGCCGAACGTGTTTTGAGTTTGTTTAGCTCATCTCACACATTTGTTTACGCGCGTGGCCTGTTTGTGCGTGTTTAAACGGCTGTGCTTCGGAGTTGTTAGGGTTCTAGGGTTCATGGCAAGATCGACAGGATATTTCGGGGTCAGGGTGACTCAGTAGGCCCTTGGGACATTTTATATTTTCCCTTTTTGGGTTTAAGAGGATCACATTCAGGAATATTTTTTAGAGGGTCTTAAGGACCATCCTAGGTGAATTGCCACGGAGATATCCGGCAGATGCGCGGTTCATTCCTCAGCAGAGCAGCTCGTTGAACTGGTACGGAAGCCTTGGCTTGCTTCTGCCTGGCTCTTAGGACTTTATAACTTTTTGGGGTTTTTGGTAGAAACTACAAAGGGGAGCCTAAAAGTTAAACTTTTCCCTAAGGGTCCATGTACCTTATTAGTATATACTTAGACCCAAAAGTCCTTATATAGGAAGTACTTTAAGGCCCAAGTATTCCATAATTAGGTACATGGACCCTTAGGGCTTGTTAGGAGGGGTTCAGAGGTCAGCCAGGAAGTGCCACAATCATCGTTCGACAGCCTTCTCCCAGCCTGCGACGTTGGGGAATGAGGCTCCCAGCTGCGGTTGGTGGGGGAAATCTGTTGGTTTTCTATCCTCCCCCCGCCCGTCCCGTGTTTTCCCCTAAGAGTATTTGGTCTTTAAGTCGGTCCCGGTGAGGGATCCTTAGGCAGTCAGAAGAGCATGACTTCACCTGAAACTTCTGGGAGAATTTTGCTGGTGACGGCTCTCATTCTCCTTTCGACGGGCCTGTCACGGCCAATGCGGTTGCCCTCCTGCAAAAGAGCATGGAGGCGTGAAACTGGGTCAGGCCGCACAAGAGTTTCCGACACCTGAACCACCTGAACCGGGGTAGGTTTGAGCAGAGTCTTAAGATTGGTCTTACCCGTAATCCCCTAAAGCTCCAAGTATACAAATAACACCTACATTGGGGTCTAAAGTCTGTAAATAACACTATGGGTTTTTTGGAGCCTTAGGGTGAATCCCCTAAATCACCCTTGTAAAGCAATGTTTTTAAGGCCGCCCAAACCTGCCTAGGACCCAGAGTAGGCCCTCGTCAAGAAAGGGGTTTAGAGTCCCTTATAATTCCCTTGAAAACCAAAAGGGCACCCTTTTGAGAGTGAAACTTAAACCCCAAACCCAAAACCGTGGAAGCGCCTCACTGACAGCCGGTCGGCAGACTTGCTCGACCTTTAGCCCCGTGAGCCCGAACGCTAAACCCTAAACCCTAAACGCTAAACCCTAAACCCTAAACCCTACACCCTACACCCTAAACCCTAAACCCTAAACCCTAAACCCTAACCTCCCCTAGCATGCGTTCCCTGACTGACGGGCGAGGGGGACAACCTATTCCGCATAGTAGCTATAGTCTCCCTGTAGGATCCGAAATTTTGACGCCTGTGTCTGATCGGCCTGGAAGTTTGGAGTATTAGGGTTTCGGATTTCCGGTTTAGGGTGTAGGGTGTAGGGTCCGGCTCAGGGTTCAGGGTCCAGGTGGTTTTTTGCCTTCACTACTTTTTTGCCGCCCTTAATCCCATGAGCCCGTAAGAGGGTGAGCTTCTTGTAACGGGTTTGCAGGTCGGGTTGAGTGTAGTTTACCAGGACCCAGAGTAGGCCCGGATGTTTTTGTGGCTGCCCCTTTTTAAACCGAAAAGGTTACTCTGTTAAATTCCAAGGTTACTCTTGGGTCTACTTTGTGGTGCTTTACTGTAACTTTACATCTTTAGCCTTTTTGGGGTTTATTGGGTTTCTTAAGAAGGCAGCGAAAAATCACATTCATAGCTACCCTGCTAAGAGCAGCCAAGTCTATATGTTAGGGTGTTAGGGTGTTAGGGTGTTAGGGTGTTAGGGTGTTAGGGTGTTAGGGTGTTAGGGTGTTAGGGTTTTAGGGTTTTAGGGTTTTAGGTTATAGGGTTTTAGGGTTTTAGGGTTTTAGGATAGCTTGTGAGGTTTCGGAAACTCTTGACAGTGCTGCAAGGTTTTCCTTTTGCCCAGAAGCTGTCGTGGCCATCCCCGGGGAGGAGCAAGCGTACCCTAAACTCCTCAACCCTAGACTCCCCTACACCCTGAGTTCGCCTTTGAATCTGCCACACCTTCGATCTTCGTACCCCTAAACCCTAAACCCTAAACCCTAAACCCTAAACCCTAAACCCTAAACCCCCTTCAGACTTCGTTGCCCTTGAAGATAAGCAGAAACGCCGGGAAAAAAGGAGCTGTCCTCCCCGCGGCCCCATAGCATTCGCACTTGCGTTGTTGGAGACAACATGACGCCGAGCCGGTCACCAGAATGGGGTTTAGGATTTAGGGACTAGGGTTTAGGGTTTAGGGTTTCGGGTTTAGGGTTTAGCTGTATTGCTGAGTGTATATAAGGTTCCTTTTTCATATTGGTGAGTGTATACATTGGGTGTCTTTTGGGGGTGCAGGAAATATACACCTTCCTTCATGTCTTGCTGCTTAATGTTTAGGCTTTCGGGCTTCGGGTTTCGGGCTTAGTTAGAACGGAGGGTGGTTTGGGCAAGGGCGGTTGCGCTCTTAGACCCTGAATCACGAAAAAAGAAAGAGAATCTGTGATGTAGTAGCACTTTCGGTGCAAAATGTTGCATTCCATTTGCCAATCCCTAAACTTTTTGAGACCCGTGAACTCCATACCTTCAAACCTTGAACCCGAAGCCACAGACCCAGGGTAGGGTTTATACATTGGGGGTCTGTAGAACCGAGCCCGTCCTTCCTCAAACCTGAAAACTATACTTTCACGTCAAGGTTTTAGGGGCACCCTATACCCTAAACCCTAAACCCTAAATCGGATTTGGGGCGTGGGGTCGTAGGGCTCAAAGAAGTCGAGGGTTCAGGGGTTTGGGGCTTAGGGGGCTTAGGGTTCCACACCCTGACGATGCCTAGTGTCGGTGGCACCGGCTATACTGCAGCAGCAAGGATTCCTTCGACTGAGAGATCCGATGCTGCATTGCTTCCAGTTAACAAGGCTAACGCGCGAGAGAAAAAATCTGCGGTTTGGGACGTCGGGGGTCTCTAGGATGCCTTCGACCCTAAACTGACCCTCCAGTCCAAAACACCTTTTTAACCCTCATCACCTCATCCCGCGCCCCTTTAAAAAGGTAAAATGGTTTCTCGTTTAGGGTTTAGAGTTTAGGGTTAGGGTTTAGAGTTTAGGGTTTAGGGTTAATAAGGGTTTAGGGGATAAAAGGGTTTATGGTTTAAAGTTTAGAGTTTAGGGTTTAGGGTTTAGGGTTAGGGTTTAGAGTTTAGGGTTTAGGGTTAGTAAGGGTTTAGGGTTTGGGGCTTGAAGCCGACATGTAAGCGGCTGTGTTCCTACGGCTCAGCTGGCTCAGGATTGAGGGGTTTCGGGGCTTTTGGCGGGGTTTAGGGAACGGTGTAGCCTGCGGTCAGGGCGTTGAACACCTAACTGGATTGTAAGTGGGATGATAAGTAGGTAACTCTACTTGTAATTCCTTACAAGCCCAATTAAGGTACTTAAAAACCCTACTGGCGAAGTGCCCAGATCCTCCTAAACCTAAACCCTAAACCCCAAGCCTAAACCCTAAATCCTAAACCCTAAACCCTAAACCCTAAATCCTAAACCCTAAACCCTAAACCCTAAACCCTAAACCCTAAACCCTAAACCCTAAACCCCAAGCCCAAACCCCAGTGCGAAACTCACAGAAGACTGCCAGACCCCCAAGTCCCTAAGACCCTGAGCCCCGAAACCCCAAAGATTTTTTTGCAGGAGCCCGGCTATGCCCTAGGGTTTAGGGTTTAGGGTTTAGGATTTAGGGTTTAGGGTTTAGGGTTTAGGGTATTGTGTCTTTTGTAATGAAGATTCGCGAGTAGGTTATACCTACGCGGACATCCAAGTAGTAGAAGGGGAGAAAGTAGAAGCCCGACTAAGCCCAAAGCCATAAAACCTGAGCTCGAAGCCCTAACCCCTAAGCCTAAGCGCTAAACCCTAAGCCCTAAACCCAAACCCTAAACTCCAAACCTTAAGCCAAACACCCCCCAAGCCTTAAACCTTAAACCTCGCGAAGAACCACTCGAATGCTGCCAAGCGTGCCCATGGCCCTGCGCCCCCGCGGCAAGACGCAAAGGCGCTTAGGGGATTAGGGTTTAGGGCGTTTAGGGGTTTGGGGGTTTGGGGTTTGGGGTTTAGGGTGTATGTGGCCTGGCCCTAAACCCTTAACCCTAAACCCTAAACCCTAAACCCTAAACCCTAAACCTAAACCCTAAACCCTTAACATAGCAAACCCACAGGGCCCATGTACCTCGTTATTATGTACTTGGACCCAAAGGCCCCGATATGGGAGGCACGGTAAGGCACGAGTCTTCCCCTATTTAGGTACATGGACCCTTAGAAGGGAACATGCGTAGGTAAGCTGAAGGAGTTGGGTTGTAAGTAATGTAGCTATACAATATACTTCAAATTTCTGAGAAGCGCAGTGCAGGTACGCGTAACCTTACCATCATTTGGGTCAGCCAGGTGTCGAATCCGGCAACAAAAGCTTTGTGGTGCTTTACTGTAAGTTAGCATCTTTAGCCTTTTTGGGTTTATTGGGTTTCTTAAAAAGGCAGCTAAAAAATAAATTTATAGCTACCCTGCTAAGAGCAGCCAAGAAAGCTCGAAGCTGGATGGTTGTTTGCCGTGTTCCGCAGGCCTTCCCGGGGCGTGCGCTCTTTAGATCGAACCCTAAACCCTAAACCCTAAACCCTAAACCCTAAACCCTAAACCCTTAACCCTTAAACCCTAAACCCTAAACCCTAAACCCTCAAACCCTAAACCCTAAACCCTAAACCCTAAACCCTAAACCCTAAACCCAACATGCTTTGAAGTCCTCACGAAGCATTGTTCAAGCCTTGCAAAGTCTTGTGAGGCGGACTGCGAAAGTGTAGCAGCATGTCGAATCGTGCCAACCATGCCGACCATGCCCCTTACGATTGAGGTGAGCCTGCTAAGTGGCAGGTCGGCTTCACTGGAAGCACGACTAGATGAATCTGTACACGCACTGCGGATTCGAGCGCAGAAGGCCTTGGCAGTTGGCAGGTGCAAACTCCTAGACTTCTCCGGGCGCGTGCTGGACTCAGCGGCCACGCTTGAGCACTGTAGGCTGCGCAATGGCGATTCTGTGACCTTGCAGACAGGCAACCTGCAGATTCTTAGTAGGTGAATGAGTACACGTTACACCTTTTTGGGGTAGTATAATTCCCTATAGAACTGAAAGTGTTTTTTGGGGGGCCTTATATGAACTCAGCAACTAAGGATTCGAGGCAACAATTATGCTTTTGCTGCCATTCTGGGCGATGGGTCTGTTGTGACCTGGGGAGGTGCTGACAGTGGTGGCGAGAGCGATGCGGTGCAACGCCACTTAGAGGATGTGATGCAGATCCAGGCCACCAGCCGAGCTTTTGCCGCAATTCTGAGTGATGGGTCTGTTGTGACCTGGGGAGATCTTGACCACGGCGGCAACAGCGATGATGTGCAAGACCAACTGAAGGGCGTGCAGCGGATCCAAGCTACTGATGGGGCATTTGCTGCCATTCTGGACGATGGGTCCGTTGTGACCTGGGGTCGTGCTAGCGGCGGTGGCGACAGCAATGCGGTGCACGGTCAGCTGAAGGACGTGCAGAAGATCCAAGCTACCAGCGGAGCTTTTGCTGCGATCTTGGGCGATGGGTCTGTTGTGACCTGGGGGGATGCTTCCTTTGGCGGTGACAGCAGAGATGTGCAACATGAGCTGAAGGACGTGCAGCAGCTGCAATCTACTGACGTGGCCTTCGCTGCTATTCTGGGCGATGGCTCTGTTGTGACCTGGGGCCGTGCCGAGTTTGGTGGCGACAGCAGAGGTGTGCAAAGTCAGCTGAAGGATGTGCAGCAGATCCAAGCAGCTTGCTTTGCTTTGGCTGCGATTCTGCGTGATGGCTCCGTTGTGACCTGGGGCTGTGCTATCGGTGGAGGTGACAGCAGAGGTGTGCAAGGTCAGCTAAAGGACTTAGTAGCTGAATGAGTACACTTTACACTTTTGGGCATATTAGAATTCCCGATCGAACTGAAAGCGCACACTTTTTGGCAGCTTATAAACTCAGCAACTAAGAGGACGTGCAGCAGATCCAAGCTGCCAACGAAGCTTTTGCTGCCATTCTGGGCGATGGGTCCGTTGTGACATGGGGTCGTGCTAGCGGCGGTGGCGACAGCAATGCGGTGCAGGGTCAGCTGAAGGACGTGCAGAAGATCCAAGCTACCAGCGAAGCTTTTGCTGCGATCTTGGGCGATGGGTCTGTTGCTTTGTCATAGCGGGGTAGCATTTTGCATGTTTTTTAAGGGTACTTAAACTCAATAAGGAATAGAACTTAGGTTTTTCATATTATCCCAGCCGTGAACTAGGTTGTGACCTGGGGCGATGCTTGCTTTGGGGGCGACTGCAGTGGTGTGCAAGGGCAGCTGAGGGACGTGCATCAGATCCAAGCTAGCTACTTAGCCTTTGCTGCCGTTCTGGGTGATGGGTCCGTTGTGACCTGGGGTGATGATGGCTCGGGCGGTGACAGTCGTGATGTGCAAGATCAGCTGAATTCCGTGCAGTGGATCCACGCTAGCTGCTTTTCCTTTGCTGCGGTTCAGGACGATAGGTCTCTTGTGACCTGGGGCAACTCTACCTCTGGCGGCGACAGTCGTGCTGTGCAAGGTCAGCTCCCTAACCCTAAACCCTAAACCCTAAATTTAAGAGCCTCCGGCTCAAGCCGCCGACCCCGCTGGAGCATAGTTGAGAGGTCTAAACCCGCTCGCATGGTTCGAAGATCATCCCAGCCTGCTCGGACAGTTCTGTGAAACGTTTGGGGGGGGGGTAGGGGGTAGCACCAGGATAAGCTCGAGCCAAAAAGACAGGTGGGTGGGGGGGTGGAGGTGGGCGGGGGCGGGGTGGGGGGGGTGCCGAAAACGCTGATTTTTGCTGAGGGCGCCCCTACCCCCCTGTGCTGAACCGCCTGTTTACGCTGTGCGGGTGGTGCGGTCCTCCACGAAAAAATTGTGCACCGACCCCCCCTGCCCCCCCCCCCGCCCGCGTTTTGGGGGGGTAAGGAGGGAAAGCTCCTCAAACCCATCCAACACGCCGCCAGGGTCCTAACCCTAAACCCTAAACCCTAAACCCTAAACCCTAAACCCTAAACCCTAAACCCTAAACCCTAAACCCTAAACCCTAAACCCTAAACCCTAAACCCTAAACCCTAAACCCTAAACCCTAAACCCTAAACCCTAAACCCAAACCCTAAACCCTAAACCCTAAACTTACTCTAAACCCTGAACCCTGAACCAAGGTCAGCTGCAGGATGCGCAGCAGACCCAAGGATCCAGATGGTTTCTCGACCTCTGGGTCATGGGTCTGCTGTGATCATGAGACTCAAGGAGCGCAAGAAGGGAGTCTAGAAGGCACCTTAGGCCTGCTCCGGGGCTTGTTTAGGGGTTACTTAGGGACATAGGGACTATATAAGGTATATGTATATACACATATATATATATATAATTATATATATATATATATATGGGTTAGCGTTATATAGGGAGTAAGATCAAGGGTCGCACTATGTGACATGAGACGATGCTGACTGGGGCGGCGAGCACACGCTCGCGCAATGTCAGCTGTCAGGACGCGGGCAACAGATCCGCAGGGCATGTGTTTAGAAAACGCTGCCAATTGGTTTTCATTTGCAGCGCAGTTCCAAGCAAGGTAGATGTGTTTAAATGTGTTTCAGTTTTTGCCGCGCGGCAAATTCATGGCGTTTGATGCGCATTGTTCCGTTCGCGCCGTTTGCTGCACACATTGTTCCATTCGTTTTGCAACATCAGTCCCCACCCCGCATTTTGAGGGTGAGACTCTTTGCTTCGTCATCTGAGATCCCAAGCCCTACATCATAAACCCTACTTAAAGGATCAGGGCACTTAGTAAGTGGGGTTAGAAGAAAGGCAATTAGACTTCTAATTGCTTATAAGCCTACTTAAGCTACTTAAAGGCCCTACTTGCTACGTGCCTCGATCCTCCAAGTATAAGCCCTAAACAACCCTGAACCCTAAACCCTAACCCCTAAAAGAAGCCCTAAGCCACAGCATTCTTACGTCGGGATAATCGGTCGCGCCCCGGATTTGAAGACCCGGGATATCCTGGCATGCTCAAACGAGCCCATGCCTTTCAAACATCATCGGCTCTGACTCGGGTTTAGGGTTTAGGGTTTAGGGTGCCCGTCAAACATCATCGGCTCTCACTCTGCTCACAACCCCCAGAGGGTCTGCTTGTAATAGAGTTCTGGATTGGAGGGTTTAGGGTTCAGGGTTTAGGGTTTAGGGTTTAGGGTTTAGGTTTAGGGTTTATAGGGTTTAGGGTGTAGGGTTTAGGGTTGAGGGTTTCCGAATTTTAGGGTACCTTATTGGGGTCTTCAGTATAAGGGAATCTTTTTGGTACCATAATTCCATAGTTGTACAACAAATGGACCCTTTGGGAACGCTTTACCCGCACCCATGGTGTCGGAGAAGTGTGGGCCTGGATTGCCAGGGGGGTTTACGAAATAGGGGACCCCCACTATAGACCCCCAAGTAGTAGGGTCACTTTACAATGAGGACCCCAATAAGGTACTCTTGATTTCGGAAACCCCCAGGAAGAATGCCGGTGTTGCCCAACAACAAAAAGAAATGCTGTCTGAGTGCGGGTGGAGAGTGCAATCGTGTGCACCTGGGTAAACCGTAATCCTGCATCCCCTCAACTCACCCCGAAGGGTACAGGGTTTCGGGCATGGAGTTTCAGGCGTAGTGTTGAGTTTTGCGGGTGTAGGCCTTACAGTAGGGTTTAGGTTTAGGACCCCAAGCCCCTCCCCCCCCACCCCGACCCCAACCAAGGACCTCGACCGATATAGGCTCGGCCCCAATGCTAAACCCTAAACCCTAAACCCTAATTCCTAAACCTTCACGCCCCCAAATGGGACCCTAATTTAGGGACCCCACCCAGTCTCAAATGCAGGCCTTCATAGGCGAGCTCCACACCTCACAAAGCGTTTTGTCATTCTCGGATTTAGGGTTTGGGGGGGTCTTGGGCTTAGGGCTTAGGGCTTAGGGCTTTCACGGGATGAGGATTCGTGCCCCTTAGGTTGTACCTCAAAAGGTTCCCCTTTTTCTACTCCTAATATGGCCCTTTATACGACCTTAAGGATCTTTCAGATTAAAAGGGTCCAAGGTAAAACTGCTACTTAAAGGATCAGGGGACTTAGTAAGTGGGGGTCATAAGAAAGGTAACTTTACTTAGAATTTCTTCGAAGCCCACTTGAGGTACTTATCACCCTACTTACCGTGCCCCGAGCAACCAACCCCAAACCCCAAACCCCAAACCCCAAACCCCAAACCCTAAACCCTAAACCCCGCTGTAGATGATATTACAAAGGGCTTCGGGCTCAGGGCCATCCTTTCCTGCTTGGGAGTTTAGGAGTTTCGGGGTTTTGGGTGTCTCATTGCTTTTTTTGAGGCACGGGTTTGGGGTTTAGGGTTTAGAGTTTAGGGTTTAGGGTTTAGCGTTGAGGGGGCCCTCAAGAGGCTGTTACATATTCTTAGGGCCCTTGTGTATCCTACATGTGCACATGGAGTATTGGGGGTGGCACATGGCCCTGAAACAACCCCAAACCTTAAACCCAAACCCTAGACCCTAAACCCTAAACCCTAGACCCTAAACCCTAAACCCTAGACCCTAAACCCTAAACCCTAAACCCTAGACCCTAAACCCTAAATCCCAAACCCTAAGCCCTAAACCCTATGAACCCTAAACCCTACCCTGCAAGGCCCCATGGCCGTCGACGACGAAGTCGCGCAGAAGAATGGCGGCGACGAGGAGGTGCGGGCTTTCATAGGTTTCAGGGTTTTTAAAGCCTAGAGTTTGGGGTTTAGGGATTTAGGGTTGGGGGTTTCCCCCTTAACCCTAAACCCCTAAACCCTAAACCCTAAACCCCTAAACCCTAAACCGCTGAACCAGTCCCTAGGGGGTTTACATGGGCCCGGAACATGGTCCCTTCCCTTCTCTAAAGGGTTCTGAAGCACGGGCCCTTGGATTGTCTAGGGTATATAACTACTATTTGCATAAGAACCCCAAAAGAATAAGAAATCATAATCCCTGTCTTACCCTCATATTTTTTTTGGCGGTTCTTAGCAGTCAGTAGATAGGGGGTATATAAGGGGTCCACATTTAAGGGGCCAAACTAAGGCGCCACGCAACTTCCCCTAGAGCCTAGGGATGAGGGCCTCTGCTGCTTTTGTTTGCCTTCTCTAGGGTTATTTTGGGACTTTTGTAAGATTTTTCTAGGCGACAAGTTGAGTTTAGGGTTTAGGGTTGAGGGTTTAAGGTTTAGGGTTGAGGTTTAGGGTTTATAGGGTTTAGGGTTTAGGGGTGTGCTTGGCGGGCTTTCGGGAGGAATGGCGCCAGCATCGACCTCGAATATGGTGAACGCTGTAGATGCTGTCAGCATCGCAGGGGGTGTAATCATCAAAAACCTTGTAGAAATGCGCGAAGATAAACTTGTGTTTTGGCGACTCATGAAGCCCGAATGTTTGGCTTAGGGCCAGGAGATTCATGAGGGCGTGCGAATCCCAAACCCAAGACCGTAGGCCCCAACTATAAGCCGACTGGGACTTGGGGTAACATAAAAAAGGGATCATAATTTAGACAGCCGCCCGTATGTGTGTGCATATATATATATATATAGAGACTATCAGAGTCCCATGAAACCTTCAAGAAACTAACCTGAACTCTCTGATTCTTTACATTTGCCGTAGACTCTCAGCCCTTTCTGGCGCACGGGTTTTGACAAAAAAAAACGCCGCCACAGGTCAAGCTGTGAGCTTGGTGTCGAGGTGCATTCGAGAAATTGATAAGGCTTAGGGTTTAGGGTTTAGGGTTAGGGTTTAGGGTTTAGGGTTTAGGGCTAAGGTTTACAATATGAAAAAAATTCCCTAAAAACGCCGTTACAAACCTAAACGGACCTCAAACACCAGAGTTGGGAAACTCAGCACTAAACCCGAAAAGAACCCGAAACCCGAAACCCTAAACCCCTAAACCCCTAAACCCCTAAACTCCTAAACCCCTAAACCCCTAAACCCTCAACGCGAAACCATAAAAGCTAAAACCCTAAACCCCAAACCCTACGCCCGCAATCCCCGAAGCAGGTTCAGCTGGTGCAGGGTGTCTTCAGCTGGACTGCAGCCTGGTGTCTCATGGTCTGGGCTTGGGCCCCGGGGGGGGGGGGGGGGGGGGCGTTTTAGGGGTGTTAGGGGTTCAGGGGTTTAGGGGTTTGGGGGCCCTAAACCCTAAACCCTAAACCCTAAACCCTAAACCCTAAACCCTAAGCCCTAAGCCCTAAACCCTAAACTCTAACGGTTTAGGGTTTAGGGCGGGTGCTTCCGGGGATTTCAGGGCATGCAGGGTTCCAGCGTCTTCGGGTTTCGGGTCCCGGGTGCGAAGGCGATGAGGGCTTTAGGGTGTGTTTTAGGGGTTTAGGGGTTCAGGGTTTGAGGGCTAGGGGGTTTAGGGGTTTAGGTTTAGGGTTTAGGGTTTAGGGTTTAGGGTTTAGGGTTTAGGGTTTAGGGTTTAGGGTTTAGGGTCTAATGTTAGAGTCCCTTTAAAACCCCCCCCCCCCCAATCTTGTTTTGGTCCCCGGGGTTTGGAGGGGTGGATAAAAATGCGGGGTGTCAATTATGAGGATTCTGGGGGTCTGGGGTCTGGGGATCTGCTTCTCTAAAGACTGAGCCTTGGAGCTCTTTCAAGCCAGCTCAGCTGAAAAGTCTTCTCTGCAATGGAACTCTTAAGCCATTTTCAGTAAAATTTTCAATTCCTGGCCGGAAAAATTTTACAAATACCACCCCATTATTATTATCACCGGACCCCCCTATATAGACTTGTTTACATACATCGGCCCGAAAACCTCCCGTAATGGAAAGTAGTCTTCGGCTGGGGCCCTCGGGCCCGGCGAAGATTACTATTACCACCCCAATTAAAACTCACATTAGGGTTTAGGGGTTGAGGGTTGAGGGCAGCTGCCTCTTGTTTCAGGATTGTTTTGACGCAAGGGTTTCGGGTATAGCCGCCCCCCCCCCCCCCCCCGGCTCATCCTACCCACCCAGACCCAGAAGTCGTAGCTTTTTGTGTGTGTATATACATAACCCAAGGGCAGATAAAGAACTCTGTTCTTTTGTCATTATGGTTCTAAGGGCAGGAGAGTATGAACGGAAGCTTCGGGATTTTAGGGCTCCTTGTCCGCTGTCATCGAGCCGGGCAGAAAGAAGACCTGGCTGGTCTGCCCTAAACCCTAAAGCCTAAAGCCTAAACCCTAAACCCTAAACCCTAAACCCTAAACCCTAAACCCTAAACCCTAAACCCTAAACCCTAAACCCTAAACCCTAAACCCTAAACCCTAAACCCTAAACCCTAAACTAAAGGGTGTAGTTGGGCCACCTACTGGTGGAGCCGTGTGGCAGCCGGCTTCATTCGTTTGGGCCACCGAGTTCTCTGGCATTCCCCATTAAGGGCTTGATTTTAGGGACCATGTACCTACCCCAAGAGTTGACGGGTTTAGGGTTTAGGGTTTAGGGTTTAGGGTAGCAGCCCCAGAGGCTCGTCGAAGCAGCCGCTACATCTTCGAACGGTCGTTCATGTTGGTATAAGTTATAGAACCCAGACAACCCTATACCGCAACTCCTGGTAGCCCTATAAAAGTCTCAAGCACGCACCGAACCCTTGGTACATCCCGCCCTAAACCCTAAACCCTAAACCCCAAACCCCAAACCCTAAACCCTAAACCCTAAACCTAAACCTAAACCTAAACCCAACGCCCACCCTACAGTGCCCGGAAGCACTTAAGAGCCAGGTTGTGGCGTTCATCCTCTCAGTTGGCATGGGCCTCCTGACCTACACAGGAAGCTTGTCAAGATGCTGAGGGGGTTAAGGTTGGCTTTTGGGGTTTAGGGTTTAGGGTCTAGGGTTTAGGGTTTAGGGCTTAGGGTGTAGGGTTTAGGGTTTAGGGTTCAGCTATGGGTTTAGGGTTTGAGGTTTTGGCTTCGGACATCGGGTTTCGGTTTACAGGGGTACTGGCGTCTTGCAGAGCCTTAGGTGTCCCTCAGGGTGCATGCACCTAAAACGGTAAGAATCATACTGAAGTACAGGATACCGTATACCCTTAGCTTGAGGTTTAGGGTTTGGGGTTTGGGGTTTGGGGTTTGGGGTTTGGGGTTTGGGGTTTTGTGTTTGGGAGTTGGGGTTTAGGGTTTAGGGGTATATGGACTTTGCACATGTCATCGGTTTTCCGATCTCCGGCTTGAGGTTGCGATTGATTCAGCTTCCAGACCCTCCAAAACCCTTAACCCTAAACAAGCCGTTCAGGGCTTAGGGGTTCAGGTCAGGGTTTAGGGTTTAGGGTTTAGGGTTTAGGGTTTAGGGTTTAGGGTTTAGGGTTTAGGGTTTAGGTTTAGGGTTTAGGGTGACATAGGTTTTCGTTCCGTTTAGGGTCAAGGAATCTGGGAATCAGGGAAGAAAGTCTAGCAAGCACCCGTGTGGTAGTTGGGTGGATGAAGCTATTCTGGGACTCTCTTTACCTACAGTTTAGTAGTAACTAGCCCTTAATTCGTAGGTACAACCTAAACCCTAAACCCTAAAAAGGGCCCAGGAAGGGCTCCAATAGCTTCAATTGCCGCACTGCAAGGCTTGAGAGCTGGAAATGAGGATGCGACCGTTGCCCCTGAAAACCCGCGTCGTGAATCTAAGCAAGTTGTACATAGAAGTAGGTCACAATAAATATATCATATGGGTGGTTGTCAAGATTCTGGTTCCTTTTTGGATCCCGATTATAATACGGCACCTCATATTTAGGGTACCCCAAAAGGGATCATAATTTTGACAACCAACCATGTATAAGATTATGGGCATGTATATGTATATATTTCGGTACACTCTTCCAGGGTGCTAGGGGAGTCTAGACGAGCCCGTACCGACACAGACACACCAATGAGCAGACTGATGGAGCATGCTGCACTCTACGCCAGTACCTGATTTCGGAGCCTTAAAACCGAAACCCTAAACCGTAAGCCCTAAGCCCTAAACCCTAAACCCTAAACCCCAAACCCCAAACCCTAAACCCTAAACCCTAAACCTTATCGAAGCCCCAAGCCCTCTCTTGACCCTATACAAAAGCAAATTGAAGCTTGCGCAGGAGGTGGCATCGAGCGCATCTCAGAAGAGACGCTTGGCCGGAAGCCGCGGGGGCTTATGGGGTTTACGACAGAGCAGGGTTTAGGGTTTAGGGTTTAGGGTTTTAGGGTTTAGGGTTTAGGGTTTACATGCAGGGCTTGCCATTCGGGCCCTATCGAATCTTCAAATTCTGGGACCTCGAAACAAGGCGCATATAAGGCTTAGTGAAGCGCTTGTAGGCCCCCCATATTTGGCAGGGGGCATGATCGCTTCCCATGAGGGGGGGGGGGGGGGGGGGGGGGGGGGGGGGGGTTATTGTTTTTGGGTTTTAGGGTTTAGGGTTAAGGGTTTAGGGTTTAGGGTGCACAGCTTGGAGTTCAGGATGCGTTGGTTTGTCACTTAGGGAGTAGTTGAGTCCCAAGTTTGGGCCAGTCTTTGGCTTCTTGTGGTTCGGGGGTAGTGGGCCCCTATGCTACTCGAACTTTTGGCTTATATGCACAGATGCCTGAACTAGGTCCCCACTGTGCAACGCTCGTTTTTGGGGGTTACGAACTACAGTGCGCCCGAGGCCCTAACCTTAAATTCTCAACCTGAGGTTGGGTCAGTCAGGCTGGGCGCTCTTTGCGTTGTGGGGGGTTTTAGAGAAAACGCTTTAGGGATTAGTTAGGGTCTGAGGTGTAGGTCTATAGGGTGGGTTTGGGGTTTGGGGTGTTGCGTTTGTGGTTTAGGGTTGTTAGGGTCGAGGGTTCAGGGTAACCCTAAGCCCTAAACCCGAAACCCTAAACCCTAAAGCCCTTAACCCGCAAAACCCCCATGACTGACTTGTCTTTGCGCCCCTGCTGCCCTTTGGCTCACAGACGGCAATAGCTGCGCCTCCTTTGTGACAGCAGCTTCACAAGCCGAAACACATAGACATCAACCCTCGAAGCCCTAAGCCCTAAAACCTAAACCCTAGCCCTAAACCCTAGCCCTAAACCCCAAACCCTAAACCCTAAACCCTACAAGAAATTCCAAGCCCCGGAGCTTTGGATCCCCAAAAGATCAGAATTTACAACAGTTCGCCCGCCTAGTGGCTCGGTGGCCATAATGGAAGCACAAGAGAATCCAGGCGGTCTTTTGAGGTTTAGGGTTTGGGGTTTAGAGTTTAGGGTTCAGGGTTTAGGGTTCAGGGTTTAGACTCCGCATGTCTCGGAGCTTAGGAGGTTCGGGAGGGGTCTAGGGTTTTGGGCTTTCGAGTTAAGGACCCTAAACCCTAAACCCTAAACCCTGAACCCTAAACCCTAAACCCTAAATCCTAAATCCTAAACTCGGGTTCGGAGGTCTTGTTGGCCGGGCAATGTTTGGGTTTTGAATCGGTCCGGAGGGCCATCAGTTCTTGATGCTCTAAACCCTAAACCCTAAACCCTAAACCCTAAACCCTAAACCCTAAACCCTAAACCCTAAACCCTAAACCCTAAACCCTAAACCCTAAACCCTAAACACTAAAACCTAAACCCTAAACCCTAAACCCTAAACCCTAAACCCTAAACCCTAAACCCTAAACCCTAAACCCTAAACCCTAAACCCTAAACCCAAACCCTAAACCCCAAACCCCAAACCCCAAACCCTAAACCGCTCGGGATGCCCAGTGTATGCCCTGAATCCCCTCGTTGGAGCCTTCGACGACCCCCTTGGCACAAGCACCCTAACCCTGAAACCGAAAAACCCTAGACCCCAAACCCAAGACCCTAGACCCTAAACCCTAGACCCTAATGTAGTTCATGGTGTTTGAAAGGTTGAGGCCGTTCCACAATCGCAGGTTGAGCTCCCCGGACTCATCGCCCCAAAGCCATGAACACAAACGAAAGCCCCCAGACCCTCCCGAGAACCTGAACCCAAAACCCTAAACCCTCAACCCTAAACCCTAAATCCTAAACGCTAACTAACCCTAAGGGTCCATGTACCTCAGCATTGTATACTTGGGCCGCAAAGTCCCTGTTTTGGAGATACTTTAGGGCCCAAGTACTCCCTTTTTAGGTGCGTTTAGGGTTTTAGGGTTTAGGGTTTAGGGTTTAGGGTTTAGGGTTTAGGGTTTAGGGTTTCGGGTGCGCACCAGGTTGCCTGCCACCCTTTCGGGTCAAAGTCGACATCACCTTCGCCGATGGGCCGCCGTGTCTGATCTATCTAGGCCCTTGGATCGGGGACCAGGCCCTAGATCCTAAGCCCCAGGCCCTAAAAGCCCTAAGCCCTAAACCCTAAACCCTAAACCCTAAACCCTAACCTTAAACACTAACCCGCTAGACCCCTTTTGGGAGCCAGGGTTGAGTGCTTAGGGCGGTTGGGGTAGTAGAATCACCCGTCCGGGTATATACTCCGAGACGGTTTTAGTCGGCTCTGTTTGTTTTGGGGGGGTGGGGGGGGGGGGGGGTTGGGGGGCGCGGGTTTCCGAAATTAGGTGTACCTTATTGGGGTCCTTATTATAAGGGGATCCTACTATTTGGGAATCTATATTGGGGATCCCTTATTTTCGTAAACCCCGTCAGGTTAAGAAAACATCAAAGTTGTATGCCGTGAAGAGGATCTGATTTCAGAGGAGGTGTCAGTGTCAGAGAACGGAGGGTCTCACAGTGGGGAGGGGGGTGGCGATTTCCCCAAACCCTAAACCCTAAACCCTAAACCCTAAACCCTAAACCCTAAACCCTAAAGCCCCTTGACGGACCTGGGATGCAAATCCGCAGCCTTACTCAGGACTCCTACCAGTCTGCTCTGGGCATCGGCTTGGGGTTTAGGGTTTAGGGTTTAGGGTTTAGGGTTTAGGGTTTAGGGTTTAGGGTTTAGGGTTTAGGGTTTAGGGTTTAGGGTTTAGGGTTTAGGGTTGTTTAGGGTTTCGGGGGGTTTCAAAAAACCCTATATAAACCCCAAACCCCATACCTTTGCAGCCTGGGCCCCCCTCCGAGATCGGAATAGAAACGCCTGATCAGTGGACGTTCAGCGTTTACATTGCGGGATGGGTTTATGATGTAGGATTTAGGATTTAGGGTTTAGGGTTCAGGGTTTGGGGTTCGGGGATTAGGGTTCAGGGTTTCGGGTAGGGTTCAGGGTTGAGCTGAGGAAACACAATGAGCAAACGAGTTTGTGGACACTTCATAGGCTGGTGTAGACCGTTCCGTGGTCTCTTAATATGGTCTCTTACCTTCCTTTAAAAGGTTCTGAAGTAGCGCTTAGTAAGGGACCATGTATCTACCCCAAGAACACTAAACCCTAACCCCTCAAGAGCGAGCCAGCCTCTTTATCTGCCTTTCCAAGGACCCCGGTTCAGGACTCCCAGCTGCAGGGAGCCAACTTTGCATAAAGCAGAGACAATTAGTGTTTAGGGTCAAGGGTTTAGGGTTCGGGTGTAGCGGTTACTTGAATGTGTAGATTTAGGGTTCAAGGGGTGGTAGCTATAATCTGGGCATACAGGCGCCCGAAAATGGGCACCACCAATCAGAACTCTCGTTGCCCTCTTGAAACCCCACACTGATAACTTCCGATGAAAACCTCCCAGTACAACCCTCAACCCTGAATCCTAAACCCTAAACACATCAAAAATAGGAGTACCCCTTTCATGCCCCAAGTAGAATAGAACCCCTTAACAGGACACTCCAAAGGGTACCCCTATTTCCAGAAACCCCCATACTTGCAGGTTCATGGTACTTATTATCCAATTATAACTGTACTTACCACTGTACTTATAACCATGTTATGGCACTTAAGGGGCTTGTAAGTGGGTTTTAAGTACAGTTATAAGTGGTTATTAAGTACCATGAACCTCCAAGTATGGCCCCCAAACCCATCCCAGCTGAGGGTTCTTCGGGAGGTCGGGATGCAGCGTGCATGCTCGTGGTTCGGGGGTCTTAGGGCCATGGAAGTTACATGGTCTCTTATTGTAGTCCCTTACCTTCTACTGAAGAGTTCGGTTATACGGGGTCTATGGGGGGGAGGGGGGTATGCAAGGGGTCCGCATTTGAGGGCCCATATGAAGGGATTATGTACTTGGAGGTTCATGGTACTTGTAACAAAATTTACAGCTGTACCTCTAGCCCACTTGTAAGCCCTTGAGGTGCCCTAATATGGTTCTAAGTGATGGGTAATTCAGTACCATGAACCTCCAAGTAGCTACGGCGTAGTATCCAAGTCCGTTGCTGTTGGGGTAGCTTTTTCTGTAAACCCTAAACCCTAAACCCTAAACCCTAAACCCTAAACCCTAAACCCTAAACCCTAAACCCTAAACCCTAAACCCTAAACCCCTCCATCCGTGCAGAGGAGGCCCTCAACACCTTTTTCCAGTTCGTCGCGCCGGAAACCAACTCCCAGGTCATCGTGCCCGATGCCCAGGGGCTTCGGGCTAGGTTTAGGGTTTAGGGTTTAGGGTTTAGGGTTTAGGGTTTAGGGTTTAGGGTTTAGGGTTTAGGGTTTAGGGTTTAGGGTTTAGGGTTTAGGGTTTAGGGGTTAGGGTTTAGGGTTCTGGTTGGGATGGCTTTTTCGGGTTTTGGGTTTAGGGTGACTTACAAGCCCGAGTAAGGTAAATACTAGGTGCCCCGAGCCTCCAAGTATGAACCCTGGGTTGTCTGGCCACACCTAAACCCCCCAAAAACCCCAAAGGCCACGAACCCTAAACCCCCTAGCCCTAAACCCTAAACCTAAACACTAAACCCTAAACCCTAAACCCTAAACCCTAAACCCTAAACCCTAAACCCTAAACCCTAAACCCTAAACCCCCTAGCCCTAAACCACAAAAACCCTGTGAATGAGCCCTTGGGGAGTGAGGCTTCGCTCCTTGGCGCACATGCTCAAGCAGACGATGCCAGCGCTGCCCGCGGGCCGGCTCCAGGTATGCCTGCCGCCCGAAACCCTAAGCACCTGCAACCCTACACCTTACAGGGTTTAGGGTTTAGGGTTTGGGGTTTAGGGTGTAGGGCTTAGGCTTGGAGGTTTTGGCACTCAAAATGTAGGGATATACGTACGTTAATTGGGCTGATAAGTAACCAGAAGCTCCAAAACCCTCCCTCAAGGACCTCAGCGCCCATGTATGGGGCCTGCTCACGACATCTTACAGTGTGTTTGTGGTTCTAGGTAAGGGTTTTGGGTTTAGGGTTTAGGGTTTAGGGTTTTGGGGATTTAGGGATTTGGGCAAAGCTTCTAAACCCTACGGAGCTCCATGTCCTCCTAAAGCTCCTCAAGCTCAATGAAGACAGACATGGGCTGTGTTACGTTTGAAGCAGCGTGTGCGTGTGTATGCGTACACCATACATACATACATACATACTTACATACATACATACATACATACATACATGTCTCTCTCTCTCTCTATATATATGTATAAATGCACATATATATATACATATATAGAAATATATTGTACCCAGGCCTTTCACGTCCCGAAAGGCCCCCCTAAGGCACCTACAACAATAGCACAACCCGCCCCCCCCCCCCCCCCCCCCACATGCCCCGCATGTGGCTGTGGGAGATCCAGGCTGATGTGCTCGGTAACCCTAAACCCTAAACCCTAAACCCTAAACCCTAAACCCTAAACCCAATTTTACATGGGGCCGCTCCTCCGAGCCCTCCTCCTTCCTTAGAAACTTTAGGGGGTTGAGGGTTTAGGATTGGGATTTTGCCCCTTATACTAACAGTCCTAAGAGTCCTAATACGGATTATAGTAGGGGTTACTATAATCCCGATTAAGGACTGTTAGGGTTTATAGGGCTTTTGGGTTTTATAGGGTTTTTAGGGTTTGTAGGGTTTATAGGGTTTAGGGTTTAGGCTTTAGATTTTGTTTTAGGTCTTTTGGGTTTTAGCAGTAGGACATTGGGACTATTACTGGGTCAAAGAGCGCCCCTGAACCCCCCTCCCCCCCTCAAAAAACAAGAGTCCTAGTCAAGAAGTGCCTCTTCTCAAAGAGCCCAAAAATGCATAAACCCCATACCCTATCAACACCAAACCCTATAAACCCTAAACCCTTAACCCTAATCCCTAAACCCTAAACCCTAAACCCCAAACCCTTAATAAACCCCAAACCCTAAACTCTGAACTCCCTGTACGCCCGTACTCACCCTACTCTCGAGGACGCCATGGCGCTCTTTCAGAAGTTGCGTGCATTACAGACGCTTGCAAGGCCACCGAGTTGCTTCGGGTTTAGGGTTTAGGGTTTAGGGTTTAGGGTTTAGGGTTTAGGGAGACTGAGCCCTAAAGGCCCATGCAACTAAATAGGGAACACTGGGGCCTCAGCGTAGCTCCCTTTTTGGGGACTTTGGCGCCTACGCTTGTAATCATGAGGTACATGAACCCTTGGTAGGGTTTCGGGGATAGAGGCCCGAAACCCTAAACCCCAAACCCCAAACCCCAGACCCTAAGCCCTAAACCCTAAACCCTAACCCCTAAACCCTAAACCCTATACCCTGTTCAGGGGATGGGGTTCACGGTTGCAGGGTGGCGGTGCGGCGGTGCAGGGGGAGGGGAGGGGGGGGGGGGGGGGGAAGGGGGCCGCACCCGAAAAGACGAGCCCGAAAATCTTATGATATGGGGGTCCTTACTTACAGGCTTGAGGGTACACAGCTCACCATGTGTATATATATCTATATATCTATCTATATATCTATCTATATACATATGTATTTATATTTATTTTTATATTTATACTTATACAAATTAATTGTTTGTTTATTTATTCATTATGTGTTTCGTTATTGCTGTTATTTCTTTTTTGTTTCTACATATTGTCGTCTGTCTTTTTAGTATGGGTGATGTAATTGTATGTGTATATGTATATGTGTGTATATATATATATATATGTATGTATGTAAGCATGCACGCATGCATGTATGTAAACGTATTATGTTTTGCATACACTCATAACGGTCTGTCTACCTGTCCATTTAGCCTCATCTAGCCTCGACATCCGAAGCTGTGAGCCTTCAAACGCTCTAACACATCCCAACTTCTCAACCTAAACCCTAAACCCTAGACCCTAGAACACTTTCTGTTCTCCTACAGCTTAGGACATAGTTCTTGGGATGTTCCCCCTCACTTCCCCTTGTAATACCAGTCCTTAAGAGCTTATAGGGATTGTCACGGGGGAGGTTTTAGAATCCCTATTAAGGACTGTTAGTATAGGGGGGAAAATCCCAACGTAGTTCCCATGAATCCCCGGTTTAGGGTTTAGGGTTTAGGGTTTCGGGTTTAGGTTTTAGGTTTCAAGGCAAATGCCTCCTTGGCAGGACTGGATTGTGCGACATGGTGGCGCAACCGGATGAGGCACTGACAACCAAATCGAGCCTCTCCTTTCTGCTTTCAGGTCTGGCACTGCCGGGAGGTTCGTAGTACTTAATAACCCAATTATGTCCGTACCCTGGGTTTAGGGTTTAGGGTTTAGGGTTTAGGGCTTAGGGTTTAGGGTTTAGGGTTTAGGGATCCAATTACTAACCACATTGGGGCACTTAAAGGGCTCATTAGTCATTAGTACAGTTGCAATTGGGTAATTATTGAGTACCGCGAACCTCCAAGTGATCCAGCATACACCAGTGATTTCTTCGGACCGAGACCCTCAACCCTAAACCCTAAACACCGCACATGGTTGGACCAAAGCGAAGTCCATCCTGTTTGAAGGGCTTTCAGGGGCTTTTTAGGGGATCTTGCGCGTTCGGGTATAGGGCTTAAGCTTCTTGCGTGGCCGGGCAGAATTTATGAACTACAAGTGTCTAGGGTGCACGGCTCAGGGTAGCTTAGGACCTTCTTTCTGATTCGGGTTTAGGGTTTAGGGTTTAGGGTTTAGGGTTTAGGGTTTAGGGTTTAGGGTTTAGGGTTTAGGGCGTTCAGGGTTTAGGATTGAGGGTTCAGGGGACTCTCAGTCGACCCTAAACACTACAAACAATTATACCGTAGCAAGGGCCATGAAAGCACGACGATCCCTAAGTACGCGACCTAAACGAGGCTCGGGGCTTGCGACTGTTAGTCTGGGTTGTGTCAATGGTTTTCAAGGTTTAGGGTTTAGGGTTTAGGGTTTAGGGTTTAGGGTTTAGGGTGTAGGGCTTCGAGGCTTTGGTGCTTAGCCCTGGGGGCGTAGACGGTGTTCAAGGTTCCGAGTTTAGGGTTTCGGGCTTCGGGGGTTTGCTGCTTAGGGTTGAGGGCTTAGGGGCATGGACATGCTTCTTACCATCTTGCTTTGTCTTTCTTTCGCTTCGTGCCCCGGGTCATTAGGGCCCAGGCTTTCTAGATCATTCTAGGCTTACTAGAAGCTCTAAGGGTCCATGTACCTAAACATGGAATACTTTGGGCCTCAGAGTACCTACTAGGGCTTTTGGGGCCCAAGTAGAGAACAATGAGGTACATGGACCCTTAGGGAAGGTCATTAGGGTTTAGGGTTTAGGGTTTAGGGTTTAGTGTTTAGGGTTTAGGGTTTAGGGTTTAGGGTTTAGGGTTTAGGGTTTAGGGTTTAGGGTTTAGGGTTTAGGGGGCTGTTTGTAGAGTTCCTGGAGGGTTGTTGTCGGGTCACCCTGGAGTGGGCTTTTCAGTCTTCCGAGGGCCCTAAACCCTAAACCCTAAACCCTTAACCCTAAACCCTAAACCCTAAACCCCCAGTTTTCAAGACCGGCCACCCAGCATGAGCGAAGGTCAGGAGGCAGCATGCCATGGCTCCCAGCGACTTCTGTGGACTCTAAACCCTAAACCCGATACCCGAAACCCGATATTCTGAACCCTAGGCCCAAAACCCTAAACCCTAAACCCTAAACCCTAAACCCTAAACCCTAAACCCTAAACCCTAAACCCTAAACCCTCGCAGAAGGGCGGGGATGTCGGCGTCCTGGAAGTGCAGGCAAGCGACCCTTCAGCTTCCGCGGTCTCGGAGGTTACGCCGTTCAGGTCGATGTCCTATGGCAACGGGTAGGGAAGTGGTGGAAGCGATAGCAGCCAAAGTCGGCCCTCGGAATCCCTCGTGCTGACCTCTGGTGGCAGTGTGCTCGATCTGCGCAGGCCCCTGCTGGAACAGGTGAGGAACGACGAAGTCACCTACGTGGCTCAACCCGTCGGTGCGGGTCAGGCCGCAGCGAGTTTGAAGAAAATGCTTGCGGCGAAAGCCTTGAATCCGGCGGATGCGTGCGCTCTCAACGCAGTGGTCTCCTTGACCTTTGGCTGGCACTTGAACGAGAGCTTGGAGGGGATCCAGCTGCCCAGCACTCTGCAGACGTTGACGTTTGGCTACAAGTTCTTCCAGAGTCTGGAAGGTATCCAGCTGCCCAGCACCCTGCAGACGTTGACATTTGGCCACAAGTTCAACCAGAGTCTGGAGGGGATCCAGCTGCCCATCACGCTGCAGACGTTGACATTTGGAAATGACTTCAACCAAAGTTTGCAAGGAATCCAGCTGCCCAGCACCCTGCAGACGTTGACATTTGGGTACACGTTCAACCAGAGTTTGGAGGGCATTCAGCTGCCCAGCACCCTGCATGCGTTAGCGTTTGGCTTTCACTTCAACCAGAGCTTGGCGGGCATCCAGCTGCCAAGCACTCTGCAGTCGTTGACGTTTGGACATGACTTCAACCAGAGTTTGGAAGGGATCCAGCTGCCCAGGACCCTGCAGACATTGACGTTTGGAGAGAAGTTCAATCAGAGCTTGGAGACGATCCAGCTGCCCGGCACTCTGCAGACGTTGACGTTTGGACATGACTACAACCAGAGTTTGGAAGGGATCAATTTGGCCAGCGCCCTGCAGACATTGACGTTTGGACATGACTTTAACCAGGGTATGGATGGGATTCAGCTGCCTAGCACACTGCAGACGTTGACGCTTGGCAACCAGAGTCTGGAGGGGATCCAGCTGCCCAGCACCCTGCAGACATTGAAGTTGGGCTTTCACTTTGACCAGAGTTTGGAGGGAATCCATTTGCCCAGCGCGCTGCAGACGTTGACGTTTGGCGACAAGTTCAACCAGAGCTTGGAGAGGATCCAGCTGCCCAGCACCCTGCAGACGTTGACATTTGGCTACAAGTTCGACCAGAGTCTGGAGGGGATCCAGCTGCCCAGCACTCTGCAGACGTTGACATTTGGAAATGACTTCAACCAAAGTTTGGAAGGGATCCAGCTGCCCAGCACCCTGCAGACATTGACTTTTGGGTACAAATTCAGCCAGAGTTTGGAGGGGATCCAGCTGCCCAGCACCCTGCAGACATTGAAGCTGGGCTTTCACTTTGACCAGAGTTTGGAGGGGATCCACTTGCCCAGCACCCTGCGGACGTTGATGTTTGGCTTCATGTTCAACCAGAGCCTGGAGGGCTTCCAGCTTCCCAGCTCTCTGCAGACGTTGACATTTGGACATGACTTCAACCAGAGTTTGAAGGGGATCCAGCTGCCCAGCACCTTGCAGACGTTGACATTTGGCTACAAGTTCAATCAGAGTCTGGAGGGGATCCAGCTGCCCAGCACGCTGCAGACGCTGACGTTTGGACATGATTACACCCGGAGTTTGGCAGGGATCCAACTGCCTCCCAGCCTGCAGACGTTGACGTTCGGCGATTTGTTCAACCAGACCTTGGCGGGCATCCAGCTGCCCAGCACCCTGCAGACGTTGACGTTCGGTTTTCACTTCAACCAGAGCTTGGAGGGGATCCAGCTGCCCAGCGCCCTGCAGACATTGAAGTTTGGGTACACGTTCAACCAGAGTTTGGAGGGAATCCAGTGGCCCAGCACCCTGCAGACGTTGACGTTTGGCGAGGAGTTCGACCAGAGTTTCGAGGGGTTCAATCTCCCCAACAGCCTGCAAATTGTCCAGTTATGGCTGTTTCGTGTTGCCACAGCCATGAGTACAGCAGAGGTATAAGAGGGTATGCTTGGATGACTCGAAAACCCTTAGCAGCAGCAGCAACCACAGCAACCACAACAACCACAGCAACCGCAGCTACCACAACAACCGCAGCTGCCACAACAACCGCAACAACCGCAACAACCGCAACAACCGCAACAACCGCAACAACCGCAACAACCGCAACAACCACAACCACCGTCCCCAACCCCCCCCCCCCCCAACCCCACCCGCAACCACAACCGAACCCGACCCCGACGACGACGACGACGACGACGGTGACAAGGAAGCGCGAGCGCACGAGACATTGCTTTATTTGTGTCTGTTTTTGCATGTTGTTTCGTACATGCTCACCCGAAGCAGTTACAAGTATCCGGGGCCCCTCCCCTCCCCACAATTCCCTCAACAATACACCCTCGATCCCCTTGCTGCCACCTTCCTGAAGTCACAACCCGGTGGTTCGGTGGGCTACCCTACTTGAAGCCCTACTTTCAAAGTACCCATGGATCTAAACCCTAAACCCTAAACCTGAACCCTATAATCCCAACATCCTAAACCCTAAACCCTAAACCCTAAACCCTAAACCCTAAACCCTGAATCCTCAGAATTTCTCCCCGGTGCCTGCTGGAGGAGCGCAGTGAGCCAAAGAAGGAGCTCGTCAGGGGCTTAGGGTGCATTGTGACTCCCCACGCTTGAATAAGGTTTAGGGTTTAGGGTTTAGGGTTTAGGGTTTAGGGTTTAGGGTTTAGGGTTTAGGGTTTAGGGTTTAGGGTTTAGGGTTTAGACTCTCCCGGTGATGAAATTTCTTCGTCCCTTAGTCGGGCTTAGGTTTCACAGGGTTTCTGGGTATATCAGGGCTCCCAGATGAAGGGCCCAAACTGAGGGCTCTTGCAACCAGCCTAAGACAAACTGCCGTTGTTGTTAGGGACAAGGCTGTGAGTCGAGGTTTAGGGTTTAGGGTTTAGGGTTTAGGGTTTAGGGTTTAGGGTTTAGGGTTTAGGCTTTCAATTGTAGGTTATCTTACCGGGCAGACCTTTAGGTTCAATAACCAGGAGCGGGACGTGCGCCCTGAACAATGGAAGCCTTGCGGTTACAGTTAGGGTTTAGGGTTTAGGGTTTAGGGTTCACTTGCTGGTTCCGGTGCGGCTTAAGACTGAGGGTTTACTGGTCGTACGGGCTTATGGAATCAGGGTCCCTTTAGAATCTCTTGAAGCGTGATATGGCTGGATATGCGGTGCCTGATTTCCTATTTCCCTCTTTTCAGAACTAGAAAGGTCAGGTCTTGATTGACTGTAGCTAAGAGGCCTATACCCGAGACTTGCTTGTAGCCAGGGTGGCTTGGGGTTCAGGGAAACCTAAAGCCCCAAACCCTGCAAGAAACCAACCTCCTACTCCACGGTCATTCACTTGGAGGTTCATGGTAACTTATGAGCCCAGTTACAACTGTACTTGCACTTCAACTAAAGCCATATTCGGGCACTTCAGGGGGCTTAGAAGGGGGCGAAGATAGGGTTTAGGGTTTAGGGTTTAGGGTTTCGGGTTTAGGGTTTAGGGTAACCGAGTCGACCGTACCCGTTTGGTGATAAGTACCATGAACGTCTAAGTGGGGTCTTGGGTGTAGGGCTTGGCTCTCACCACTTCGATCCCTGTCTCCACTACTGTACTGGGTAACTGTTTTACCAAGACCCCTGGCAACCTTATTTCCTTTTAGAGGTCTTTCAATGGTTTTCTCAGTACCTTGGTACTCGTTCTGGTCTCTTGAGGTGTATCCGCTTGAATCCGCCGGCCCGGGTGTTTGTACGGCTCGGGGCTTAGGATCTACGGTTTTGGACTGAGGGGCCAAGCTATGTGGTCTGCTACCTCGAGGCCCTAGGAGGCTTGAGGGTTCAGGGTGTAGGGATGCAATCCCAAAGTCCCTGGAGAAGAGGTTCTAAGAGCCCTTAGTGAGACCCCTAGAACCCTGAAGCCTTACCTGGTACCCTACCCTAATCCGTAAAAACGCATACCCTAAGGGTCCATGTACCTCATCATTGTATACTTGGGCCCCAAAGTCCCGAAATAGGAGGTACCTTAAGGCCCAAGTATTCCCGATTTAGGTACATGGTCCCTTAGGCCTCAGTAAACCCCAAAGCCCTAAACCCTAAACCCTAAGCCCTAAACCCCAAACCCTAAACCCTAAACCCCACTTAGAGCTATCCACAGGGCCGGGGGCGTCGGGCGTTGCTTGGCAACCCTAAACCCTAAACCCTAAACCCTAAACCCTAAACCCTAAACCCTAAACCCTAAACCCTAAACCCTAAACCCTAAACCCTAAACCCTAAACCCTAACCCTAAACCCTAAGGCTCAGGTCCAGCGGCGCAGCAAGACAGAGTCGGACTTGCCAGATCCAGATCTGAACGAGGAACTCGGATCTTCGGGGTTTAGGGTTTAGGGTTCGGGGTTTAGGGTTTAGGGTTTGGGGGTTGAGGGGTGTAGGGTTTAGGGTTTGGGGGTTGGGGGTTTTGGGGTTTAGGGGTTGGGGGTCTAGGGGTTTAGGGCTTGAGGGGTTTAGGGGTTCAGGTGTTTAGGGGTTTAGGGGTTTAGGGTTGAGCTTGTGGGGGTGCAGGGTTTAAGGGTTTAGGGTTCAGAGTTCGGGTATCCTAAGGCTTTGACACGAGAATTTGCCTGAGGAACATACATGCCCCTAAACCCTCAACCCCCAAAACCTAAACCGTTGAAACCGTTCAAGTCCCCATACCCACTGCACCTGAACCCTAGATGAGACACCGTCAAAATTAGCGTTGATCAGCTTCGGTAAGGGACGGACATCAGTTTTTGGTTTGGTGGCTTTTGATCTGCAGAGCGATATGGGACACGCAGAAAACAATAACCCCAGCATGATGATAAATATGTGCGACGTAGGGACTTAGTATCAAATTTGAGGAAGAGCATTTTAACCTGCAGAACGATATGAGACACGCAGAGAACGATAACCCCAACATCCATGTCCTTCAGCTTAACAAGCAATATTGACCGCTGCTCAGATAATTTAGTTGTTGTCGGTCCTGTTTGTACCCAAACCCCTGCAAGGACCCAAAAAGTAGAACCCCCAAACCCCCAAACTACTATTGGATCACTCTTAGGAACCCTTAAAGGGATCTACTTCTTGGATCCTTCCAGGGGCCTGGGGAAGGGAACCCAGTGATATGTAACCCTAAACCCTAAACCCTAAACCCTAAACCCTAAACCCTAAACCCTAAACCCTAAACCCTAAACCCTAAATACTGTGATTTTTGAACTCTGACACCTGGGAGGATGTGGGTCATCATTTTCGGCGCGCTACGTCGGACGAGTCCACAGGTGCCAGTGTTGGGTCTAGAGGGAGAGACAGAGAGAGAGAGGGAGATAAAAAAAAAAAAAAAAAACTATATACATGAGTCAGGCTGAGAGAGAGCGAGAGAGAGATTGGGAGAGACGTTGGGAGAGAGAGGAGGAAGACGGTGGGGGGGGGGGTTTAGCCTAAACCTCGAATCTTGCACGTAATCTGGTTCACCAAGCCTCCCTACACCCTAAACGCTAACCCCTAAACCCTAAACCCCAAAAAGGTGCTTTCGCAAAAATCTACGGCCTAAATTCGTAGAAGATCTTGCGTAGCCAACAAGAAACCCCAAACCTGAATCCAGTTGGCAGTCAACCCTCGACCCTAAACCGAAAACTCTAAGCCCTACACCCTAAACCCTAAGCCCTATAAACCCTTTGCAGGCAACCCTAAGCCCTTTGAACCCTAGACATGGGGATCGTAAACTTGCATCATTCCCAAAGTCCCTCACTATAGCCCTAAGGGTCCATGTACCTTATTTTTATATACTTAGACCCAAAAGTCCTTATATAGGAAGTACTTGAAGGCCCAAGTATTCCATAATTAGGTACATGGACCCTTAGGGTAGGGTTTCGGGTTCAGGGTTTAGGGTTGTAAGGGACCATGTAACTACCCTGCGAGGCTTGAACCCTACTTCATATTAAAGGATCAGGGACTTCGCGAAGTTCGGTTATAACTACCTGAATTGGGGGGCTTCGTCTAAGTGAATACAACCATAGCTACCTGACTTGTAAGCCCCCACTTGCTAAGCCCGCCTGATCCTTTCAGTAGACCTTGTAAGCTCCCTGAATATGTAGAATCCCGCTACGCCTTAACCCTAAACCCTAAACCCGCTTGCCAAGCCTCCTGATCCTTTAAGCAGACCTTGTATGCTCTCTAAACCCTAAACCCTAAACCCACTTGCAAAGTCCCCTGATCCTTTAAGTAGAGCTCCCTTGCTACTCACTGCAAGATGCCTTCACAAGCCTGCGGAGGCTGCGGGAGGGGGGGGGGGGGCGGGGTTGTGGTTTGGCACACCTAGGGCCCTAGAGTAACCCTAAACCCGAACACCCTAAACCCTAAACCATAAACCCCAAGCCCTACACCCTAAACCCTTTCCAGGGTCTCTAGTGTAGTCTATTCCTCACTGATCAGGGTACCAAAACAGCCTCTCTCTGAGATCAATCCCCAAGATCCGAAACCGTCTTTCGCCTGTTGCTTAGGGTTTAGGGGTCGGTCGGAAGGAATTCCTTCCGGTCTCGGCACGTACGAGAAGTCTCAGCCAAGCTCCACACCTCAGCAGCTCGTAAGCCCTGCCTATGCCCCGCACGTACACCCTAAACCCCAAACCCTAAACCCAAACCCTAAACCCTAAACCCTAAACCCTAAACCCCAAACCCCAAACCCTAAACCCTAAACCCTAAACCCTACATGTAGGAGCTGGGGCCGCTAATCTGGTACAACTCGGCAAGTTTAAGTTGAAACTTGGGGGAACGGCTACTCTCGTTAGGACTCTCAAAGCGCAGGTGCGGGATCCCCCCCCCTCAGGTTTAGGGTTTAGGATTTAGGGTTTAGGGTTTAGGGTTTAGGGTTTAGGCTCTGAGAAGGGCGGCGTTTAGGGTTTTGGTCTCTTATAGGGGTTAAGCATTTAGAGTCTTCTTGAGGGGTGTAGGGTTTCGGGTTCTTCGGGGTTAGGGTTTAGAGCCTTCTGAAGGCAAGTTCACACCAGATGCAGGCCAGAAGCGCACGATTTCGCAGCTGGAGGCAGAACATGCTCCCTACTTTGGGCTTTATGGCAATCAAAGACCCCAAGCCCTGAGCCGTAAACCCTAAACCCTAAACCCTAAACCCTAAACCCTAAACCCTACTCCCCCCTCCCAACATGTAGCTTTGTGGGGCTACCTGGTAGGGTCTGGGGGCTTAGGGACCTTTCGTGTCAACCTTTGTGGGTTTTGGGGCCTTGGGGGGGGGTTTTCGGGGGATTAGGGCCTTAGAGGGTCTTAACCCCTAAGCCTTAAACTCTAAACTCTAAACTCCTAACCCTTAAGCCCTAAACCCTAAACGCTAAACGCAAGCACGTAAACCAGGGACTCTCCAGCCTCCAGCGCCAGGGGCAAGGCTTGGTTGAGGTAGCGGTAACCTGCGAAAGGTTCACGTAGGGTTTAGGGTTTAGGGTTTAGGGTGTAGGGGTTTAGGGTTTAGGGTTTTAGGGTTTAGGGTGTCTGCCTCAGAGTTTAGGAGTTGTGGCTTAGGGAAGCAGGAAGCAGATTCCCGGACGGAATCACAGCCCAGCCATACCTACGCCACAATCATAGACCCGAAGCTGAAACTGGAATACGGTTTAGGGCTTTAGGGCTTAAGGTTTGGGGTTTAGGGTTTGGGGTTTGGGGTTCAGGGTTTAGGGTTCATGGGCAGTTATTTTCGATTTCAGGGTGTAGGGTGTCGGGCTAAGCCCTAAACCCTGAACCGTAAGGTTCACCCTAAACCCTAGACCCTAAACCCTAAACCCACTCGTTGGCACTCCTTGACTTTGGGTATCGTATCGTCAGGACGGAGTCCTCAACCTGAACCGGCAGTCTAGGGTCTATAGGGTTTAGGGTTTAGGGTTTAGGGTTTGGGGTTTGGGGTTTAGGGTTTTAGCAGTTGTCTGCGTTCTGTTGGGGAGGGCCCCTACACCCCAAACCCTAAACCCCAAGCCCTTAAGGCCTTCGGGCTTGGAGTGTAGGACCCTGAACCCAAAACCCCAAACCCCAGACCCTAAACCCTCTATAAACCCTAAGACCAAGCCACCAGCGCGTTCTTTAGTGTCCTCAGCTGCTATTCCGTGTACTTTTGGGTTCGGCAGGGCTAAGGATATTTGAGCGTACCCCCTAAACCCGAAGAGAACTAGTTCCTGAACCGTACTTCTCATGCCCTTAAACCCCAAACCTCCTAAACCCTAAACCCCAAACCTCCTAAACCTCCTAAACCCTAAGGAACCCTAAACCGCAATAAAACCTGTAACACGAAACCTAAAGCGCCCAACCACCAGGCTTGCAAGGCCCGCATGCGGGCACGGAGGGAAACCAGGCTCGGAGTAAGCCTCAGGGAGCTCCTAAAGAAACGGGCTTAGGGTTTAGGGTTTAGGGTTCGGGGTTTATAGGGTTTCTAAGGGTAGTTTCACGGTCCCTTAATATGGTCCCTGACCCTCTTTAAAGGGCCGATACTAAGGGACCATGTAAGTACCCTAAGATGGTGTAGGGTTGAATTAGGGCTTACTGGCTGAAGAGTTTTGGGTCTACCGGGCATGAGGGTTTAGGGCTTAACGGTTCAGGGGCTTATGCTTCAAAAGGGTGTAAGGGTTCGGGGCTCAAGCATTGAAATGGGAGCTTTGAGCTTAATAGCTTTGTGAGGACTTAGGGAAGGGGATTAGGATTGGGGCACAAGTGTGCATGGGAAAGAGGGCTCGCTTCAGGATTTACGACCTAAGGCCTGGGCCTAATTAAGCCATTAAGAAGCCCCAACCCCCTGTTCACGGCTTCTGTCTCTACCTGGAGGATCGGGGCACGTCGTCAGTAGAGTTAGAAATACCTCAATTGGGGGTTATAAGTAATGATAACTATACTGTGCTTGTAACCCTACTTACCTAAGTGCCCTGATCCTTTAGGTAGGCTTGGGGACAAGGGATGTTAGGCTTAGCGATGGGCTGGAGGTTGAAACTTCGGGTAGTTACATCGTGGGCCATGGTTCTTTGCGTCTAGGGTTTAGGGTTTAGGGTTTTGCTGCAGCAGGGGTTTAGGACCTGTGAATTCTAGGGTCTGGTTGGAGGTCTTGCGATTTAGGAGCTTGCGTGCTAGAGCACTGAAGCCTAAACACAAAGCCCTAACCTGTCTGGTTTGGTGGTTTGGGGGTTTTCTGGGTTTAGGACTTAGGAGTGTCGGGTTTGCGGTGCCAGGGGCAGTACCTAGTATCGTTTCCCCTTGCTGTTCTCTGAGTTTCCTTTGTGGAACCAGCCCTGGGCCCGGAATGCCCCTAAGCCTTTAGGGTTCAGGGCGTAGGGTTTAGGGCTTAGGGTTTAAACCCTGAACGTTGCGGGTTGGGCTTTTAGGGGGGGCTTGGCGTTGAATGCCCCCTACATCCCGAAAAGCCACACTCACAATGTGGCCCCTACTTGCAGGATCGGGGCACTTAGTAAGTAGGGTTATGTGTGCCTTAATTTGGCTTGTAAGTAAGTATAGCTACCCTACTTAGAACCCCACTTACTAAGTCCCCTAAACCCTAAACCCCAAACCCTAAACCCTCAACCCTAAACCCTAAACCCTTTAAGTAGGCCACAGAGTAAGAGGCAGCGGCCATCGCGGAGCTCTACCGCAGCAACCGAGAGAAGTTGAAGCTCGGATCTTGGCACTCCGCAAGCCCCGCAATTCTTCACTCGTTTAGGGTTTAGGGTTTAGGGTCCAGGGTTTAGGGTTTAGGGTACATGGGCTGAGATTTAGGGTTTGAGGTTTTTCGGTTTTAGTTTAGGGTTTAGGATTTAGGATGGGTTGGGGGTTGAGGGTTGTAGGCCCAAACCCTACGGCCGAAGCCCTGGGCTTCTAGTCAAACAGCGCCGCTCTTCCTGTTGATTTGGGTTTAGGGTTTAGGGTTTAGGGGTTAGGGGTTAGGGGTTAGGGTTTAGGGTTTAGGGTTTAGGGTTCAGGGTGTAGGGTTTAGGGTTTAGGGTTTAGGGTTTAGGGTTCAGGGTTTAGGAGACTTTGTACTTGGGATAGTTATAAGCATGCGTACAGGTAACCATAGCTATAGGTGGTTAGGACCTTTTTGGGGGTACTTGCAACCCTACTTGTAGCTACCCATGAGCTCCAAGTATGGTTCTGGGTTCAGAGTTTCTGGTTTGACATAAACCCACTTGGGGGTTTCCGAAAAGAGGGGTACCCCTTTTTGGAGGGTCCCAGGGATTCTATTCTATTTGGGGTAGAACAGGGGTACTTCTCATTTTGGGAAACCCCCACCTTGACAAGCCCTAAACCCTGAAGCCCAAACCCTTACCCCAAACCCTAAACCCTAAACCCTAAACCCTAAACTCCTAACCGCATGGGATTCTACCTTGGACTCTTTGAAACCCCCGTAAGGTGGTACCCTTGGGTTTGGGGACCCCTTCTGAAGATCCTTAAGATAGTAGAAGGCCATATTGAGGGGGGAGGATATTGAGGGGAACCTTTAGGGGGTTTAGGGTTTAGGGTTTAGGGTTTGGGGGTTTAGGGTTTAGGGTTTGGGGGTTTGGGGGTTTGGGGGTTTAGGGTTTAGGGTTTAGGGTTTAGGGTTTAGGGTTTAGGGTTTAGGGTTTAGGGTTTAGGGTTTAGGGTTACCCGAAAGCCGCTGGTGAGGTTCTCAAGCAAGCCGGCCGCTGGATTGGAGGCCTTCTGGCGAAATTTCGGGGTCAGCTTTGGTGATTAGGGTTCAGGGGTTAGAGTTGACGAAGCAGGGTGTTTGGGCACCGAATTCCATAAAATTGTACTGCAAATAGATCCTCTGGGTTACCTTAACTCCTAAGGTCTGCCCTTAGGGTTTAGGGTTTAGGGTTTAGGGCTTAGGGATGTTAAGCCCCAACCCCCGATGTTCGGGGTTCAAGATTGGGTCATGGTTTATGTAGGTTTATTCGAGACTCCCTAAGGTTCACGTTTGGGGTTTAGGGTTTAGGGTCTAGGGTTTAGGGTTTAGGGTTTAGGGTTTAGCGTTCAGGGTTCAGGGTTCAGACGCAGGCGCCCTCTGACCTCAAGTTCGGCGCTCGGCGGGGGCATCCATTGCACATTTGTGTGGGAAGTTTGCTTTAGGGTTTAGGGTTACAGTAGGGCTTGTGTGTGGGAAGTTTGGTTTAGGGTTTAGGGCTATGGTTGAGGGTGTGTGGGTCGGTTTCTATTGGGTCGCTGGGTTTCTGCACGGCTTTGTCCCCCTCCCTTAGCCAAGTCTAGATCTTGTCATTTACAGGTTGAGGTTGAGTATTTAGGGGCATATTTTCTTTGTAAGGGGTTTAGGGTTTAGGGTTTAGGGTTTAGGGTTTAGGGTTTAGGGTTTAGGGTTCGGGTTCGAAGAGAAAGCACTGCAGACTTCCTGAGTTCCTAAAGGCGGGTTTAGGGCTGAGAGGGCATATTTTCTTTGTAAGGGGTTTAGGGTTTAGGGTTTAGGGCTTCAGGCTTTTTGGGTACATGGCGAGGATGCTTGATGCTTCGCAGTACCTTTCCCTAAGCCCCAAAACATTAACCTGCCTGGGGTCCATTCCCTTCTTGCATATGGGGCTTTTGGCTTGCGGTCCTTAGACGCCAAACCCCAGACGCAGTAGGGCCCTGCTTCCCTTTCTTAGGCTTGGTTTAGGGTTTAGGGTTTAGGGTTTAGGGTTTAGGGTTTAGGGTTTAGGGTTTAGGGTTTAGGGTTTCGTGTTGCTACAAGTCATTGAAGGGTTGAAGGGGTCTGCTGCTCCGTGGTCTAGTTTAGGCTGGAGAAGTGGGGATTTAAAGGGCTTAGTAGGTCGGGGATGGAAAAAGCTCGATACTTTCTTTTCCCCTGTAAACCCTAAACCCTAAACCCCAAACCCCAAACCCCAAACCCCAAACCCTAAACCCTAAACCCTAAACCCTAAACCCTAAACCCTAAACCCTAAACCTAAACCCTAAACCCTAAACCCTAAACCCTAAACCCTAAACGACCCGAAGCCCCAAACCCTGGAAGGCGTAGGGCTTGGGGCTTCGGGTTGAGGATTTTCAAGGTAACCATCATCCCTTGACCCTAGGATTTAGGGTTTAGGGTTTAGGGTTTAGGGTTTAGGGTTTAGGGTTTAGGGTTTCGTGTTGCTATAAGTCATTGAAGGGTTGGAGGGGTCTGCTGCTCCGTGGTCTAGTTTAGGCTGGAGAAGTGGGGATTTAAAGGGCTTAGTAGGTCGGGGATGGAAAAAGCTCGATACTTTCTTTTCCCCTGTAAACCCTAAACCCTAAACCCCAAACCCTAAACCCTAAACCCTAAACCCTACACCCTAAACCCTAAACCCTAAACCCTAAACCCTAAACCCTAAACCCTAAACGACCCGAAGCCCCAAACCCTGGAAGGCGTAGGGCTTGGGGCTTCGGGTTGAGGATTTTCAAGGTAACCATCATCCCTTGACCCTAGGATTTAGGGTTTAGGGTTTAGGGTTTAGGGTTTAGGGTTTAGGGTTTAGGGTTTAGGGTTTAGGGTTTAGGGTTTAGACCCTAAACACTGCCTAAACCCTTAAAACCCGCGAAGATTCTTAGGCCCAACCTTTACTTGCAGGATCCAGGGACCTAGAAAGCTATTAAGTAGTTATTGCGATGCAGTATCCCCATGTTTTAAGGATACTCGTAACTTGGCTGTGTACCTAACCCCCCAATCCTCCAAGTAAAGCTTCTTTGGTTGCTTTTGTTGGTTGCTTTTGAGTTGTTGCGAGGTGCCAATTACCCCAAACCCTAAAACCCTAAACCTTGAAGCCCTAAACCCTAAACCCGAAACCCTAAACCCCAATCCCCAAAGCCCTAAACCCCAAAGCCCTGAAACCCTAAAACCCCAGACTCAGCCCAGGGAACCACCGTGAAGCTTGAACCCTGAACCCCAAACCCCAAACCCCAAACCCCAAACCCTAAACCCTAAAGCCCTGAAACCCTAAACCCTAAACCCTAAACCCCACTGTTGGGGGTTTAGGGCTGAGAGGGCTTGCGGTTGAGGATTCAAGGTTGAGGGCTTAGGGTTTAGGCCTAAATATATCCTTGCTACAGTAGCCCAGCGGTGCCCATGTTACCCCTGTTCTCGGTTCAGGGTCCTGAAAAGTCACCAACCCCAAATTTGGGTGCCCTCATTATAGTATGGTTTCCGGGCCACCAATGAACTCTACTTGAGGCCCACACCCTAAACCCCAAACCCCAAACCCCAAACCCCAAACCCCAAACCCTAAACCCTAAACCCTAAACCCTAAACCCCAAGCCCTATGTCCTATGCCTCTTCTTCCGCTTGAGGAATCGACGAATGAGCGTGAGGTCCTCTACAGTTGGCAGCATGCCAACGATCAGTGAGCCGCTTGAGCTGCCATGGCTAACTGGTTCTCAGTAGGGAATGAGGGAATGAGGTAATTGCCCTAAATATAGTACCTAAAAAGTATATATATATATATATATGTATATATGTGTATGTGTGTTTATGTATATATATATATATATGTATATGTATAGGGTTCGAATTCCGTCATTCCCTACAAAGAACCAGGGGGATGTACTTGGAGGTTCATGGTACCTAAACCCTAAACCCCTAAAACCCGAAACCCTGAAGCCCTAAACCCCCGGATGTTTTTTTGGTCCAAGACCTCGGCCCTAGCAGAGGCCTAAGCCCTAAACCCTAAACCCTAAGCCCTAAACCCTAAACCCTAAACCCTAAACTGACCCTAAACCCCCTAAACCCTAAGCACTAAACCCTAAACCCTATACCCTAAACCCTAAACCCTAAACCCTAAACCCTAAACCCTAAACCCTAAACCCTAAACCCTGAACCCTGAACCCTGAACCCTAAACCCTAAACCCTAAACCCTAAACCCTAAACCCTAAACCCTAAACCCTAAACCCTAAACCCTAACCCTAAACCCTAATGCATGGAGGCTCCCCGAGCTCCATGGACGCACGGGCACGAACAGCACAGAGGTGGGCGAAGGGGAGGGGCGGGCGTTCAGGATTTAGGGTTTAGGGCTAGGGTTTAGGGTTTAGGGTTTAGGGTTTAGGGTTTAGGGTTTAGGGTTTAGGGTTTAGGGTTTAGGGTTTAGTGCGGGTGTGTCAGGGGAGGGCGCGTGCTCGGGTGTGAAACACCCCGGGCCGCGCGCTCGCCTTGCCCGTCAACCCACCCCGGCCACCCAAACTATACTCCATTAGGGTTTAATTAGGGTTCATGGACTTTTTCTTGTGCACCGATGCTTGCTTTTTTGAAGTTGGTGTTGGGGTTCAAGCTGGAGTCGAGGGTAGCCTCGGCCCTGTTCGGACCTTCAGCGTATCAGGGCCTTGTTTTCGCCAATGAGTATTTCAACCGCTAGGGTTTAAGCTGGGGTTCGGAGTAGCCTCGGCCCTTTTCGGGCCTTCGGCGCGCTAGGGCCCGTAGAGGCCCTTATCTGCTTGAAGGCCTTCGCAGGGTTTTGCGGTGTTAGGGTTGAAGCTGGGGTTCGGGGTAGCCTCGGCCCTTTTCGGGCCTTCAGCAGGTCAGGGCAGGTAGAGGCCCTTGCTGATTTGGGGGCTTCCTGGGGCTTTCCTGGTCCTTTTGGGGTGAAATGGAGGGGTGCCCAAACCATCGATTTCAGTACTAAAAAACAGCATCTTTCATTGCGGGCAGGGGTGCCTAAAACCATCGTTTTCAATAGTGAAAAATAGCATTACTCATTGCGGGCACGGACAAATCTTGCAGTCCCCCTTCTTAGAGGGGGCCTTTTGAAGCCTTTGTGGCGGCTCTTGGCGCCTCTTGGGGGCTTCCTGGGCTTTCCTGGCGCTTCTGGTGTAAACTGGAGAGGGGTGCGCAAAACCATCCATTCCACTACTTTTTTACATTTTTGGCCCTGGGGAACCCTTGGCTTTGTGGCAATTGAGCAACCGGCCTGCCTGGACCCCCTCACGGGCCCTCTGGTCCAGGAATCCAAGCCGCAGCCGCCAGGGGCAGGGGGCCCCCGGCAGGGCGGGCCCAGCAAACCCTGAACCCAAAACCTTGAACCACGTCCAGAGGCAAAGGGTTACGCTTTGGGGTTCTACTTTAGCTACGCTAAACTGTCGCTCGACGGAAGCGACCCCTCACTTAGTTTAGGGTTTAGGGTTGAGGGTTGAGGGTTTAGGGTTTAGGGTTTAGGGTTGAGGAGGTTTTGGGGGCATCGACCCCAGAGAACGCGAGGATACTCCGGTGGCGCACATCACTTCTTTGGGTTCAGGGTTGGGCACCTCCAAACCCTGTAAACCTTAAGCCTTGAATACTGGGGTTTGGGGTCAACTAAGGTCCCTTGCAAACGCCCGGATAAGATTTCGGAGATGGTTTAGGGGTTGGGGTGTAGGGTTTGGAGAGCAGATCTTTCATGATAGCAAGCTAATTGCGGCGACATGGTCTCGGCCTAATAGCAGCAATTAGCGGTCTAATAGCAAGCTAGGGGGGGGGGAGGATGGGTGTTGGGGGAGGGGTTCCAAACTATGAACTACAGGGTGCAGCGCAGTGCAGGGGGTTGCAGAGGGAGCAAAAGGGTTTAGGTAAGGGCTCGGGCTCTCTTTCGGCCCGAAACAGCTACCCACAAGTGGCAAACGAAGGAGCCAAGTCACCCTTGGGGCAGTGCCGAGATTCAAGAGGAAGGGGGTTTAAGGTTTTGTGTCAGAACCGTTCAACCCTAAACTCCGCCTAAGGCCTAAAGCCCTAAACCGCCTGAAGCTAAACCCTAAACCCTAAACCCTAAACCCTAAACCCTAAACCCTAAACCCTAAAAGGAGACGTGGAGCGACACCTCAAGCTGTCGAGGAGACGGTTTAGGGTTGAGGGTGTGAGGGTGTAGGGTCCAGCCCTAAACCCTGAACCCTAAACCCTAAACCCCAAACCGTCAGGGCTTGGGGTTTAGGGCTTCCGACGTCCATATGACGCTTGTTCGGCTGTTTGGTTCCTGGGCTTCTTATCGAGGCGTTTGGAGAGACGTTGTGGAGGGTTTAGGGTTTATAGGGTTCAATTAGTTAGGGTTTCGGGTTTAGGGCAATCGCTCTGGGATACTTGGAGGATTGGGACACTTAGTGAGCAGGGTTGTAGGCACAATAATTGCCTGACCCTTTAGGTAAGGTTGAGGGTTTCGTTTTGGGGTACAGGCCTGCCGGGGGATTTTTAATTCAGCGTTCAGGGAATTCGAAGGTGTGGGCAGGTCTGGCAGAGTTTGGGCGGGTGCGGGAAAGACTAAAATGACACAATGAGCCCTGGGCTTTGGAGTACTATACTTTAATACTTTTGTTTGGCTCTGGGTTCCTATTCTTGCTACTAATTACCTAAAAAGTATAAACTTTTTTTCCAGGGTCTACTCCAAAGCTAAGAGCCCTTCATTGTCAGCAGTTCATCAAACGAGCATGGAGTCCACAGCACTCACACCCCCAAACCCTGAACCCTAAACCATTCCAGGCCCTAAACCCTAAACCCTAAACCCTAAACCCTAAACCCTAAACCCTAAACCCTAAACCCTAAACCCTAAACCCTAGGGGTGAGTATCAGGGTGCCCAAGTTGAGGCTTGAGAGAGCCAAGTTAGGAGGACTTGAGGGCTCAGGGTTCAGGGGTTTAGGGCTTCAGAGTTCAGGGATTTAAGAGCTTTCTACGATCTGCTTAAGAACCCCCCCCCCCCAAAAAAAAAAAAAAAAAAAAAGAAAAAGGATAATAAACATAATAATAATCCGTATATTGCCCCTTAGTAAGGAAAACTGCTCTTATTTTTCAGGGTTCTTAAGTAATGAGTAGTTTAGGGTTCAGGGTTTAGAGTTGAAGGAGTATAGAGGCAGCTCCCACCCCGAAGCGATGAGACTCAAATCCAACATGACCCCCCCCCCCCCCCCCGCCTGAGGCCACCCTGGATTTCTTAACTTACTGCTAAGGTTTAGGGTTTATGGTTTCGGGTTGAGGGTTTGGGGATTCGGGTTTAGGGTTTGGACCTTTTGAGGTTGCGGCGCCCTAATTGGAGGAACCCTGGATTTCTGAAGTTAGAGACTGTGCTTAAATAATCAGGGCACTTAGTAATAAGCGTTCTTATACTACTGTTTGCTTATGAACCCCAAAAAGAATAAACAAATAACAATCATCCCTATATTACCTTTAGTAAGGAAGAATATTTTCTATTCTTTCGGGGTTCTTAAGCAATTTGTAGTATATGTCTTACAAAGTAGCCACACTTAGGACTACTTACAACCCCAAATTAGGGCCTGTAGCACCCTACTTCTGAAGTGTGCCGATCTTCCTAAACCCCAAACCCCAAACCCCAAACCCCAAACCCCAAACCCCAAACCCCAAACCCCAAACCCTAAACCTAAACCCTAAACTTTAAAACCCCAAACCAAACCCCAAACCCTAAACCCTAAACCCTGTATCGAAAAGATTCAAGCCCAACCTGACGGCACCCCTCGAAGATCTTCTAGCCGAGGCCCGGTAAAACCGAGAAAACTTTTCCCCAAGGCTGAGGTTACGATGAGCTGAGAGTAGGGTTAAGGGTTTAGGGATTCGGGATTAGGTATAGGGTTTTACGGTTTAGGGTACCACGGGTTTCTTAATTTAGGTTAGCACGCTTTGTTTGGCACTGTTGGTGGCAGTTCTCGGTCTTTTGTCCGTGCGCTTGCTGTACCTCAGCTGGCGTAGACCCCAAACCCTAAAACCCACCCTGGCCAGGCTCAGATACCGGCGATGACACATTGACACCGGAGACAGACGGTTCTGAGTTTGCCCAGGCCTCTGGGTTTTGGGTTAGGGTTTAGCGTTTAGAGTTTGTGGTCGCCTGGTTAAGGATTTTCAATTGAGTTGCCTTTTGCGCGGAACATTAAGGCATGTTTCCATAAAAGAGTATAGCGTGTTTGCCATGTATCCCGAAGCACATCCGGACAACGAAAAGGTCGAACACTTTGGTTTTCGCGGAAACAAGCAGTCGCTAGTCAAGCAGCTCGTCAAGTTGTGGACAGAAATCCCATCCGCCCATTGGGTCCTGCAACATCAGGAAAGTATTTACTCTACGTTTCAATCAGCCCTCAATGTATTCTATTGTCAGATGAGTAGTAAGGGGACCCTAAACCCTAAGCCCCAAACCCTCAACCCCAACGTAGAGACTCACCCGGACTCGGGGGAGGGGGGGGGGGGGGGTGATCTTCTGCTGTTCGGTTGCAGTTTATGCTGTCAGTACGACGAACTTCCATCCTGCTTCAGTATCTATACATAGATATATCCAAAACTCTAAACCCGAAAGCCTAAACCCGAAACCCTAAACCCTAAACCCTAAACCCTAAACCCTAAACCCCGAAAAAAAAACCGCCCAAACCCTATAGGAGAGGGTTAGGGTTGGCGGCTCGGGACTGCGGCTTCAGGAAATGAGCGCTTGAGGGGTCAGACCCAAGAGGAATCCCAAGGGAGGGTTTAGGGTTTAGGGTTTAGGGTTTTGGGGTTTGGGGTTTAGGGTTTAGGGTTTAGGGTTTAGGGCTTTTGTGGGAATTCGGGTCTTAGGGAGGAGATTTGGACTTACAAAGGGTGAGCAAAGTGCAAAACATCCTACATGTCAAGGTTCCTTTGGGATGTGCAAACTTAGCCCCTGCACCCCCCAACCCTAAACCCTGAGCGCTGGTTCACGCCTGAGCTTTTTACCATAAAACCGTATTCAATGAATTTAGGGTTCAGGGTTTTGGGTACGTAGGACGCAAGAATCGCCCATCCTGGTCACGGTCGACAGGTGCCCGATGACGACGTGGCCCTACCCGAGGCTGTTTAGGGTTTAGGGTTTAGGGTTACGGGGTGGGGTTTAGGGTTGAGGGTTTAGGTTTTAGGGCTCAGGTTTTTGGGTTTAGGGTGGGTGGGTGGGGGGAGTTGTTTGCTCTTCAAGACTCATCGATGCGCCCATCCTAAATTGCGGGTGTCACCTAAGGCACCCATCCTAAAGAGTTCCCCTAAACCCTTTAACACCGGCAGCATCAGGGTCAGCGTCCGTCTGCGCACGGGACCAGCAGAGCTTTGCGGCTTCTACGGCCGAAAGCCGGAGAGACAGCGTCCTCGAAGAAGACCAAGAAGCAGCGGGAGCAAGAAGATCTGCGCAGCCAGATGGACTCGGAGATTTTCCAAAGGTGGGGGACCAGCACCTGCTCTATGGCAAGGGAAGCTCCGTGAAGTGTCTGGCGTCCTTGCGAGTGGAGACTTTTGTGACGGCAGACTCGGACAGCGTCAAGAGAGTTTAGGGGTTTAGGGTTTAGGGTTTAGGGTTTAGCCATACCGGGCGTGCGGGGCTAAGTTCTGCAGCGCCTCGAGCATTGGGATACTTTGAGCCACTCGTATCGCTGACATCACTACACTACACCATTGGCGGGATAGAGTCCAACCCGAACCCTACAAAGGGGGCTCAGGGCCTAGGGCTTGGGGCTTAGGGCCAAGCGCTGAGGGCTTCGGGCTTAGGGCTTGGGGCTTGGGGCTTAGGACTTAGTATGGGCTTAGGGTCAGGGTTTAGGGTAGAACCCCAACACCTCCCCTGTCCAGGCCCCGACCTGTGCCGGCGTTGTGAAAGCCACGCCTGCAAGAAAGGCCCCGTGCCTCCGGAATTTGTTAGAAACATGGGTCCAAGGTCCCCGAAAGGCCTAACAGCGCTAAGCAGGGGTTTAGGGTTTAGGGTTCAGGGCTTGAGAACCCTACTTGGAGGATCGGGGCACATAGTAAGTAGGGTTTTAATAAGCAATTCTAACCATAGCTACCTGACTTATAATCCCACTTGCTAAGTCCCCAGATCCTCCAAGTAGGGTTTCAGGTTCAGGGTTTACTACGATTTCCTTAAGAACCCCCAACAAAACACACAAAAACAATCCCTAGATTGCCCTAAATAGGAAGACTATGTTACTTTGAAGGGTGGTTCCTGAGCAAATAGTAGCTTAGTGTTTAGGATTTAGGGTTTAGGGTTCAGGGTTGAAGGCTTCGGGCTCACGGGCCGATTTAGGGTTTAGGGGTTTAGAGTTTAGGGTTTTGGGTTTAGGGTTTAGAGTTTAGGGTTTAGGGCCAGTTTCTGTTGGATTGGGTTTTTGGGGGGGGAGAGTTTAGAGGTTAGGGTTTAGAGTTTAGCTCTTGAGGTGTGGCTTATCTTTCACCCCCAAGCCCAAACCCCATACCCTAAACCCCAAACCCTAGACCCTCAACCCTAAGCCCTAAACCCCAAACCCTAAACCCCAAACCCTAAACCCCCCCTCAATTTCTTTGAAGGCCCAGCACCCCAAAACCGTAGCCCCGAGCCCCCTATTGTCGCAGTGTTTCGGGTTTAGGGTTTAGGCTTCAGGGTTTAGGGTTTAGGGTTTAGGGTGTAGGGGGCTCAGGGTTGGGGTTCCGCCGCACTGCGGAGTGTGTGTTTTGGGCAGAGTGATCTGGATCACGAAGCCCTACTGGCAGGTTCAGGGTACTTAAAAACCCAATTATAACTGTCCTTCTAACCCACCTATCAACCCCTGAATTGCCTTAATATGGGTTACAAGTGCGAATACTTTTTGGAGCAAGTACCGTCAACCTCCAAGTAGCACCCTAAACTCAGGATTTTAGGGTTTAGGGTTTAGGGTGTAGGGGGTTCAGGGTTGGGGTTCCGCCGCACTGGGGAGTGTGTGTTTTGGGCAGAAGTGTTCAGGATCACGAAGCCCTACTGGCAGGTTCAGGGTACTTAATAACCCAATTCTAACTGTACTTCTAACCCACCTATCAACCCCTGAATTGCCTTAATATGGGTTACAAGTGCGAATACTTTTTGGAGCAAGTACCGTCAACCTCCAAGTAGCACCCTAAACTCAGGATTTTAGGGTTTAGGGTTTAGGGTGTAGGGGGCTCAGGGTTGGGGTTCCGCCGCACTGCGGAGTGTGTGTTTTGGGCAGAGTGATCTGGATCACGAAGCCCTACTGGCAGGTTCAGGGTACTTAAAAACCCAATTATAACTGTCCTTCTAACCCACCTATCAACCCCTGAATTGCCTTAATATGGGTTACAAGTGCGAATACTTTTTGGAGCAAGTACCGTCAACCTCCAAGTAGCACCCTAAACTCCTAAGTAGCTTAGACCTTCCTTAAAGGCCTTAAGCCCTTCAACCTTTGAAATATCTGCAACCCGTCACCATAAACCCCTTGAACGCCTTCACAGGTCAACTCTCATTGTCAGATTCCAATGCCCCGCCTCATCTCGTTCCCGCTGCTGAATTTGCTGAAAGGGCTCGGCTTTTCCATTCCTGGGATACAGTGGGCACGGAAGATCCTGCGTGCCATACCGATGGCCAAAAGAAAGCCATGCAAGGAGCATTTGCAGGACTGGAACATCCGCGGCGGAGGGCCTCCAAGCCTTGCCGAGGTCTCAGATCGGGACCCCGCCGAAGGCGAAATCCGTGAGTCCGTGAGGGTGTCACTTTCGGGGACGATGGCCTGATCGCAGGCGCGTGGCGCACGTCTGCACGCACAAGCCTGAGCTACCTCAAGCCCTTATAAGTCAACCCTTAGCTTAAACATCTCCAATCCGTAGACGCCTTAAACCCGAAACCTTGATCACTAAGCTCCAAACCCTAGCCCCAAGCCCTAAACCCAAACCCCAAACCCCAAACCCCAAACCCCCAAACCCCCAAACCCCAAACCCCAAACCCCCAAAACCCTAACCCCAAATCCTAAACCCTAAACCCTAAACCCCCCAAAACCCTCAGAGCATCCCAGGATCTTCACCTCCACCAAGCCCTGTGATCAGCAGTATCAGGTGGGGGCGCATCAGCTGGATTGGGGCTCCCTCGGGTTTAGGGTTTAGGGTTTAGGGTTTAGGGTTTAGGGTTTAGGGTTTAGGGGTAGGGGGTTTCAGGGTCGAGGCTTTCGAGTACTAGAGGCCTTTGGTTACATGGCGCTTTGACCCAACTGAGGGCTCCTTTCTCCCCTGGACCCGAGGTCTTCGAGCATTCTTTGTGGTACTTTTACCGTAACTTTAGATCCTTACCGTTGTTGGGTTTATTGGGTTTCTTAGCAAGGCAGCTAAAACTTTAATTTATAGCTACCGTCCTGAGTGCAGCCAAGCATTCTTTTTTGTTGCAAGTCTGGGAGGGTTTTGTGAAAGGGGGAGGGGTAGGGTTCAGGGTTTAGGGTTCAGGAATTAAAGGTGTAGGGTTTGGGTTTGGGGTTTATAAAAACTATTGAAATTGTCTAGGGTTTGTGTCCGGGGTTTTGACGGGTTCTGAGGGGTTTTGACGGTTTTGTTTCTGCTTTTGAGCAGGGCCTTTTGAGCTCTACCCTAAACCCTAAACCCTAAACCCTAAACCCTAAACCCTAAACCCTAAACCCTAAACCCTAAACCCTAAACCCTAAACCCTAAACCCTAAACCCTAAACCGAGCTCTCTTGCGCGGCCTTTCGGGGCCTCTCCCGCTTTTCGGGGCCTCTCAGGGCTTCTGGGGGTTGGAAGCTATTGTTTAATTTACTTATAGACTCAGCTTGTCAGCTGTTTAGATAAACCTGTTTGTAAATTCCTCAGAATACCACATACAATTTCCATTCATCCTGGTCTTGAGGCTTTAGGGCTTAGGACTTAGGGTTTGGGGGGGTTTCCCCCCCGCCTCCCCCCCAATGCTCCGCCCGGAACATGCAAAACGCACGGGGCCGTAGTCGATGACGTTAGCCCTAAACCCTAAACCCTAAGCCCTGGAGGCTTGCTGGAGTCAGAGAAGGAGGAGCGGGTTTGGGGTTTAGGGATGAGGGCCCACTTGGAGGTTCATGGAACGAACTATAACTGTACTTCTATCCCACTTATAAGCCCCCTTAAGTGACGCAAGATGGCTGTAGGTACAGTTATAACTGGTTAATAAGTACCTTGAACCTCCAAGTAGGGTTCCCTAAACCCTAAACCCTAAACCCTAAACCCTAAACCCTAAACCCTAAACCCTAAACCCTAAACCCTAAACCCTAAATTTAAGAGCCTCCGGCTCAAGCCGCCGACCCCGCATGACCCCGCCAGAGCATAGTTGAAGGTCTAAACCCGCTCGTCGGCTCAAAGGATGCTTTCCTCATCGCATGGTTCGAAGAGCATCGCAGCCTGCTCGGCAGAATCCCAAAAGTTGTGAAACGCTCGCGCCTCTGTGAAACGTGCGGGGGGGGGGGTAGGGGGTAGCACCAGGAATCAAACAGTTTAGGAGCTGAAGCAGCTTGGGGGCAATTTGTTGAACAAAGAAAAGGCCAGACCCAGCACCCTTTTTTGGGTGGGGGGGGGGTAACAGGTGTGGGTGGCCCTCTTTGATGCCTGATTACGATCCTTGAAGTGTGGGGGGAAAGGTAGGGGGGGGGTAGGGGGGGGAGGGGGGGTAGGGGGTGTGGGGGGGGGGGTTTGGGGGTAGGGCCCTGCGCGCGGGTTTGCCAAAAAAAGCCCCCTATGCGTGCGAAACCGCCTATGGTCCATGATTTTACGCGGTGTGGGTGGCCTGGCCCTCCACAAAAAAGCTGCCGGGGTACCCCCCCTCCCCGCCCCCCCCGCCCCCCACGTTTTGGGGAGGTTTTCACCTCCAGAAACCTATCCAACACGCCGCCAAGGTCGGCGGACCCTAAACCCTAAACCCAAACCCTAAACCCTAAACCCTAAACCCTAAAACCCTAAGCCCTAAGCCCTAAACCCTAAACCCTAAATTTAGAGAGCTGGTGGGTCGGGCTTGGGGTTTGGGATGTCTGGATTCAGGGTTCAATTTGTCCATCTGGGATCATTAGGGTGTAGGGTTGGGGTTTAGGGCTTAGGGCTTAGGGTTTAGGGTTTAGGGTTTAGGATTTAGGGTGTAGGGTGTAGGGTGTAGGGTGTAGGGTTTAGGAGGTATGGGGTTTCGGGCTCATAAAGGGTCCTAAAACCTAAACCCCAAACCCTTAACCCCAAAAACCCTACCCTAAGCCCTAAGCCCACAGGGCTTGGGGTTTGGGAGTGGCGCCCTCAAAAGTGTTTAGGGTTCAGTTTTCAGGGTTTAGGGCCTAAACCCTAAAAGCCTCGACGGGGCTCTGTACAGCCTTATAAGCCCTTAATCGTAAATTTTCGTGGAGGACTGGGTGCATTCAGAGTTCCGGGGTTTAGGGTTGAATTCGGCTTGAAGCTGCAAAGCTCCCCTAAGCCCCATCTAAGTTTCTAGACCCTCCAACCCTCAAGGGTTCAGGGGCACTTTAAACCCTAAACCCTAAACCCTAAACCCTAAACCCTAAACCCTAAACCCTAAACCCTAAACCCTAAACCCTAAACCCTAAACCCTAAACCCTGACTGGAAAGGAGTCGAAATCCGAGCAAGCCTCCTTCTTGCCCCGCACGCTCAGAAGTGGTTCGTTCAGCCACATGGAACACGGGGAGCCTGCATAGGGTTTTGGCCTTGAAGCGTTTCCAACTGTCGCGCCTGCAATTCCAGCAGTTTGGGGACTGTCATGAGGCAAGCTGACGAGGTAGGACATTGGGATATTTGCTATTGACGCTTCCGGGGTTTTAACAACATCTTTCAGAGGGTTTTAAGTGCCAACCTAGAAGAGCTACAGTTGCAGGTAGGGTACCCTAAATATACTTTAAGGGATTATACATCCCCCTAATATATATATATATATATATATATATATATTATACCCTTTATCGGATTATATTCACCCCCCCTCTATATATACCACTTCAGGGATTAGTATATCCCCCGTCCCGCCAAAGTCCTGAAAGCGCGCTTCCCGCCCGAGCATTTTGAATGCAGAGGCTTCAATAGTGAGCCTGCATGCGCTGCGACTCGACAGGCCCCTCCGTGAAGTCTAGGGTTTAGGGTTTGGGGTTTAGGGTTTAGGGTTTAGGGTTTAGGGTATTCAAGGATCAGGTGACTTAGTAAGTGGGGTTACAAGTCAGGTGACTATACTTATAAAATCACTTATAAGCCCAATTAAGCTACTTATAAACCCTACAAAGTGCCCCGTACCCGCAAGTAGGGCTTGAGGTTTAGGGTTTTGGAGTTTTGGGTTTAGGGGGCTTAGGGTTGAGGGTTTCGGGGTTTAGGGTTTCGCGGGGTTTAGGGGTTTCGGGGTTTGGGGTTTAGGGTTTCCGAAAATAGTTTTTGAAGGGAGGTGCCTATTGGGGGGGGGGGGGGGGGGGGGGGGGGGGCGATACAGTTGGGGTACCCTATGTTGGGGAAGACCCATATCTATTCCTACGTTGTTTAGGAGGGGGGGGTTTGGGGTTTAGGGTTTAGGGTTTAGGGTTTAGGGCATTGGTCTGCTTATGTCTAGTCGTGACTTAGTGGTTCGAAGTACCGGTTCTCCAAGAAGCCACCCTAAGCCCTGAAACCCTAAACCCTAAACCCTAAACCCTAAGCCCTGAAACCCTAAACCCTAAACCCTAAACCCTAAACCCTAAACCCTAAACCCTAAACCCTACTCCCTAGACCCTGAAGCCTTAACCTCATGAATCACCAGGTATGAGGGCTACTCAAAGGGGGCAAAACGTCGGCAAACTGTGCACCCTGAATACCTAGACCCGGAAGCCTTAACCTCAAAAATCACCAAAGATGAGGGGTACTTAAAGGAGGCAAAAAGTCGGCAAGGGTTGAGGGTTTAGGGTCAGGGTTTGGGGTTTAGGAGGGTTCATGGTTTAGGGTGTAGCGACTGGGGCACCCCGCCACGAGTCTCTTGCAGTACCCTAAGGGTCCATGTACCGAATTATGGAATACTTGGGCCTTAAAGTACTTCCTATATAAGGACTTTTGGGTCTAAGTATATAATAATAAGGTAAATGGACCCTTAGGGGTATAAAGCCCCAATGATTTTCAATTCAACCAGCTTCGCTTCTGTGGCTGGCAGAAGCATCTTCGCAAGAAGGGCAGTCCAGGCTAAAGGTCAGGACTATGGTTTAGGGTTGAGGGTCTAGGGTTGAGGGTTCAGGGTTTAGGGTTTAGGGTTATAGATCTCTTAAGCACACAGAGTAAGTATGCCCTTATGCCCTGTTTTTTTAGGCTTTGGTTCCCTTAAGATCTCAACCAAAAAGGGCACCCCTTTTATTCCTAGGTTACATTTGGGTCTAGTCCCTTAGGGTTGATGTGTCGCTTTGGTTTCCCTGAATCTAGTCCCTGAATATGGTCCCTAGCCTCCCTTACAGGGTTCTGGAGTCGACGCCCTTGTGTTGTGTAGGGTATATGCGGGGTATATCAGGGGTTTTTCATGGAAGGGCCTGTATTAAGGGACCATGAAACTCGCCTTTGACTAAAACCCAAAACCGAGTGCTTGTTTGAACAATACGCCTAAACCCTAAACCCTAAACCCTAAACCCTAAACCCTAAACCCTAAACCCTAAACCCTAAACCCTAAACCCTAAACCTAAACCCTAAAGCCAGGAGAGCCAAAAGCTCCCGAAGTCCTGGTAGCTCATGTTCGGGACGATCAGTCCTTTTGTTAAGTCATGGAGATTATTTGTTGGTATACCCGTAAACCCTAAACCCTGAACCCTGAACCCTGAACCCTAGACCCTAACCCCTCCCCCCCCCCCCCCCCCCCCCCCCCCCGGGGGGGGGGGGGGGGGGGGGGGGGGGGGGGGGGAAATGTTGGAACCTTTGTTGTTTGCACATATTTATTGTGTGTGTGTGTATGCCGCTATTTGGCATTCGCATCTGCTAAGCTTGTATTCATACACTCTTGGTTTCGAAGCTTGGCCCAATCAAGCGTCGAAGTCTGCGGTACATCCACAAAGTACCAACGATCACATGTTGAAATTTGATCATATCAAACAAGCATCTTCTAAAGCGTGAGAACACGTGACAGGCTGCTTGTTTAAACCCTAAACCCTAAACCCTAAACCCTAAACCCTAAACCCTAAACCCTAAACCCTAAACCCTAAACCCTAAACCCTAAACCCTACAGCAACAACTCAGCACACCAACGAACACACACCTTGCTTAAAGAACGGGTTCATGAGCCTGGTTTCTAGCAAAACCAGACCTTCTTCACAAATGGGTAGTTCTCTAAATCAGGCTTCCTCTTTGGGAACCCTTGATAAAGGGTGCCGCCTTCCAACGGGTACCCCAAAATGACCCTAATTTAGGAAACTACCCAAATTCTCAACAGGGTACCCATTTTGGGGGTCCGGGGATTCTAGTCTATTTGACGTGTAAAAGGGGTACTCCCATTTTGGGAGATACCTATGTTTCTTTTCTATGCATTAAGCACAAACAAGAGTTCAGGGTTGAGGGTTTAGGGTCTAAGGGTTTAGGGTTAAAGTAAAGAGTTTGAACTCCGAGAAGGTTCTGCAGTCAAAGCCCTGACTCCTGGACACACCACCGAGCTGGTAGATCGATGCATGTGCCCAAATTAGGGTCCCGTTCTTGGTGAATAGGGTTTAGGGTTTAGGGTTTTAGGGTTCAGGTTCTAGGGTTTAGGGTGTAGGGTTTAGGGTTTAGGGTTTAGGGTTTAGGCTTAGGGTTTAGGGTACTTGGTCCCTACCGAATGCGGTTGGGTTTCGGTTTTTGGATGGCCCGTGTTTTTCCTCACTGCAACCTTGAGTCCTTGATTGTTTATGGGCAGTGGGTTTTTGAATAAGGTAGCTACAAGTCGGGTTTTTCGCCAAGTAGGGTTTTGGGTTTGGGTCTAGGTAGGGTCTAGGCAAATGTTGCGTTCAGGACAGTAGAAGGGACCCTGATTTGGAGAAATGACCTGTTTCTCCTTCGCGCATCTGCGCTTTTCAACCGTCCTGAGCACGAAAGCTGCGGATATCACCTTAGCAGGTTTCAGCACATGGGTATTTCTCTTTGTAGAATAGAATCCCCTTAAAGGCCCCCCCTCCCCCCCCAAAAAAAAAAGCAAAGTACCCCTATTTTCGGAAGCTCCCACATGGGCTCCGAGACCTTGAACCCTAAACCCTACACCTTGGAGAACTCGAGTCAGCAAGACGCCCCAGCAGGCTCCAGGAACGCTGGAATGCAAACGAGGAGTCCATTTTTGGCAGCCCCTTCCCAACGCAATACTAGTATTCATGGCAGCAATATGGGTGTGTGATTGTCGCATTACCGGCAATACGATACTCGAAATCAACAAAGGAGTAAGAATTGTAAGAGTCTGTAATCATCGGAGTATGAGAAATGTTATTTTGTTATTGACAGCAGTATTATAGCAAGAGTAATGAGGGAAAAGCGCCCTATGACAGCATGTAACAAATCATTCACAGTAGGCATCGTCAGTTGCGCTATGACTTGGGTTATGAGTCTCTTAACTACAGCTTGTCTGCATACTGTCCAAGGAGGGGCCCCCTAGTTATAAGTAGACTTATAAGAGCCCTAATTGGGTTATAAAGATCCTAAACTAGGTTATAAGTCCTTTAACTACAGTTAGTATAGTAAAGAAGGGCCCTCCTTGTAGGTAGTCAGCCACAGGAATTCAGACGGAGCAAGTAGCTAGTCACCAAAAGACGAGGATCCGAAGTAGGGTTTAGGCTCCCTTACAAGCCCCTTTGAACCAAAAAGGACACCCTCTTTGCTCCTAGGTTGCTCTGGGTCTAGGACCCTAAACCCTAAACCCTAAACCCTAAACCCTAAACCCTAAACCCTAAACCCTAAACCCTAAACCCTAAACCCTAATCACCAAGGAAGAGGCATCTCATGCTTCGGAACGCCCCCAAAGCCCCCAAAACATCCTTCCCCTTGGCAGTATGCTAGTGCAAGGCGCTGGCGCCTAAACCCTAAACCCTAAACCCTAAACCCTAAACCCTAAACCCTAAACCCTAAACCCTAAACCCTAAACCCTAGACCCTAGACCCTAGACCCTAAACCCTAGACCCTAAACCCTAAACCCCAAGCGCTGTCCATCGGCTGATTTTGGGCTTTTGGGTGTTCAGGGGTGCTCAGGCCCTTTCTGCCGCGAACAGCGGATCCCGTTTTTGCACGGCCGCATGTCTGTTTAGGGGGGCGGGGGGGGGTTCGGGGTGTACTATAGGGGTCGGAGCACTTTCTAATAATACACCCTATGGTCACTGAGTCACGAACTGTATAAATCAAAAGTTTACAATATACAATCACCCCCCAAAAACCCTATTCTAATGATTCAGGCCCCTGCATTGGGCGTTTGTTGTTTTGATTCGAGCCCCTAAAGGTTTCCTTTTCCCAGGGGATGCTCAATAACACTCGGGCGCCTGGAAAACCCTAAGCCCCAAACCCTAGACCAGGGGGGATAGGGGAGCTTAAAAGTAAACCCGACAAAGCCGCCAAAGGGCACACCCTCTCATTCCTTGGTTACTGGGCAACCTGGTATCTAGGATCCCGTACCTAAATGGGGAATACTTGGCCCTAAACCCTAAACCCTAAACCCTAAACCCTAAACCCTCAACCCCTAAACCCTAAACCCTAAACCCTGGGCCTTAAAGTACAGGGACGTTTGGGCCCAAGAATATCTTCATCTACATGGACCCCTCTGAAATTAGCTCCAGGACCCACCGCCAACATGAAACAAGAGCCACTCTTCTTTTATTTTTCTTCGCCGTTTTTGGGCTGGCTCTGCATTTTTGGGTTTAGGGTTTAGGGTTTAGAGTTTAGCGCTCGTTTTTTCAGGGTTTCGAGGGCTTAGGGTTACCGAAGCGCCAATTCCTAGACTACGAGGAGCCTGCCCCCCCCCCCCCCCCCCCCCCCAAACAGGGGCCCGGTCTTTGGCCCAGGCCACGTGCACGAAATCCCGGACAATCAGCCGGAAGCCGGAGAGCGATTAACATGTAGGGTTGAGGGTTTTGGGTTTAAAAAGTTTAGGGTGACCAGATTCTCTAGAGTTTCTTTTGGTAAGTGGCCTTTTCCTTGTTTCATTAAAGGCTCAAGCTTCCCTTCTAAGATAACCTTCCCCAACAAGTTTAGGGTTTAGGGTTTAGGGTTTAGGGTTTAGGGTTTAGGGTTTAGGGTTTAGGGTTTAGGGTTTAGGGTTTAGGGTGTACCCTCATTATGACATGTTTACTGGGCTACTCAGTTTCTCAACCGTGCGAAGAATCCAAGTTTCTCCACGTAATTACCAAGTTTCTCAACCGTACGAAGCATCCAAGTTTCTCTACGTGACATGGGCAGAAGCGCCAAACTCAAGACACCTGGAGGGGCGTCGGCGCCCAAAACCTTGAAGGCTGAACCCTGAACCCTCAACCTAATCCCTAAACCTGAAGCCTTACACCCCTAGAAGTCCTTCCCGAGCTCAAAAGCACTGGAGCTCAAAGCCTAAACCCGAAGTTTTGCAGCTTCAGGGTTTAGGGTTTAGGGTTTAGGGTTTGGGGCTCAAAGCCTGGGACTTGAACACCATCTGAGCTCCTGCCCGGCGGCACCGGGACGTGCATGCAGATGAGTACAGTGCAGTATGTCCGGTATATCCTCCCATCATCAGTGGACGCCCATTCTCCCCCTCCCCCAGCCCCTCGGTAAAATAGGGTTTAGGGTTTAGGGTTGAGGGTTTAGGGTTTAGGGTGGAGGGTTGAGGGTTGAGGGTTTACTACAACAGTGCTAGCCTAAGCTACACCCTACTGCAAGCCCCCATCTCAACCTAGGACCTCTACCTATACAATTTGTCATGGCCTTAATATGGTCCCTGACCTCCTTTAAAGGGTCCTGATGCAGGGGCCCCTAACTTGTGCAGGGTTTATAAGGGCCATGTAAATGGTACACTTTTAAGGGATCATACTCAGTGACCATATCCTAAAATGGTAAACCCTAAACCCGAAACCCTAAACCCTAAACCCGAAACCCTAAACCCTAAACCCTAAACCGCTACCTTACGAGGGGGGGGGGGCGGGAGGAGCGCACTTCCCCATCTGTCGGAGACTGCGGGTCCACATGGGTGGGTTTTGGGTTTTTTTTGGGGCTTAGTGTTTTAGGGTATAGGCCATAAACCCTAAACCCTAAACCCTAAACCCTAAACCCTAAACAGTTAGGGTTTAGGGTTTAGGGCGTTTAGACGGTTCTGGATGATTTTAGTTTCCTTGCACCTACACAGGGGCGCACCCTTGGATCTGGGAACTTGGGTGCCTGTCTTAAGGAGAACAGGTTCAGGGTTTAGGGTTTAGGGTTTAGGGTTTAGGGTTTCGGGTTTAGGGTTTAGGGTTCAGGGTTTCGGAGGCTCAAGATACTTACTCTTTGTGATACCTGTACTTGTAGATCGCCACTCATGAGCCCCGTACGGATACAGTTTGGTTTTGAAGCACCTGATTAGAATGGGATGTTAAGTACCATTGAACCTCCAAGTAGGTCATGTTAGCCTAACCCTAAGCCCTAAACCCCAAACCCTAAACCCTAAACCCTAAACCCTAAACCCTAAACCCTAAACCCTAAACTCTAGGCGCTAAGGATCCATGTACGTCATTCTCTAACACTTGGGTTCGAAGGTCCCCCTTATACTAACAGTCCTTAGTTTAGGGTTTAGGGTTTGGGGCGTGTAATGGGTACTATGATCCCTATTAAGGACTGCTAGTGTAAGGGGGAACTTTTCATGGGTACTAGAATCCCGATTAAGGACGGTTAGTATTTTGGGGAACATCCCAAACCAAAGTCCCTATGTAGGGGGTACTGTTTTTAAGGCCCACGTATTCCATGGACCCTTAGGGAAGTACCTGGAACCTGCAAGTGCTTCTAAACCCTCAATCCTAGCCCTAAACCCTAAACCCTAAATCCTGAACCCTAAACCCTAAGCCCGAAACTCTAGTACCTTTACCTGGTCTTTGTTCTGGGTTCCCATTTTTGTAACCAACGAAAAAAAGGGGTATCCGTATCATAAGACGGTTACTTGGCTACCAAGTTACCCTAAACCCTGTAACCTGTAGCCCTAAACCCTAAACCCTAAACCCTAAACCCTAAACCCTAAACCCTAAACCCTAAACCCTAAACCCTAAACCCTAAACCCTAAACCCTAAACCCTAAACCCTAAACCCTAAACCCTAAACCCTAAGCCAGGGCCAATCTTCAGGTCGCCTCGGGGCGCCGCAGGAACCCACGTTGCTCCGACGAGTCGGCGCCCAGGACGGTGCCAAAAGTCTGTTTTTCGTCTTCTCGCGCAGCCCATGGAGGGTTTAGGGTTTAGGGTTTAGGGTTTAGGGTTTAGGGTGTAGGGTTTAGGGGTTAGAGCATATGGGTTAGATTAGTTTAGGGTTTAGGGTTCAGCATCTGCGGCCTACTTGAAGGGTTCGTGGGACTTACTAGCGGGTGATGCTTCTTCTACAATCCCCTTGACTCACCTAATTTAGGTCGCCTGAATGAATTCAGCCTAGCTTGTGACCCCAAGTACAGCGACTTTGTGCCTTCAGGGTTTAGGGTTTAGGGTTTAGGGTTTAGGGTTTAGGGGGTGAATAGTATAGGGGTCGAAAGAATTATTCATAATTACATTCCCTGAAGGTCCTTTTATAAATTATACTATAATAACCCCCCCCCCCCCCCCCCCCCAACAGCCCGTTCTATTTGTTACACCCTAAACCCTAAAGCCTAAACCCTAAACGCTAAACCCTAAACCCTAAACCCCAAACCCTAAACCCTAAACCCTACAGTAGGGCCCTGGATTTTCGCTGCTGCGAACACGACGGTCAACTGAATTCGAGAGTTCTCGACTTTGCCGAAGAAGGCCTGCCGAGGAGCATTTAGGGTCTAGGGTTTAGGGTTTGGGGGTTTAGGGTTTAGGGTTTAGGGTGTACTTAGACGGCTCAAGACTCAAGACTGCTTTTTGATGGGTTCCGGTACGACCCCAACCAAATTGAGGGAAGAAATCCTAAACCCTAGACCCTAAACCCCAAACCCCAAACCCTAAGCCTAAACCCTAAACCCTAAACCCTAAACCCTCAGATTATATAACTCTACGGCCAATTCCGCTCCACGGTCTTTCGAGGCCGAGACTCTCTCAGGTGCACCTTTGCGCCTCTTAAGCACAGGGCCCCCCCCCCCCCTCGCCCCCGTCGAGTACACGCGTATCCCCATGGGTTTAGGGTTTAGGGTTTAGGGTTTAGGGTTTAGGGTTTAGGGTTTAGGGTTTGGGGCGAGTGCACGAGTATGCTTGTGCGGAGGTTCTCTACTTGGAGGTTTAGGGTTTAGGGCTTAGGATTTAGGGTTTAGGCGTACTTAGTAACCCAATTATAACTGTACTTTTGGCCCAATTGTAAGCCCTTTTGAGTGCCCTAACGTGGCTACCGTTGGGGTGTAAGTACAGTTATAATTGGGTTCTTAAGTGCCATGAACCTCCACGTATGTCTGGACAAGCTAAGACCTCGAAGCAGCAATGGGTAGGATTTACCTCAAAATCCTTTGGGGGGTTCGGGGACCCTTGTGAAGAACCATTTCTGTGGGCTTCCTGTGGGGAGAAGCTTGGAGGGGAGCTACTCGGAGTCTCTCACCCCCAAGCCATTCAAAGTTTAGGGTTTCGGGCTTTGTGTTCTTCAGGGTTTATGAGGCTTATAGCGCTTTTGGGTTTAAGGTTGGGAGGGGCTGTAGTGAAGTCTCCAAGTGGAAGCTTCGAGGCTGTCCAAAGGACGGTACGACCCCAAGCCCTGAAACCCGAGAGCCCAAAAACTCTAAAACCCCAAACCCAAGAACCCAAGAACCCTAAAACCCTAAAACCCTAAAACCCTAAAACCCTAGAACTCTAAAACCCTAAAACCCTAAAACCCTAAAACCCTAAAACCCTAAAACCCTAAAACCCTAAAACCCTAAAACCCTAAAACCCTAAACCCAAGAACCCTAAACCCAAAACCCTAAGCCCCTAAGCCCTGAAACCCCGAACCCTACAACCGTAATCCCGAAAACCTTGAACCCTAAACCCTCAACCCCAACAGCACCAACCCCAAACACCCAAAATGGGGGGTAGCAAACCCCTAAACCCTAAACCCTAAACCCTAAAGCCTAAACCCTAAACCCTAAACCCTAAACCCTAAATCCTAAACCCTAAACCCTAAACCCTAAACCCTAAATCCTAAAAACCCTAAACCCTAAACCCTAAACCCTAAACCCTAAACCCTAAACCCTAAACCCTAAACCCTAAACCCTAAACCCTAAACCCTAAACCCTAAACCCTAGACCCTAAACCCTAAAACCCTAAACCCTAAACCCTAAACCCTAAAACCCTAAGCCCTAAACCCTAAACCCTCTTTTAACAGCGACCACCTCCAAGACCCTCCCCGGAGGAAGCCGCGAGGCCGAAGCTTGGGTTTAGGGTTTAGGGTTTAGGGTTCAGGGTTCAGGGTTCAGGGTTTAGGGTTTAGGGTTTAGGGTTTAGGGTTTAGGGTTTAGGGTTTAGGGTTGAAATTTGAGGGTATTTGGTTTTTTGGGTTTCGGGCTGTCCATGATGTGCAGAATGCGGCGGGTGTGGGTGCCCAGAGGTCTGCACATCTCTCAACCTTTAAACCCTAAACCCCAAACCCTAAACCCTAAACTGCCCTAAACCCTAAACCCTAAACCCTAAACCCTAAACCCTCAGCTATGAGCAGGCCGACGGCACACCCAAGCCCAATGGGCCTTCTCTGTGGTGCCCCGCATCTGCATGGGCCTGCTTGCAGCAGACCAGAAATAAGGACGCCCCCTTAGCCCTGGTTAGAAGGTTTTAGAGGGGCTTGTCGGGGTTTATAGGGGTTTATAGGGTTCATCGGGTTTTGGGCTTTATAGGGTTTGTAGGGTCTAAAGGGTTTATGGGGTTTATAGGGTTGTTAGGGGTTATAGGGCTTAGGGTTGCGAATCCCGTGGATCTACAGCCCCTAAGCACTAGACCGCACGCTCGACCTCAGACATCTTCGCGCAGCGAAGCGTTCAAAAGGGCCATTTTGATCTCGGGCGGTCACAGGGGATAGAATATGGGGGTACCCTTTTTGGGGGCGGGGGTCCCTTTAAGGGGATTCTGTTCTATTTGGGTGTAAAAACGGGGCACCCCAATTTTGGGAAATACCCACCCTAAACCCTAAACCCTAAACCCTAAACCCTAAACCCCATATAAAGCCAGGTTGGGCCCAATAGAGGCCGGACCGGCCGTTCTCAGCTGTTCGTTTTGGCTCCTCCCATCTCACGGTTTAGGGTTTAGGGTTTAGGGTTTAGGGTTTAGGGTTTAGGGTTTAGGGTTTAGGGTTTAGGGTTTAGGGTTTAGGGTTTAGGGTTTAGGGTTTAGGGGATTACGGAGTTTTGCCTAGGATTCCCTAGGGGTCCATGTACCTAAATGTGGAATACTTGGGCTTTAAAGTAACTCCTGCACAGGGACTTTGGGGCGGGGCCCAAGCACACAATAATAAGGCAGATGGACCCTGAGGGATTTCTCATGCAATTTGAGACTAATCCCTGTCTAAGAATATTGGGGTCTTCATTGAAGCAGGGTTTATATTTCTGTTTTTGGCGAGTGTATATACCTGGTGTCCTTTTGGGGGTACAAGAAATATATACCCTGCTTCATGTAGGGTCTGATTATGACTCGGGATGTTCGACTCCTACATCTATTTCGATACTGCCAAACATGCGCAGTTCAAAGCTCCTAAGACCCAAACTGTAAGGTTTAGGGTTTAGGGTTTAGGGCTTAGAGTTTAGGGTTTCGGGTTAGGGCTTAGGGTTTAGGGGTATGTGGAACTATTCTTAGACTAGCTCTAAACCCTAAACCCTAAACCCCAAACCCTAAACCCTAAACCCTAAACCCTAAACCCTAAACCCCAAGCCGGTGTCGGGACGAAGCCCAGGCTGTCCTTCATCCGGGAGCAGAATCCTCCCTACGGGCCCCAGGAGCAGCCCAATGCAATGCTCGGCTGCTGGGCTTGGGGTTTGGGATTTGGGGTTTGGGGTTTGGGGTTTGGGGTTTGGGGTTTGGGGTTTGGGGTTTGGGGTTTGGGGTTTGGGGTTTGGGGTTTGGGGTTTAGGGTTTAGGGTTTAGGGTTTGGGGCAGGAATTCAGGTTTTCAGGGTTCAGATACGTTTGGGTTGGTAAGTACCATGAGCCTCCCAGGTATAACCTCCAAGTGTGAGTGGACGTATTCCCCACTCGTAATTCATTAGGGCCCTGAAGTACCCTGATATGGCTGTAGTTGGGTTATGTGTACTTCTTATTGGGTTAACAAGTACTGTGGACCTTCAAGTATGATTTGGCGTTTAGGATTTCGGCTTCCAACGCTCCACTTGATTCAGCAATCAAAAACCTTGAAAGAGGAGGAAACCTTGGTGGACAGGATTTAGGGTAGCAAGGCGTGCGAGGAGAACTGGCCCCGCCTTTTTTCTATTCTGATCCCTGAGGCATGCGAGACATCAACCAGCCATTCAGGCCGATTTAGGGAGGGGAGGGGAGTTCGGGATTTTGGAAACCCTAAACCCTAAACCCTAAACCCTAAACCCTAAACCTTAAACCCTAAACCCTAAACCCTAAACCCTAAACCCTAAACCCTAAACCCTAAACCCTAAACCCCAACAACGCTAAACCCCAAGAACGTTAAACCCCAAGAACGCTAAACCCCAAGCCCCACCTCTCCGGAAGCCTCAGCCTCAATGGCAGATGCTCAGGGTAAGGCTTTAGGGCCTATAGGGGTTTGGGGTCTAGGATTCAGGGTTTAGGGTTTCAGGATTTAGGGTTTAGGGTTTCGGGTTCAGGGTTTAGGGCACAGGGTTGAGGGTTTATATAGGGTCTTGTTGATCTCAGTTGTGTTCAGCCCTAAACCCTAAACCCTAAACTCTAAACCCTAAACCGTAAACCCTAAACCCTAAACCCTCAACCCTAAGCCTAAACCCTACGCCACAGGTACCACCTCCCGCAGATGCCTCTCTTCTTTTCCTTGGCCTCCGCTTCCCTGGGGCTTTTCATGGTGGGCAGCCCAGCTTTCTGCAGAGGGTTTTGGGTTTAGGGTTTAAGGTTGAGGGTTCAGGGTTGAGGGCATTAGGGTTTAGGCATGAGGAGGTTTAGATGGTCAATTCTCTATACGCCCCTTCAGGAGCCCCGCTGCCAGAATACGGTGACAATGCCCACACGTACAGGGGGGGGTAGCCAGAACAAGGACTGCAATGCCGATAACTCACCGTTTTTGGGGGGAGCAGTAGGCTAGGCTACTGGTTTGGGGTTTCGAGGATTCGAGATCCTCCACTTCTAGCTCCCTCTTCGGGCTGCGGTTTAGGGTTTAGGGTTTAGGGTTTAGGGTTTAGGGTTTAGGGTTTAGGGTTTAGGGTTTAGGGTTTAGGGTTTAGTGTTGTTGGAGTTTTCGGAGACGTGGTGTCGTGCTAATCTGGTGTTATACCCTGAAAAATACTTTCCGTTCCGGCGATGGTGCTGCAAGCTTCCATCGTCTTGCAAGGCCCTCTAGTTTACGGCTTTAAGGCCTAGGGTTTAGGGTAGAAGGTTCAGAGTAGGTATAAAGAGGGTTCTACGCACCTGAAACAAGGTAGTTTTTACGTATATCTACAGTTACCCCACTCAAAATCCCCAGGTTACACGGAGCCATGAGCCTGCAAGTAATCTTGTCGCCATGCCCTTCGCCTCCTGATGCAATGAGGTAGACTATGCCATCCAGCATCAGAAGCTTTCAGCAACTAGAGTGGGAGGACATGGAATACGTAAACCCTGAACTCTAAACCCTAAATCCCATGAGGCAGAGTGTGTCATCCAGCATGAGAAGCTTTCTGCAAGCAGAGTGGAGGACATAGAATACAGTAGTGCCATCCAGCATCAGAAGCCTTCTGCAAGCAGAGTGGAGGACATAGAAATGCAGTAGTGCCATCCAGCATCAGAAGCTGTCTGCAAGCAGAGTGGAGGATCTAAAATACAGTAAGCCCTAAACTCTAAACCCCAAACCCTAAACCCTAGACCCTAAACCCTAGACCCTAAACCGTAAACCGTAAACCCTAAACCCTAAACCCTAGACTCTAAACCCTAAATTCTAGAATGCGTGTATGCCAAGGTGTGCTTGTTCACCACACTCATGCCGGGATCTCAGTTCATGCTCGAGGCCTTTGTGGCCTTTGCCTTTGGCTCTTAGGATTGGGGTTTAGGGTTTAGGGTTTAGGGTTTAGGGTTTAGGGTTTAGGGTTTAGGGTTTAGGGTTTAGGGTTTAGGGTTTAGGGTTTAGGGTTCAGGGTTCAGGGTTTATCTGGGCTTACGATTTAGGGCCCCAAATACAAAGTCCAGAAACCAAGCCCAAAGCCCTGCAGCCCCGTCAACTCTGTCTGTAATTCCGAAGCAGTTTAGTCTAGGACCCTAAACCCTAGACCCTAAACCCTAAACCCTGAACAGGAAGTTCGGGCGCCTTATTTCCTTTTCTGGGCTGTTGAGAAGCCTACTTTTTTTTCTTTGACTCTTCTGGGTTCCCGGTTCCCTTTTTTCCAAGTACGTAGCCCAACAAGTATGTGCTCCTTGTCCCCGGGTCACGGAAAACCTGGCTTAGGTTCCCTCTAAACCCTAAACCCTAAACCCTAAACCGCTTTTAGACCAGAGTACCTGTCTTTTCCAGATTGCCCTCGGGGTCCAGGAGGAAGACCATTCTAAGAGGTGAGAGTTGGGTTTAGGGTTTAGGGTTTAGGGTTTAGGGTTTAGGGCTTAGGGCTTAGGGCTTAGGGTTTAGGGGGCTTAGGGCTTGGGGCTTGGGGCTTAGGGCTTAGGGCTTAGGGCGTAGGGTTTAGGGTTTAGGGTTTAGGGTTTAGGGCCCTGAGCTCTTTCCATAAACCCCGATATCCCCACGAAATGATGCAAATCAGCCGTTTTTTGGGCCTCTTTTACGGGTTTAGGAAGTGGGGGTTTCTGGTTTAGTCTTTTTAAGGTGAGTTAACCCTAAAGCCCTAAACCCTAAACCCGAGACTCCCAAAACTCCCCAAACCCGCAAAGCCTGCACTCCTGGTCCAGGCCAGTCCCTAAACCCTAAACCTTAAACCCTAAACCCTTAAACCCCAGGCTACTCCCTAAACCCTAAACCCTAAACCCTAAACCCTAAACCCTAAACCCTAAACCCTAAACCCTAAACCCTAAACCCTAAACCCTAAACCCTAAACCCTAACCGCGGAATTCCTGGTTCCAGGCTCCTCGAAGTTCAAGGCTCACGGCGGTGCGTGGACATCAGCTGGTTGGTCAGTAAGGCCATTTGGGGTTCAAAGGAGCTTCGGGAGAGGTAGGTTTTAGGTTTTAGGGTTTAGGGTTTAGGGTTTAGAGGGTTCCGGGTTTAGGACCAGAGCGCTGAATCAGGGTTTCAGGTTTCAAAACATACTCTTACTTGGAGGAAGGGATAGAAGTGCTGAGAGCATCTCCAGAAGTATAGTTACCTTGCCTATGACCAACTTACTAAGTCTCCTGATCCTTCAAGTAGCAGCTCTATTTTGGGGTTCACGGGTTAGGGTTTGGAGCCTGTTTCGTCTCTAGTGTGACCTTAGGCCCTCATCTTAGTTGAGCTCTGAACGAGCTTCTTAACAGGTACAGTGACAGCGCTGGATAAGAAACCTCTAAGTTCTGGCGACGGCACCCTTGATTTCATAATTATGAAGCCCACTCAATTTCCGGGATTATAGCCTCCACACTTTTGAGGGTACCCTCGATTTCTTAACGAATTTCTTAATGGGATTCGAACTGGCAATGTTTGAATTAGTAAGGCGACGCCCTATCCATTAGGCTGGTCACTCAAGTTCTTAATTGGGGGCTCCCCTCGAATCGGCAATCCGGCCTCTCGATTTCTTAGTTGCACTTGTTGGCACAGGGTTAAAGCTCGGGTTTATGCTTTGGGGTGGAGAACTTGCCTAGTTGAGGTTCTAAAAGGGGGGGGGAAATATAGAGGGAAGGGGGAAAGCGGGCGGAAAATAGAGAGGGGGGTAGTAGGGAAACCCGTGAGGCTGGGGAGGGCTGACTTCCCCAAACAGCGAAGATGCGCATGGGCTGTCGGTCTCCGGTCGGCCGCCGATGGCTGAGTTCAGGACATTTGTTCAAAGAGCAGGTTAGCAAACCCTAAACCCCTAAACCCCTAAACCTCCTAAGACCAACGACGGAGAAGCAGGAGGAGGAGGAGATGGAAGAAGACCGATTTGAAGGCGAAAGGCCTTCGACAGCTTGAAGAATGGGTTGACGCCAGCGACGGCAAGTGGGATGAAGGCAGCTGGCACGAGAGGACGGCTGGCATGGAGGATGGTCGTCTTCATGGAAGGCAGTCGGTCAGACGCAACCTTCCTCCTCTAAAATCTGATCGCTGGTCGGAGGCGATGTCTCGGATGTGTTGCAATCTTACTCGGCACAAAATGAGGGCCTGCTTGATGCCTGATGCCCCATGCCGGACTGCTCGTTTGACCACCGGGGAAGAAGCAGAAACGTAAAGGCCACAAGCGCTAAACCCCTAAGCCCGACGTAATGGGTAGTGTGTAAGGTTATAAACCCTGAACCCTAAACCCTAAACCCTAAACCCTAAACATCACCTGATTAAGAACCACTCGGTGTCAGGGCGTGACGGTCTACATGAACCGGACGCTCCCGTGCATTTGCGCCCCTCGGAGTGGTTTGCTTGCGGCTTTGAGGGGAACCCTAAACCCTAAACCCTAAACCCTAAACCCTAATCCCTAAACCCTAAACCCTAAACCCTAAACCCTAAACCCTAAAGTTTTAGGGCTTAGCTCCTCCCCGGGGCCCCCACCCTCTCAAGGGAGTCGATCTTGGGCCCCTAACGACGAACAACGTCCCACGCCCCCACCATGCTTCCCCCCACACACAACAGGAAGCATGCGGTTAAGTTCCAACTAACCAAAATCTCGGTCAGAACCTTTTGTCAACACTTTTTTAGCACCCAACTCTATGTAGTTTCTGAAAACCCTGCAACCTAAACCAACCCCAAACCCTAAACCCCAACTCACTTCGGGAACCGACGGCCCCAGGTCTTTCTGTTCATGGCTGGTTGGTATGCCGCCGTGCTGCAAAGGGCGAGCAAGTGTGCCCCAGAAACTTTTAAGGTGCAGAAACCCTACAAGTCTTCTAAGGTCTTCACGCGTATACCCTATACATGAGCCTAGAACGCCCACAAGCCTCATGAACCCTAGGGCCATAGAAGCCCCCAACCCTCAAACCAAAAGCTCTACAAGCCCTAAACACTAAACCCTAACTAGAAGCCCTAAACCCTGTAAGCCTGAAGCTAGAGGGGGGAGGGGGTGTTGGGGGGAGTCGAATGGCCTACAGCTCCAAAGTACAGGGCATTGGGCTAAGGGTTTCGGGTTGTTTGTTTACAGGCTTGCCTTCTCATGGGTTCTTTGAGGCCAAAACTTAAGCCGATGCCCTAAACCCTAAACCCTAAACCCTAAACCCTAAACCCAAAACCCTCTCTGGAAGGTTTTTTTAATTTCAGGCTTCGGGCCTGCCCTTCCAGACATGTACCTCCTTATCATAGACTCAGGCCCAAAAAGCACCATACAGGAGGGGTACTTTAAGGCCCAAGTATTCCCTGTTTACGTACATGCACCCTTACTTAGAGGTTCAGCTACCCAATTTTCACCATGTTAATTAGGGTACTGATAAGTGGGTTATGAGTACAGTTCTAATTGGGTTATAAGTGCCCTGAACCTCCAAGTAGGAGGGCGCACCACAACCACGGCCAGGTTCACCGTCTTGCAAGGTTCGACCGGAAACATTTAGGGTTTAGGGTTTAGGTTTAGGGTTTAAGGTTTAGGGTTTAGGGTTTAGGGTTTAGGGTTTAGGGTTTAGGGTTTAGGGTCCCTAGACCCGAAAGCGTTGCAAAAACCTACGGCCCGAAGCGCTGAATCGTGTCTCTCCAATCCCCTATATTAACCGCAAGCCCCAACTCCACCCCAGCCCTTCTCCTAAAACCTTCTAAACCTTCTAAACCTTCTAAACCTTCTAAACCTTCTAAACCTTCTAAACCTTCTAAACCTTCTAAACCGTCTAAACCCTAAACCCTAAACCCCAAATCCTAAACCACAGCATACCAAGGTCTACGTCGCTTCGGGGTTCGGCACCCTGCTTTGCTTCATCGCCGGCGCCTCTCTGTGGCCTGGGCTAGATTATGTTTAGGGCTTACCATAAACCCTAAAAACCCTAAACCCTCATACCTAAATGGGTTTAGGTTTTAGGGTTTAGGGTTTAGGGCTTACCCTAAACCCCAAAAACCCTCAGCCCTAATCCCGACATGGGGGTTTCCGAAAATTGGGGTACCCTTTTGGGGGTCCCTTTCTGTTTAGTGTATCAAAGGGGTACCCCGTATATGGTATGCGGAAAACACCCAAACCTAAACCCTGAAACCCAAGACTGTTCAGGGTTTAGGGCTTAGGGTTTATCAAAAGGCGCAGGTGCGTTGTCCCCTCAAGTGGGTAAACCCTAAACCTTAAGAGGGGTTATGGGTTTTGAGAGTTTAGGGTTGAGGGTTTAGGGTTTAGGGTTTCGGGCTTAGGGTTTATGGGGTTTAGGGTTTGGGTCCAGGGTGTAGAAAAGTGAGCGCTTTTTGGTAGCAAACCACACCCGGACCATCCTTCAAGAACCCATATTTTGCTGATGGCCTTTGATATGACAAGGCGCTTCTTACTGGTCCTTAGTAGGGAATCAGGGAATTGCGTACCCTTGTAATCCCTTTAGGCGCAGTTTAGGGGGGAAACCCTAAACCCTAAACCCTAAACCCGAACCCTATTTCCCTCATTCCCCACGAAGAGCCAGTAGGTCGAGGGTTCCGGAGACCCGCTTCTAAGGAAGACGCAGGCAAACGCACACGATCACTTTGGGTGCTCCTAAGGTGACCCTAAACCCTAAACCCTAAACCCTAAACCCTAATCCCTGAGTTTTGGGCTAATTACCCGCACTACCGCTTGAGAGCCCTAAACCCTACGCCCTAAACCCTAAACACAAAACCCTAAACCCTACACCCTACACCTTCAGAAGCAGTGCCGCAAGGAATATGGTGAGTGCAAAGGCCGACTGGCCCGCCGAAAGGGGATTTGAGGGCCAGGTAGGGGTCGGTGGCTTAAAGGAGTTTAAAGGCGCTTAGGGTGTAGGAGTTTAGGGCTTAAGAGTTTGGGGTTTAGGAATTTCAGACTTCAGGTTTTGGGAGTTGCGGTTTCTTGGAGTTTAGGGCTTTTGGGTTGGGGGTCTGGGGTCTGCGGTTTTGGGGTTTCAGGATGTAGGAAGCCTTGCTGGTCAAGGGCTTTGGTTCAGGGTACAGTTGGGGGCGGGGCGGGGGGGGAGGGTGGGGGTCTTGTTCTCTCAATGTTTGGGGTTTGGGGCTTGGGCCTCAGGGTTTAGGGTTAGGGTTTGGGGGTTGGTTCTCTGGTTACGGTTTAGGCGTGCGGGTCAGGGGGGAGGGAGGGTGATAGCTTTGTGTATCTTCTCGTTTAGGGTTTCGGGGTTCAGGGGTTTAGGGTTTTCGTTGTCGGCCGGCAGGTGGAGCGATGGCCCTAAACCCCGAGCCCTACAAACCAAGCAGGCAGTATAGCATAAGACCCAATCTCAGGAGGACCCGGAGTGCAATCCCTACACTTCAGAAGGGTTCAAGGGTTTAGGGAGTTTTGGAAGCCTAAACGGTCAACTCTCCAAAATTTAAGAGCCTCCGGCTCAAGCCGCCGACCCCACCAGAGCATAGTTGAAAGGTCTAAAACCGCTTGTGGGCTCAAAGGATGCTTTCCTCATCGCATGGTTCGAAGAGCATCGCAGCCTGCTCGGCAGAATCCCAAAAAGTTGTGAGACGCTCGCGCCTCTGTGAAACGTGGGGGGGGGGGGGGGGGGGGGGTAGCACCAGGACCCAAATGGGGCAATTTGTTGAACAAAGGCCAGACCCAGCACCCGTGTTGGGTAGCAGGCGGGGGTGGCCCCTTTTCTTTGATGCCTGATTACGATCCTTGAAGTGTGGGGGGGAAAGGTAGGGGGGGGGGGGGGGGAAGGGGGGGGGAAAGGGGGGTTGGGGGTAAAAAGTGGTTTGGGTTTTTCCAAAAAAGCCCCTATGCCCTGTGCAAAACCGCCTATGGTCCATGAGTTTACGCGGCGTGGGTCGCCTGGCTTCTCCACGGGAAAAGCTGCCGGGGTGCCCCCCCCTACCCCCCCCCCCCCCCCCCCCCCCCCCTCCCCCCCCCCCCCCCCCCCCCCCTCCCCCCCCCCCCCCCCCCCCCCCCCCCCCCCCTCCCCCCCCTCGTTTTGGGGGAGGGAAAAAGCCAACACGCCGCCAGGGTCGGCGGACCCCCTAAACCCGAAACCCCCAACCCCAAATCCTAAACCCCAAACCCTGAACTCCAAACCCGAAACCCGAAACCCTAAACCCCAAACCCTAAACCCTAGACCCAACCTTGGCCCCGCGCAGGTCGGAGTCAACACCTGCGTGGCAGCCACAGCTCGGCTGGCGAATGCCTCTCGATCATGATCAGGGTTTAGGGTTTAGGGCTAGGGTTTAGGATTTGGGCTTTAGGGTTCAGGGTTCAGGGTTCAGGGTTTAGGGTTTAGGGTATGGGGTTTAGGGTTTAGGGTTTAGGGTTTAGGGTGTAGGGGAGGGGTGCAAGCTTGGACCCCTCCCCCTCTTCTGGTGGGGTTAGGGTTTAGGGCTTTCGGGTTTAGGGTTTAGGGCTGTAGGGTTTAAGGTTTGGGCTCGAGGGCTTCAGGGCTTTAGGCTTTGGAGGGGGGGGGGTTTAGGGCTTAAGGGCTTAAGGGCTTTAGGGCATTAGGGCTTTAGAGCTTTCGAGCTTTAGAGCTTGAGAGCTTTAGGGCTTTTGGGCTTTGGCACCATTTTGGGTCTCAAGCAATAATTGTGTTTTGGTCTTCAGTGTTTTTCGGTACCCTTTTGAAGGTTTTCCTTCAAGTACTCCTGTTCATTGGTAGAAGCAGAGACCCCTCGAAGGCAAACAAAAATAGCAAAAAAACGAGAAAACAAAAGACATTCCTTAGATTCTTGCGGGTCTTTCTTTTTTGCGGAAGCTGTGGGAGCACTCATTTCAACTGCAGCGAGGTTTAAGAGCCTAGTACACTGTTTAGGGATTAGGGTGTAGGGTCTTCAAGCTGAAGCTGCTGGGCGGCCAAGACAAGTAAGGCCCATTTCAGCTGGCATTTTCCCCCCGCATCTTCCCCTGTGGTGCCCTTGCATGCCCCTTATAGAAGCCCTCACATGACAGACACCTGGGAGGGTTAGGGTTTAAGGGTTTAGGGTTTAGGGTTTAGGGTTTAGGGTTTAGGGTAACTCACTTCAAAGCTGTCCTTGAGAAGGCTATGGGAGAGCAGCTGGAGACATCAGCCGTTGGCTCAGCTTGCAAGTGTTGCTTTCGGGTTTAGGGTTTCGGGTTTCGGGTTTCGGTTTACGGGTTTAGGGTTGCAGACGACTGTAGTGTTGACAGCCCGTCTGCGCACATGCTGTCCTTAAGCCCCGTATGTTTCGAGTTGGCGCGAGATGAATATACCTCCTAAGTCCGAAGCCCTAATTCTGGAGCACTCTAATTACGCCCGCCGCCCCCCCCCCCCGCCCCGAAACGCTAAACCCTGAACCCTAAATCCCCAAATCTGAGGGCGTTTCCTTGGTCTGAGATCTGCGGTATGGGGGCGCTTCTAGAGGGTTTTATAAGTGCGGAACAGTTTCAGGGCCCACACAAAAAGCTCTCCGAACTATCCTCTGACAAACATTGTGCGTCAGTGCGAGAACTGATGACTGTTGAACTGGCCATGTGAACTTGTGCAACCCTAAACTCTACAGCCTAAACCCTAAACCCTAAACCCTAAACCGAGCCAAATCAGGTTACTCTGGGCATGCGAACGGGCGCGATTGGGGGACTGCTGTCCACGAGCCTTGGCCTAGGCCGGGGGGTGCTGCAGTTTCTTGTGGGCTGCTGGAAGGAAGCAGGTAAAAGGGTGTACATAGCCCTAAGGGTCCATGTACCTAAATATGGAATACTTGAGTATCTACTATATAGGGACTTTGCGGCCCAAGTATATAATAATGAATTACATGGACTCTTGGGGTACGGTTAGGGGTCGCGGGTTTAGATGGGCTGAACTTGAATACGTTCAGGATCTTGTGTGGGGTTTGGCTGCGGTTTTGGGTTCAGGGGTTAGGACCAGCCCTAGACCCTAGACCCTAAACCCTAAATCCTAAACCCAACCCCGAACCCTAAACCCTAAACCCCAAACCAGCACGTCCCAAGACGTCCAGGCGGCTTGGCCGCGATGTGGCTCGTGTGCGGCGCCCCAGTTTTGGGGGGAAGGGGGGGTTTAGGGCTTAGGGTTTAGGGTTTCGGGTTTAGGGTTTAGGGTTTGGGGTTTCGGGGTTAAGCTTTAGGGTTTAGGGTTTTGGGTTAGGGTTTCGGGAGCCTAATGAATTGGTCCAGGGACTAGGGAGCTAAGCTTTAGGCCTTCTTCTCTTCTCCCACAGCGAAAGAGTCCAGCGTAACTGTACTCTCAGCCTGTGTTAGGGCTGTCGAGCAGAGCCGTGTTCGGCTCCGGCATGTGACTGTGCACACGCGGTCTATGACCCTCAGTGCTCTCACTCGGCCCGAGGGCCCGGTTGCGAGAAACACAACCACTTCACTGTGCGGCACATGTGCCCAAGCCACAGTGCGGAAACTTGAATGCTGATCTGTGGGACTTTGATTACAACCTACTCCTGATACAAGCTACGGATGGCTGTTTCGGGTGCGGTGACCGCTTGCCCTGAAAATCAGTGAACGGTCACAGTGCCTGCGAACAGCTGACTTGCAGCTGCGCCTCTGTTGCCTGCTTAGGAAGTTGGTTGTCATCAGTCCATATCCATAGGTCGCCCACCCGAAGGATGGCCTGGTAAGTGACCTGAGTTCAATGTGGGCCCTCGGTGAATGATGACTGCCCGGATGTGATACGGAATCGTATCCGTTTGCATAACGGATGCATCCCTCCCCAGAAAGTGGGGGGCACGTACTCGGCTTTCAGCAAGGGAGCTTCACACAGCGATGCAGGTGTGTCGATCTCTCGCCGACGCTATTCCAGCTTCGGGCCTTTTGGAATTTAGGATGCGAAGGCTGTTTAGGTTGTTTGAGGCCTCTGTGTTTTCACTGTGGCTCCAGGGCTTTAAGCGGACATGTAAACCCTAAACCCTATTTTCCTAATCCTTAAGACTCTGACCTCATCACCACCTCAACTTAACCCTCCCCAGACCCCTGGGAGGATCCCAAAGTAGAGCCCCCAAGTATTGCCCTATACTATCCTGCCCGGGTCTGGGTAGCACAGCCCTAAGCCCTCAACCCTAAACCCTACCCCCCAAACCCTAAACCCTAAACCTTAAACCTTAAACCCTAAACCCTAAACCCTAAACCCAAACTTAAGGACGCTGGACACGACTGCCCTGTCCGGATTCGGCTCAGGCAGGTTCTTCAGCAGTTCATGTGGTTTTAGGAGTTTAAGGGTTTTCGGAGTTTGCGCCCCTGAGAAAAGGGCCACCTCATGGGGGGGGGGGGGGGGGGGGTGTGAAGGAAGGGTCTGGAATTCGCTTGCAGGTTGCAATCTCTGAACTCGGACCCCGTTTAGGTCCTGAATTTCTCAGGGCTATCAGCCCTAAACCCTATCTTACCCCAAAAGTGCATGTACCTCATTGGCATTGGTATATACTTGGGCCCGAAAGTCCCTATATGCGAGGTACTTGACTGTAAGGCACAAGTATTCCCTACTTAGGTACATGGACCCTTGCCCTAAACCCTAACTAAACCCTAAACCCTAAACCTTGGGTGAGACCCCTTTCAACAACCCGAATTCTACCAAAGTACCTTTCTATTACCAGCCCTGGGATGCTGGTTTAGGGTTTAGGGTTTAGGGAGAGGCATGGGTTCTTGGGGATTTGCACTTCCCCCCCACCCTCCCTCCCGGTACTGAGGTATAGGATTTCCGATAATTTGAACCCTACGCCCTAAACCCTAAACCTTAAACCCTGAACCCTGAACCTTAAACCCTAAACCCTAACCCTAAACCCTAAACTCTACAGGTGTGGGGTTGTTAGATTTTCAGCTCAACTCTTCTCCTCGCCCGGAACTCTTCTCCTCGCCCGGTCTACTCCTCGCTCATCCCCGGAGTGCCCAACCCCAAAGTGTCCCTGGAGTGCCCAACTCTAGAGTGTGCCTGGAGTGCCCAACCTCAAAGAGGCCCAACCCCAGAGTCTCGCTAGGGTGCCCAACCCCAGAGTGTGCCCGGAGGTGCCCAGCCCCAGAGTCTCCCACCCCAGAGTCTCCCTGGAGTGCCCAACCCCAGATTCTCCCTGGCCCGAGCTAGAGTGCCCAACCCCCCCAGAGTGTCCCTGAGTGCCCAACCCCAGAGTCTCCCTCGAGTGGCGCCCAACCCCCCCACAGTGTTGCTGGAGTGCCCAACCCCAGAGTATCTCCACCAAGAGAGGGTGGGGATGTTCGAAGTAAAATTTTTTTTATACCGACATGTGAGGGTCATATAGCAAGGGACCCAAGTACTTCGGATCGCCCTGCAGACTGCAGAGGTGCCAGCCTCGTCTCTTTCTACCTGCGCGTGGGGGGCGGCATCTTTTCCAAGGCGGAAGTGCCGGTTTAGGGTTTAGGGTTTAGGGTTTAGGGTTTAGGGTTTAGGGTTTAGGGTTTAGGGTTTAGGGTTTAGGGTTTAGGGTTTAGGGTTTAGGGTTTAGGGTTTAGGGTTTAGGGTTTAGGGTTTAGGGTGCCGTGTGAACGTTCAAGAGCCCTCGTAGGGGGGGGGGGGGTTCAAGGTCTTTGTTGCGGCCTAGCCCTAAACCCTTAACCGTAAACCCTAAGCCCTAAACCCTGAACCCTGAACCCTGAACCTTAAACCCTAAACCCAAACTCTAAACCTTTAAGAAGGTTTGGGGGTGGGGTACCTAATCCCGAAATCGCCTCTAAACGGCGTTTTTCCCTTCAGGGTTTAGGGTATAGGGTTTAGGGTTTAGGGTTTAGGGTTCAGGGTTTAGGGTTTAGGGTTTAAGGCCCTTGGGTTGCCCGCTCCCTTTCCGAGGGTGCCGAGATTGGCGCGGACTTGGTGGGTGAGATGTCGGACAACAAGCTCGACGAAGACAGGCTGCCAACCCACTGCACTGCAACGAGGGGCCAACCTAGATGAAGAAGGGCCCTGAAATTAGAGTAGGGTCCCAATTCGGATTTTGGGGTTTTAGGGTTTAAGGTTTAGGGCTAGGACCCAGAGCAGGCCCTTGTTCCCTTTCTAGGGCTTAGGTTCCCTTAGAAGTAGCCACTTCAAACCACAAAGGACACACATTTTTCCTAGGTTACTTTTGGGTCTAGTTGGAAGACTCGGAATCCTAAACCCTACAAGCCTTGAAGCTTAAACGGCGGTTGTTGAAACTAGCCTGCAATTGTATATTGTCAGCAGGGCCGCTTTCAGCGTTTTAATGTGTTCCAGGTTACGAACGTAGAATCCTCCCAAGTACTGAAAACGTTATCATTCTTGTGAGGGGGCCTCTTTAGGATTCAAAGTTTCGCGCTCGATTGCCAAAGTTACCTGCAAGTGCACGCCAGACGCTAGAACAAACCATATCCTGTGTTCCTCAATATCTTTTTTTGGAGATTCGTTCAACAACGTCTCGATGGGAGCAGAACCAGAAAACCTCCAGCCCAAATCCAGGCGCATGCTGTAAAGCCAGGCAATTGATCAGGAACCCTAAGACCTAAACGGGGCGCTCGGAGAAACTCTGTTTCTCCTGAGAGCTTTGTGACAATTGGCACCCTGCTAAGGGCTTAGGCTTTGATTCCAAACCTCATGGGGGGGGGGAGTCTACTCTCTAGATTTTCCCAGGGCAGACCCTTAAGCCTGCACCCAAATGCCCTCAACCCCAAACGCCTGAACCCTGATAGCCACCCCTTACCCCGTAAGACCCGCTTAGTCCCGCAAGCCTCAGGCAACCCTACAGCCCACAACATTAATCCCCAAACCCTACACCTTGAACTCCTAAACCCCAATTGACTCCTAAACTCCTAAACTCTCCACCCTAAACTCGTAAACCCTAAACCCTGAACTCCTAAACCCTAGTGAACTCCTCAACTTCTAAACCCTAAAGGCCCTGAACCCCAAACCCCCCAAACCCGGTAAGATCCCCTACTTGGAGGTTCGTGGTACCTACTAACGATTAATAATTGTACTTATAACCCACTTATAGGCCCCTCAAGTGCCCCAATATGGTTATCAGTACAGTTATAAGTACCGTTAACCCTAAACCCCAGACCCTAAACCCTATACCCAGAACCCTAAACCCCTAAGTACAGTACAAATGGTTAATAAGTACCATGAACCTCCAAGTATAAGCGCGAAGCCAGGCGCGTCTACGAGCTCCAACAACGGCTTGCCGAGATGGAGGTCCAGTTTAGGGTTTCGGGTTTAGTTTGGTGTTTAGGGTTTAGGGTTCAAGGTTTCGGGTTTAGTGTTTAGAGTTTGGGGTTTAGGGATTAGGGTTTTGGGTTTAGGGTTAGGGACTAGGGTTTAGGGTTTAACGGCACAGTCTCTCGTTAGCCTTCAGAGGTCAGGGTAAAGCAGCTGGAGGCCACTCCTACTCACCTCTACCTCCGCGCCTTGCCGCGATGGGTGTTTTTGGTAGGGAGTGATGTGCCCTGAACCCTAGGGTTTAGGGTTTAGGGTTTAGGGTTTAGGGTTCTGAACCCTGAACCCTAAACCCATAACCCCTAAATTCCCCAAACCCCAACACCCCAAAACCCCAAACCCAAAATCCGAAACTCTAAACCCCAAACCCTAAATCCCTAAACCCCCTAAAACCCAAAACCCCTAGCTTTTAACCCAGACCCCGAGGCTCAACCAGACCAAGACGTGGCCCCTAAGATATGAACTTACCATAAATCCCTAAAGACTAAAGTCTGAGCCCTAAAGCCTAAACCCGAAACCCTAAACCCTAAACCCTAAAGCCTAACCAAACTTCTAAGGTTTAGTTGGGCCCAACTATCCCTTTCTAGGAGGCACTTTGAGGGCCCAGTCTTTCCTATTTAGGTATACTGGCTCTGTCGGGTTCCTCAGCACAGACATGTAAATACACTCTGAATTCTCACCCCCAAGGGTTTATATGGTTTAGGGTTTTTGGTTTTGGGTTTAGGGTTTTTGGCACAGCCTTTTGAAGCCAACACCTCCAGCCCGCGGGGGGTATGACAGCACCCACTACGAGCTAATTTGTGCATGCTGGGAGGCTTGGAGCCAGGGCCTTTTGTGGGAATCCACGCAAGCACCATGCATGGTCTCCAAGAGAGGCCGTTAAGCTTGCTGGAAACTCTATGAGTCAATGGGCCGTGTGACAGGGACCTCTGGATGACCAGTTTGGGCCAAGCTCCCTTACATCCCTTATATAGATCCTAATTCCCCTAAAAGCCCTATATAAACCCTAAACCCTAATCCCCTAAAACTCCGCACTGGGAGTAGCGGGGCCTTTAGTAAGTAGGGAATGTAAGTGCTTGAATGGGGGCTCTAGCCTGGGGACTACAGGGTTTACGGTTCATATACGGTTTAGGTTTAGGGTACGTAGTTTAGGGGTGATGTGGTCCCCAAGCTTGGCAATGATACGTATAATTGCCTTACTTACCAAGTCCCCCTGATCCTTTGAGGCCCCCAAAACCCTAAAACCGAAACCCTAAACCCCTTCACCAACCCCAAACCCTAATCTCTAAACCCTAAGACGCTAAACCCTGAGCCCTAACCCTAAACCTAAAACCCTAAGCCCTAAACCCCCGCGGAGTCCTCCGCAAGGCGCTCCGGGCGGAGCGTCGCCGTCGAGGGCTCGAAGAGGAGGAGGCGGTGGAACCCCAGAACCCAAAACCCAGGGGCTTAGGGTTTAGGTTTAGGTTTAGGGCTTAGGGCCTAGGGTTTGTAAGGTTTGTCAAGTCTAGGTTTGAGGGTTTAGGGCTCCAAAGCCCCGAACCCAAAGTACGAAAACTCAGGAGGCTTCGGGGGTTCGGGCTCTCCCGAAGGTGTTGGGCATTTGGGGCTCGTTGGCTCAGAGCTCAAGGCTATCAGTAAGCACTTTAACCCCTAAACACTAAACCCCGACACCCTAAAGCCTGAAACCTATAAGCATTAAACATTAGCTTAAGCCCTAGGCCCTATACACTTACAACTCCAATCCCTTCCGGAGCGTGGCCTGTGCACGAAGTGGTTGAGGGTTGAGGGTTAAGGACTTGGATTTACTTGGAGTATCGTGGCACTTCGTAAGTAGGGTTATAAGTTATAACTACCTTAATGGGGCTTGTAAGTAAATATAAGTAGAGTTGCGGAACTTATAACCCCACTTACTAAGTTGCCTGATCCTTTGAGTGGGTGGCTGTCAAAATCAGGATCCCTTTTTTGGATCCCTATTTTCATACGGCACCGAGGGTTGAGGGTTGAGGGTTGAGGGTTTAGGGTTTAGGGTTTAGGGTTTAGGGTACCCCAAAACGGATCATAATTTTAACAGCCACTCAAGCAGGGTGTAGTAAGGCAGCCTCAAGATGGTCAAGTCATCATCTGTCGATCGAAGGATGCTGCCCGAGACTTGGAAATTATGGGTTTAGGGTTAGGGTTTAGGGTTTAGGGTTTCGGGTTTCGGGTTTAGGGTTTAGGGTTTAGGGTTCAGCATCTCAAGTCCAAGTATTCACTAGTCAAGAAGTTATTCCAGAAAAATGCCCACCCGCCCAAAGAATCCCATAACATAAGAAAATTTTTCACTTATAGAACGACCTTGCCCAGTAAAAAAAGACCTAAAAAAATGACCTTGCCCTTAAAAAAAACCCTGCCCAGTTAAACAAATGACCTTGCCCAGTAAAAAACATGACCTTGTCCAGTTACAAAAAATAACCTTGCCCAGTAAAAGAGTTACTGGGCAAGGTCATCTTTGCTTTACTGGGCAAGGTCATATTTACTGGGCAAGGTCGTTTTTTTGGAAGGAACGACCTTGCCCAGTAAAACATGACCTTGCCCAGTATAAAAATGACCTTGCCCAGTCAAAAAATGACCTTGCCCAGTTAACAAAAATGACCTTGCCCAGTAACTCCCCCAGCATTTACACTACATATGAAAGAGAGGTTTAGGGTTTAGGGTTTAACGAAAACCCTACAGCGGAAGCCCTGAACATAACCCCAAACCCTGGACCCGCTTCTCTACAGGCTACAAGAGTGTTGAGTTGCAAGATATTTTGGGGGTGCTGAGGATGATGTAGGATTTTAAGTTTAGGGGCCCTAAGCCCCTAAATCCTCAACCCTAAACCCTAAACCCTAAACCTTAAACCCTAAACCCTTAACCCTAAACCCTTAACCCTAAACCCTATCAGGGTGAAACTCCCACTTTCTACCTTTTCCTGCTGAAGGAAGACATGATGGACCAGCTTCGGATGATGGAAGAGGCCGGGCTTCACAGAGGCAGTTTGCTTTGGGTTTAGGGTTTAGGCTTTAGGCTTTAGGCTTTAGGGTTTAGGGTTTAGGGTGTAGGGTTCAGCATCTCAAGTCCAAGCATTCACTAGTCAAGAAATTACTCCAGAAAAATACCCACCCGCCCAAAGAGTCCCACAACATTAAGAAGATATTTCACTTTTGGAACGACCTTGCCCAGTAAAAAAATGACCTTGCCCAGTAATGCCCTTGCCCAGTACAAAAACCTTGCCCAATAAAAAATGTCCATGCCCAGTAAACAAATGACCTTGCCCAGTAAAAAATGACCTTGCCCAGTAAGAAGAATGACCTTGCCCAGTAAAAAATGACCTTGCCCAGTAAAAAAATGACCTTGCCCAATAAAAAATGACCTTGCCCAGTAATGACCTTGCCCAGTAAAAAAAAAATGACCTTGCCCAGAAAAAAATGACCTTGCCCAGTAATGACCTTGCCCAGTAAAAAAGACACCTTGCCCAGTAAAAAAATGACCTTGCCCAGTAAAAAAAATGACCTTGCCCAGTAAAAAAATGACCTTGCCCAGTAAAAAAAATGCCTTGCCCAGTAAAAACATCACCTTGCCCAGTAAAAAAAATGACCTTGCCCAGTAAAAAAAATGACCTTGCCCAGTAAAAAGATGACCTTGCCCAGTAACATTTTTACTGGACAAAGTTTTTTTTTTACTGGGCAAGGTCATTTTTTTACTGGGCAAGTTCGTTTTTTTGGACGAAACGACCTTGCCCAGTAAAAAGATGACCTTGCCCAGTAAAAAATGACCTTGCCCAGTAAAAAAAAATGACCTTGCCCAGTAAAACAATGACCTTGCCCAGTAACTCCTTAACATTTAATTTTTTATATGAAAGAGAGGTTTAGGGTGTAGGGTTCAGGGTTTAGGGTTTAGTTTAGGGTGCATGGGCTCTATAGGACGAGTGTAACATGGCACCCTACAAACCAAGGGAGTTTGAGATTGTTCACCCTAAAACACCTTGAACCCTAAACCCGAAACCTTAAACCCCAAACCCTAAACCCTACACCCGAACTGGGGTGGTCGTCGGGTGCAGTTTACTGTAGGGCTTCCGGTGTGGGATTTGAGAACTCCGTGTCGAGGTGTGGGACGGAATGCTGCAGAGACAGGGTTGTTCTACCAGAGCTTAGGCTTCCTTGGCAAACGGTCTCTCTGCACAACCTCTTAACCCTAAACCCTGAACCTTAAACCCTAGAACCTTCACCCTAAACCCTGAACCTTAAACCCTGGAACCTTCACCCTAAACCCTGAACCTTAAACCCTAGAACCTGCGGCCTGTCAGCCTTGTGATCAGCCCCAAAGCTCTACTAGCACCAGAGTGGACCATTATTCCTGTTCTTACGGTTTGGGTCCCCTTCAAAGCCCCTTTAAAACAACAAAGGGCAGCCTGTTTATTCCTAGGTTACTCTTGGGCTTAGCATTTGCATACGCAGTTGCCCCGTAAAGGTTTCAGGGTTGTTGCGTGGTTTGGAGTTTAGGGTTTAGGGTTTGGGGTTTTTATTTTCTAGTCTTTAGTTTTTTGGGTTTTGTGGCAGGAGGGGGGTTGGGTAGGGATTTAGGACTTTTACGGTTTTTGGGGGGCTAGAGCTTTTGGGGTTTCGGGGGGTGTGGGCTATGGCTTTTGGGGTTATAGGGGTTTTGGATTTTCTGGGTTTTCGCGTTTAGGGTTTGAGGGGTTTAGGGGGCTAGGGGTTGGGATTACTGGTGAGGGTATAGGGCTTCAGGGGTTTCTGTTCATCTCTGGTATAGCGTTGTAAGGCTTTCCGTGTTTTTATTGTCGATACAGGCTTAGAGGGGGTTAACGCTTGGAGGTTTATCGGTGTCAGGGCTTCAGCCGTTTCAGGGTTTTAGGTCTTTAGCGGGTTCTACTCCCTAAACCCTAAACCCCAAACCCTAAATCCTAAACCCTGCGCGCGCAGGATGTCTGTAGCCATATGATTGGCGCGATCGTTCAGCACGCGGCTGGTAGTCTACAAGAGCCCGGTAAAGACGAGGATGGTGTGGAGGAGGACGGGGATGCCGCCTCCGAAGCCTCTTCCCCAGTGGCAACCTGCCCCGGTGCCACATCTTCCATGATGTGGAGAAGTACAGCCCCAGAGGGCCCAGTGCTGAAGGCTCAGGTGGTGTTCGCAGGCGTCCCGTGCCCGGGACTGTCGCAGGCTGGCTGGCAAGAAGGCATGGAGGACACTACTTGGAGGATCGGGGCGCTTGGTAACTCGGGTAATCAGTACCTTCATTGGGGGGTAGAAGTTCTTCTAAGTATAGTTACTTTACCTACAACCCACTTTCTAAGAACCCTTAAGTAGGTCAGCCCGGTGACCATCGTGTGTTGCGCGGGAGCCCCTGAGAAAATTAGCTGTAGCCCTCATCCTTGAGGAAGTACATGGTCAGCGGGAATGTGGCGCCCCTAAACCCCAAACCCGAAGCCTCAAACCTTAAACCCTAGACCCTAAACCCTAAACCCTAAACTCTAAACTCTAAACCCCAAACCCTGACAGGAGATGAAGGACATCGCCTCTTCACTCCATCCGACGCTTGGAGCAAACTCGTGAGGTTCAGGGTTTTTTTTTGTCGGTTTGAGGCCTTCTTCATATCTCAACCCTAGCCCCTAAACCCTAAGCCCTAAACCCTGAACCCTAAGCCCTAAACCTCAAACCCTAAACCCTAAGCCCTAAACCCTGAGCCCGAAGCCCTCAACCCCAAACCCTAAACCCTGGTAGGGACTTCACAGGGTTTAGGGTCAAGGGCCCAGAGCATTCAGGGTGCACAAGGTTGAGGTCGGGGCGACTTCCCTCTGAATTTAGAGTAATCCCCTCCCCCTCACATTTAGCCCCCACCCTACCCCCCAATACTAAATACCTCCGTTATAGGTACAATTTTGGGTTTAGGGTTTCGGGCTTAGGGTCGGGCGTCAGCGTCCCAGCGCCGACACCTCCTCACCTGGTACTTAAGGATCGACTACCTTGATGCCGTCGGCGAGAACATCTGTGACGTGAGTGGCCGCATGGCTGTAGTGCAAGGATTAGGTCCCAAACTGCCTATCACCCTTATTTTGCCCTAAGCCCTAAACCCTAAACCCTAAAACCAAAGAATGATAGAAGCGGGACTCAGATGTGCCTCACCTTTTTGGTTGTGTCCAGACCTCTCATCCCTGAAGCGGACAGGCCAAACATTGGGCCAAAACCCCATGTGCAAAAGCCCAGACACCCCCACAACCCTAAGTGCTGAGGGTTTTCTCTAGAGCCTAAACCCTAAAACCTAAACCCTGAACCCTGAGCCCTAAATCCTAAACCCTAAACCCTAAACCCTAAACCGTTTAGGAGTTTAGGGTTTAGGGGCGATTGGACCCCCAAACTCGAAAGCTCGGCTTCTCTCCGATCTATAAAAGGCACTTGCGCAGATCTCTTCGAGTCCATGGCGCCATGGTGGCAGACAGGGTTTAGGGTTTTGGTTTTTGGTTTAGGGTTTACGGTTTAGGGTTTGGGGTTTGGGGTTTGGGGTTTGGGGTTACGGTTTAGGGTTCAGGGTTTGGGGGTTTAGGGTTTGGGGTTTGGGGTTTAGGGTTTAGGGTTTATAGGGCTTCCTTGAAGGCCCAAGAAACTTTCGAGCCGGTTACATCTGAGGACGCGGAGTAGGCGCCTATTTCCTTTTTTTAGGGTTGGGGTTGCCTTACAATCCCCTTAGAACCAAAAAGGGTGCCCTTGTCATTCCTAGGTAACTCTTGTACTTGTATTTCGCTGGGCCTTATCTTGCCCTCAGGGCCCAAGAGATCCATTCTTTAAGGCTTTTCGTCTGTGTTGGGGCCTAAAGGTCTGATTATCTGGGGCTTTCCAACAGTAGGGGAACCTTTTGGGGGGTTCCTGGGGATTGTGTTCTATTTGGGGTATAAAAGGGGTCCCACTATTGTGGGAAATATTCATCTGGGGTCTTGAGCTCTGAGGGCAGGCTACTACCCCAACTATGAGATTATCAGTTGGCTTTGTGTCCCGATTACGACCCATGTAAAGCTTCAACCCGAAACCCCAGCTGGTAACTCTTATGGCCCCAGTGGCAGCTGTGGTCAGTAAGTCCCTTGACACCCTGAACACTAAAGACCTTGCACCCGAAACCCCAAATTCCAAACCCCAAACCCTAAGGCCGAAACCCTAAACCCTAAACCCTAAACCCTAGCCCTAACCCCGAAACCCAGGCTCCCCAACCACCAGCGGCCCAAGCCCTGGACCGCGTAACCCCTGAAACACAGGGTGCCTAAATTGTCAAACCCTACTTGAGGGCTCATGGGGGCCTGTGGGGTTTAGGGTTTAGGGTTTAGAGTTTAGGGTTTCGAAGGTGGGGTTTAGGGTTCGTTACTGTAACTGTTGGAGGCTCTGGGTTTGGGGTTTAGGGTTTGGGGTTTGGGGTTTGGGGTTCAGACTTTGGGTTTAAGGTTTGGGGTTTAGGGTTCAGGGTTCGGGGGCATCGGGTTCCGACAGGCCTGCCATCGGCAGAGAGTGTCGGCTGAGGCTTTTTTGCAGATTTTGTCTTGTGGGTTTTGGGCTTAGGGTTTAAGATTTCGGGTCCAAGGTTTAGGGTTTAGGGCAGGTTCAAGGGGTTTAGGCTTTCATAGGCTTCGGTAGCCTAGTGGTGCCCTTTTGTATTTCACTTTTTGTAGCTCAAGGTTCCCTTACAAAGCAACCATCTTAGAAACAACAAAAACCGCGCCCTGATTACTAGGATGCCCAGTAGTGCCCTTATTCCCTTTTTTTGGGGGGTTTAAGTTCCCTTATAGACCCCTTTAAACAAAAAAGGGCACCCTTTTTAATCCTAGGTTACTGGGCAACCTAGATTATCGGTTCACTGCCTAGGTTCTTATCTTGAGCCTGTCGCTGATCATCGGTGCCAGAGGTCCGGGCAGTCTTCAGGGTTTAGGCTGGAAGGTCTATGGCGTTCAGGGTTGAAGCCTGTACTCCTTTATAAGCTCTACAGGGTTGACCTCCTGAGCATGGGCATGATCGTGTTTAGAGTGTAGGTCTGGGGTTTACGGTTTGGGGTCTAGGGCTTCGAGTAAAGGACGTTTAGACTTGTAGGGTCCCTCTCAGGGGCTTCGAATTAGATTGTGGTTTTGCACAAGGGTACGACTTCCCTGTGTTGGGAAATGCTCATATCCCGTCATGCATGGCATTCAGTTGAGTCATAGCTGTCGAAATACCTCTTTTGCGTTGTTGATGCAATCCCTAAACCCTAAGCCCTAAACCCTAAACCCTCCAAAAAATCGTGTAGACCAAGGACCCTTCTTCCCATTTCTGGGGGCTAGGATTCGGTATACACACGTTTTTGTTTAGCACAAATAGGTACCCTTCCTTTCTATCCACTGCTTACTCTGAGATCTAGACATATGTGCTCAGGCTTGCAATATCAAAAGACCTAAACCTAAACCTTACACTCTAAACCCTCAACGAATAGGGGCATACCCCTCAAAATCTTGAACCTGCGAAGGAGGGTCTGGTGCTGCCCAGCTTAGGACCTAGGGTGTGGGGTCTACCTAGTTCTAGTTGCATGGTCCCTCCATGCTGTCCTTTAAAGGGTTCTTGGTCGCTTCATAGGGTCCCTTACCTGCCTTACAGGGTTCTGAAGTATGTCCCTGGTCCCTATACCCTAAACCCTAAACCCTAAACCCTAAACCCTAAACCCTAAACCCTAAACCCTAAAATGTAAAAGTTGTACCAGGGTTCCAAAGTTCAGATCCCATGCTAAGGGGCCATGAAACCACTTTTCGGGTCCTGGAGGGGGGTTTCAAGGGTATGTAACCCAAGGTTCCCTAATACTCCGCACCACTCTAAGGTTCCCTAGACACCGACCCCCCCATGAACCCTAAACCCCAAACCCTAAACCCTCCCTCAAGGACCCTATAACACTGCCCGAAGAGTTTACAGACTTGAGGATCTGCTGTGCCGCACTTCTTCACTGCGCTGCCCCTGTGGTCCCTTGGCGGCATGTAGTGACCCGGCTCGTGATCCGTGTATGATTTAGGTTTCGGGTTTAGGGTTTCGGGACCCCCAGACCCTGAACCCTAAATCCCGAAACCCTAAACCCTCAAAGCCTGAAGACCATCGAATATCCAAAGGATTAGGGGGTTTCCCAAAATGTGGAAACTACCCGTTTTGGGGTTCGTAGAAATTAAGGATGATTTCGGGGTTTATTAGTAATTATTATACCTTGGAGGTTTGGAGAAGAAGTCGTCAAGTAGGTTGAACTAAGGTCCTATAGTAGGTACTTACGTATAACTCCACTTCGTACCTGTTTACAAAGGCCCTGCCAATCCTCCAAGTAGGGCCGTAGAAAATGCGCATCGTGCTGGCACAAAGAATCCTGAACCAGCCTGACTCCTAAGCGCTCGACCCTTAGCGCAACAAACCCTAATCTGTAAGCCCTAAGCCCTACGCCTGTATGCCCTTAGGCAAGAGCCCCAAACCCCAAATCCCAAATCCCAAACCCCAAACCCCCAAACCCCAAACCCTAAACCCTAAACCCTACACCCTAGACCCTAAACCCTAAACCCGAAGCTGCGCTCCATTGAAGGATCGTCGCCTCGGGCAACCTGGCTTGTGCCATGGACCGGATCCCCAGTGAGGGTTTAGGGTTTAGGGTTTAGGGTTTAGGGTTTAGGGTTTAGGGTTTAGGGTTTAGGGTTTAGGGTTTAGGGTTTAGGGTTTAGGGCTGAGTTGTTCTTGTTCAAGGCTTATCGGGTTTAGGGAGTTTAGGGGTTTTTCTTCCCCCCCCCTCACCCTAAACCCTAAACCCTAAACCCTAAACCCTAAACCCTAAACCCTAAAACCCTAAACCCTAGAAAACAAAAAATGGCCCCAGACCTTCAGTGCAAGGTCTTAGCCACGCGCCGTTTCAACCTCTGCGAACCCCTTCTGGTTGGAGCTTTGGTGGCTTGAGTCGAGGGTGTTGGGTCACATGTGGGGTTAGGGTTTAGGGTTTAGGGTTTAGGGTTTAGGGTTTAGGGTTTAGGGTTTAGGGTTGAGGCGGGGCTTAGGGCAGTTTTAGGAGTTGAGGGGTTTGGGGTTCTGACGGGATTCAGGGACCTCTTGGTAGTTTTAGCTTCCGGTGTAGGCGTATCTCATCATGATGTACTTGGGCCCCAAAGCCCCGATGTAGGAGGTACTTGAAGGCCCAAGTCTTCCACATTTAGGTACATGGACCCTTACGGCTCTGTAAGTCTAAACCCTAAACCCTAAGCCCTTTGGGTCTTATATACTCGGGACGTGGGGCCCCGACGTCTTTGTGCAGGAGGTGCTGTAATTAAGGGTCCAACCCTTTGGCTCGAGCTAGCCCAAAATCCGTGTATGATAAGACCCTTGGGCCCAAACACCTCAAAATGAGTGCCCTTTTGGAGTCTTAGGGGTTTTTTGGCAACCCTAAACCTTAAACCCTTCAGGCAAGGTCTTGTTCGGAGACTCCGGAAAGTCGAAGTCTTCAAACCCTGAGCCCGGAAACCCTGAACCCCCAAACCCGAAATCTTAAACCCTGACAGAATCCGACTATTTGGGGGTCGATAGTCTTACTTCTCCAACAGCTGAACTTTAAACCTTTTGGGCTTCCTTATTTACCGGGAATAATCATAAAGTTTAACATTTTTTGCCTGGGTTATTGGAGAAGTAAGTATTAGGGTCCCTGATTTTCGTAAACTCCCAGATAGCCGCAGGTGGCACACCGGAGCCACGTGAAGAATCGCTTCACGTCCAGGCAACCGGGTTTAGGGTTCAGGGTTTAGGGTTTAGGGTTTAGGGTTTGGGGTTTGGGGTTTGGGGTTTAGGGCTTGGGGTTCAGGGTTTGGGGTCTAGGGTTTAGAGCTGGTACTTGGAGGTTCAAGGGGCTAATTGGTTGTTTGTAGATCGGTGGTTCATGGTACGTCTAACCCAATTACAACTGTACCTGTTGCAAGCCCCTTAATTGCCCAAATTTGGTTACAAGTACATTAGGATTTGGTGAATAAGTACCATGAAGCTCCAATTACAAGCTGACCCTCACGATGAATTAAGACTTGGGGCAACACATGGGGCCATTGAAGAACCCTAAGGGTCCATGTACCTCATTATTATGTACTTGGGCCCTAAATACCCTAAATAGGAGGTACCTTAAGGCCCAAGTATTCCCTATTTAGGTACATGGACCCTTAGGGGAAAGTTATGAGTACGAACTACGGCCAGCTGAAAGGTTTATCGGGTTTACGGTTTAGGGTTTAGGGTTTAGGGTTTAGGATGGTTTGGATTTGGGGATTCGGGTCTTGGGGTTTCGAGATCAGCGCTTCTAGTGTGCGGAGCTTTGGGCTTTGCAAGCTTTCGCACGACTTGTGTTGTTGCTGCCGGCTTTATGGGCTTCATCGTTTTAGGGTTCAGAGTAGTTCCCTAAACCCTCTAAACCCTAAAGACTTTAAACCCTAAATCCTACAAACCCTAAAAAACTTTTAAGCCCTAAGCCTCAAACCCTAAACGCCGGTGTAGGTGCCAAGGCGTGTGACCCCCCATCTCCCTTTGCTATGCCGGGGGACCTCAACCCGAAACCCTGAACCCAAGCCGCAAGTTCTCAACCCTAAACCCTACGCCCTAACTCCTACCAGCCTAGGATGCCCAGTAGTACCCTTATTCCCTTTTTGGGGGGTTCAGGTTCCCTTATAAACCCCTTTAAGCAAAAAAGGGCACCCTTTTTACGCCAAGGTTACTGGGCAGCCTAGCAGAAGAACCTCGCACCTGCTTGTTGGTTTGTTGTTGTTCTAAGACCCGTTGATACAACTCCCAGGCAGGATAGACATGTACGGCTGTGGGTAAGGCCCAAGGGCTTCATATTTAGGTACATGGACCCTTAGGGTATAGTTTAGAGGGGGGGTTTATATCGTATCCCACAGGTTAACCTCTAGTTCCTCCAGGGGTTAGGGGGGTAGGGTTTTGGGTATCCCTAAGGGTCCATGAACCTCATTGTGATGAAAGTGGAGTCCCCCCCCAACTTAGGACCCTGTACTTTTGAGGGTTCAGGGTTTTCATCCTAGGTAGGCCCTGAAACCCTCAACCCTCAACCCTAAACCCTAAACCCTGAAAAGGCCCTGAGACATTTTATGTTTTCCCTTCTTGGGCTTGACAGGGATTTGCTTAGGAATGTTTTTCAAAGGGTCTTAATTAAGGGCCATCCTCGCATCCCTCACTCATGTCCGCTTTGGGTCGCGGTATGTATAGCTTTGAGCGTTTGAGCTACATGAGGAACCCTGACTACCCCCCCCCCCCCCCCCCTCTACCCTTTGTGGTGCTTTACTATCCCTAGCCTTTTTGGGTTTATTGCTAGGCTGCCCAGTAGTACCCTTATTCCCTTTTTGGGGGGTTTAGGTTCCCTTATAAACCCCTTTAACCAAAAAAGGGCACCCTTTTTACGCCTAGGTTACTGGGCAGCCCAGATTGGGTTTCTTAGCAAGGCAGCTAAACGTTTTATTTATAGCTGCCCTGCGAGTCACTCGGCCTACCGGCGCACAAAGGCTTCAACCCACTAGTTTAAGCAGATATGTTCGTTACCTTTCTTTAAATACCCTGAAGTCCTCACCCTAAAACCTACAGCCTAAACATCCACGATGTTCGGAGTGTTGGGGTTTTGGGGTGGGTCTTGTGCGAAGCCCTGGGCGGCCCAGGCAAGTTCGATGGTACATGCGGCTGAACCTGGCTTTTGTGCCACCACCCCTTTCCTCTCTTAGGGTTCAGGGTTTCAGGGTGTTAGGGTTTATATTACTGTTATTGGTGCGTGTATATACGGCTCCTTTTCAACATTGGTGAGTGTATATAACTGGTGTCCTTTTGGGGGTACAAGAAATATATACCCTACTTCATATCACCGGAATAAACCATGGGACTGACTTGTTCTTTTGGGTGCAAAGGTAGCCTGGGGAGGTATTACGGTCTGACTTGCCAACCTATCCCCAAACCTTAAACTTTGAACACAAGCGCACACACACACTTTTTCCTATCTATCTATCTACCTATCTTTCTATCTATCTGCATATATATATATATATGCATGCATATGTTTATATGTATATATATATACATACGCATTCACACATACAAAAACGTATATCTAAGCATACCTAGTTACCTACATTGTATATGTAATTTCATACACCCACATGTAATCCTTGAACCCTAGTCCCAAATGTCATGCCATGCAGCGCACTGCATTTTTCGTTATGTTATGTCCTGGATCTGTATGCCATGTTGTTGCGCTACGTTATGGTGTGTATGTTGGTGTATATGTATGCCTATGCCACACTGAACCCTCAAACCCAGAACCCAAAGAACCCCGAACTGCATTAAGATAATTTGCACTTCAACACCTACACGGGCTGAACGAGGGTTGAGGGTTTAGGCTAGGTTGAGGGTTTTGAGTGTTCTTAGAGGTTCTGGGGTAGTTCTAAGTAGAGCTACAAGTACCCCAAATAACTAGGATGCCGAGTAGTACCCTTATTCCCTTTTTGGGGGTTTAGGTTCCCTTATAAACCCCTTTAAGCAAAAAAGGGCACCCTTTTTAAGCCTAGGTTCCTGGGCAGCCTAGATAATGGTTGTTACGGATTTTAAGTATACCTTACTTGTAAACCCTATTTAGAACTATCCATGAACCTCCGTGTCTGCGATCCTGCATTAAAACCAACCCAAGTTTTTTGCATACGGAACCAAACAAGGCTAGACCAAGGGTTACGTTGGCGTCATGTTCATCATCTGGGTCAAGAAGCGGGCCGTTGGGGCGGGAAAACAAGATCCCAGGAGCGATGTCAGCTCCTTCATCCCTGTTTTTTATAGTCTTTTTGGAAGTTGTTCTCATTTGGGTTTAAGATTTCAACGGGGCTTTTACCGTTTACATAATTATGAGGGCACCCTGACAACCCGAACCCTAAACCCTAAACCCTAAACCCTAAACCCTAAACCCTAAACCCTAAACCCTAAACCCTAAAAAAAAAACGGCAGGTCTGCTTCCTGGCTTCAGGCAGGAGTTGCGCACTGCATGCGCAGCTCACGAAGCTTAGACCCAGGATCTCAGCACCTCGACACCGCAACCCGCAAACGCCACAAACGACCCCAAGCCCTAACAACCTTCGACCCGAAGCAACACGGAGAAGCCCCCTAAACCCTAAACCCTAAACCCTAAACCCTAAACCCTAAACCCTAAACCCTAAACCCTAAACCCTAAACCCTAAACCCTAAACCCTAAACCCTAAACCCTAAACCCTAAACCCTAAACAAACCCTAAACCCTAAACCCTAAACCTTAACCCCCATAACTTTCATCCCTGCGACAACCAGACCTTCAAGCCCTATATAGTAAGCGTTTGCCAGGGTTCTGCCTGGGTTTCTCGGCTTGAAAGGCTGTAAGGTTTCACAGGTTTACTTTGACAGGGTTTAGTTTAGTTTTTTTGGCCAACACTCTCAATTCCCGAAGCCGAGAACCCCTATAAAGCCTAAACCCTCAACCTTGCACCCTAAGCTGGCGAGCCAAGCTTCAAGAAGGGTTTTCTTGGTGAGTGTATATAAAGCTGCTTAAACGTATTGGTGAGTGTGTAGGATTTGGGTGTTTTTTGTGTACTAGAAATCCTAAACCCTGAGCCCTAAACCCTAAACCCTAAAACCCTAAAATTTTAAAACCCAAAAACCCTAATCATCCCATAAATGGCTCTGCCGCCCTGGTCGCCGCCGTTGCGGCCGCGGTCAGCCCTGCCTGGGCCGCTCTGGCCGCGTCCCGCCCAGGCCAGGTTTTGGGATTTAGGGTTTGGGGTTTAGTTTGGGGTTCAGGGTTTAGGGTTTAGGCTGTTCAGGGTTTAGGGTTGGGGTTTGGGGTTTGGGGTTTGGGGCTTGGGGTTTAGGCAGAAGTATGAGTATTGGTCTTAAGTTTACGTAGGTTTTTTTTTAGTAGGGGTGCAAACTAGGATTCAGGGCGCAGGTGTATTTATGGGGATTAGGTTCCAGGAAGTTGCTGAGTAGGCCCCTGAGACTCTAAACCCTAATCCCTGAACTCTTAAATCCCTAAAACCCTAGAACTCTCAATCCTAAAACCCTAAACCCTAAACCCTAAACCCTAAACCCTAAAACCCTAAACCCTAAACCCTAAACCCTAAACCCTAAACCCTAAACCCCTGCAAGGAAGGCCCGCCAAAGAGCCGCCCATGTCAGGCGCTTCGAGGATGCACCGCGCGGCGGGCAGCCGCGTCTTGGTCGTGGCAGAGGTGGCCTTGCAGAAGTTTGTTAGCGTTCAGGGTTTGGGGGGGTTTGGGGTTTAGCCCAAAGCAGAAACAAATATATGTGCTTATATATATATATATATATATATGGTGCAGCGTCGCTGCCCCCCCCCACCCCCCCCCACACCCCACCCCCATGGTACCGTACCCCCCCCCCCCGCCCCCATGGCCCCCCTGTCAGGTGGTGTGGTTGGGGTTTGGGTTGATGGTTACGGTTTAGGGTTTAGGGTTTGGGGTTTAGGGTTTAGGGCTTATAGGGCTTAGGGCTTAGGGCTTAGGGCTTAGGGCTTAGGGCTTAGGGCTTAGGGCTTAGGCTTAGGGTTTAGGGTTTAGGGTTTAGGGTTTAGGATTTAGGGTTTAGGGTTTAGGGTCCCCGCCCCTTGTGGTTTGGGCCCCCCTGTGGGGTGGTGTGGTTGGTGTTTGGGTTGAGGGTTGAGGGTTTAGGGTTTAGGGGTTTAGGGGTTTAGGGGTTTGGTGTAGGGTTTAGGGTTTAGGGTTCAGGGTTGAGGGGGGGTGGGGAGGGGGGGGTGATCATACAATGGGGGGGTGGGGGGGGGTGGGGGGGGGTGGGGGGGGGGGTGGGGGGGGGGGTGGGGGGGGGGGTGGGGGGGGGGGGGGGGGGGTGGGGGGGGGGGGGGGGGGGGGGGGAGGGGTGGGGGGGGGGGGGGGGGGGGGTGGGGGGGGGGGGGGGGGTGGGGGGGTGGGGGGGGGGGTGGGGGGGGGGGGGTGGGGGGGGGGGGGGGGGGGGGGGGGGGGGGGGGGGGGGGGGGGGGGGGGGGGGGGGGGGGGGGGGGGGGGGGCGGGGGGTGGGGGGGGGGTGGGGGGGGCGGGTGGGGGGGGGGGGGGGGGGGGGGGGGGGGGGGGGGGGGGGGGGGGGGGGGGGGGGGGGGGGGGGGGGGGGGGGGGGTGGGGGGGGGGTACCGACACGGGACACGGAACCATTTATATATATATATACATATATATATATTTATTTATTTATTTGTTTATTTATTTATCTATTTATTCATTTATATATTTATTTGTTTATTTGTTCATTTATTCATCAAGTATAGCAGTAGCGCAATCTCCACCCAACAGTTCTCATCTGACAAAGACACTGGCAGCAAACCCTAAACGTTGAACCCCAATCTCTAAACCCCAACCCCGGAGCCGCAACCCTAGACCCAAAGCCCGAAAGTCCCGGTGGCCCCAAAAGAAACTAGGCAAATGTCCCTCGAGATGTGTCATATAGACCCATTATTATGGGGTCTCGGAAGATCTTCCCTCTGCGGCATGCGATTATAACCCTCAACAGCAAGACCCTTCATGTCCAGGGTTCTTGGCTAGATTTGTTTCCCACACCTTTGGGTTTTTGGGGCTACAGGCTCCTAAACCCAAGCCCTGAACCCTAAACCTTAAACCCTAAACCCCCAACCCCACACCCTCCTAGTGCACGTATGGGCGGAGGCAGCTTCGGCAGACGCACACCGGCGGCCAGGACACTTGAGCTGCAGATACGAGAGTTTCGGGTTTAGGGTTTGGGGTTTGAGGTGTATAGGGTTTAGGGTCTTAGGGTTTCGGCTTTAGGGCTTGGGGTTTGAGGTGTTTATGGTTTAGGACTGAGGGTTTAGGATTGGAGGTGGGGCGGGGGTTCACATCTCGGCAACGGCTCATATTTGCACACTGGCAGCACATGGCGGTGGGTGTCGCGGAGCTCGCGCAAAGCGCAGACACGGCCGGGTGGCAATTCATCCCTGTTATTACTCACAAGTGCCTGCTGCAGACCGCAGCACTCATCATCTTGCGGGATGCCCCGCAATTCGGGTGGCCGAAGGCCATGGAGTTGGCCGCAGCACACAGTCCTGTGCCAAACAGCTTGACCCTAAACCCTAAACCCTAAACCCTAAACCCTAAACCCTAAACCCTAAACCCTAAACCCTAAACCCTAAACCCTAAACCCTAAACCCTAAACCCTATAAACCCTAAACCCAAAACCCCCGCCTCGGCACCCCACAATTGGGTGTTAGGGAAAAGCAGAGGCCCAGGCCAGAATGGGCATCGTTACCCTGTCGCAGCCCCTGGTAGCAGCTACCTTCGAGAACCCTAAACCATGAACCTTGAACCCCCTCATTAAACCCCAACAACACTACGTAAAAGCCCCCTAAACCCTAGACCCTAAACCCTAAAACCGAGACCCCAAACCCCTAAACCCTGAACCCTAAACCGCCCAAAGCCTAAGCCCTAGAAAAAAACCCAAACCGGAAGAACCCTAATTAAACACCCTATGCCCTAACCCTAAAGCCCGCATATGAAGTTTAACAGGTTCAGGGTTTAGGGTTTAGGGTTTAGGGTTTGGGCTTTGGGCTTTGGGGTTTGGGGTTTGGGGTTTGTGGTTTAGAGGAATTGAAGCCCACAAACTTCTGTCCCTTGTCACGAAGGAGCTCTTGTCCGCTCTCCAGACACAGGGCTACGTCCGTGTGGACATCGACGCAGCCGAGGACGACCCGCAAAACGGCTTGGGGTTGAGGGGTGGGGGAGGAGGTCTGAAGGTTCATTGGTTTTGGGCCGTGTAGGGTTTAGGGTTTAGGTTTAGGGTTTAGGGTTTAGGGTTTAGGGTTTAGGGTTTAGGGTTTAGGGTTTAGGGTTTCGGGTTTAGGGTAACTAGGGTAACTAGGGTAACTAGGGTAACTAGGGTAACTAGGGTTTAGGGTAACTAGGGTTTAGGCTTTAGCATGCCGAACCCCCCTGAAAGAGACATCTTTCACTCAAATCCAGGCAGAAACTGCATCACCCTCCTAAACACACTGCCGCTGTCTTTGACACTGAGTCTGGAACTGAAGCTGAATCCCACCCGCCACCCCCGGAGGTGAAAAAACCGTCGACACTGCAACTGAACCCTCCCCCCCCCCCCCCCCCAAGCCCCTCTGCGACCGAAACGAAACTGGGAGAAAAGAGCGCCTTCTGTCTTCGAAAGTGAAATCTGAAACTCAATCCCCAGCCCCCTGTAACCCTAAAGCCTCTTCCTTCCGGCCCTGGAAGTTATTTTCTCTCCCGCTTCATGCACCAGCCTGCGATTCGCCCACTACGCTTCGCGCACGACGAAAACAGATCACTTCAAAGGGTTTCGCATGCATCAGAAATTCTGACTCAGAAATGTATAGCACAGACCCAACATCTGGAAGCTCCTGGTGCTAATCAAATCAGCAACTATAAACCCTTTGTAGTACGCAAATCCCGGCTATGTCTATCCTCATGCCCATGCTTATAGCCATTGTTGGAGTTCTGGCCAGAACCTCAAGACTCGGATGCCCAGCCCAGCAGTGTCGTTAGGTTCCCTTGTAAACCTCTTTAAGATAAAAGGGCACCTTTTCAGTCCTGGGTTTACTAAGCATCCTAGTCTAAACCCGAAGCCCTAAACCTCAAATGCGCTGGAATTGTCAGGAGGCGGTACTTGTTGAGGCGGCGCCCGAGCGCAGGGCTTTCGTGAGTGTGAAAGTGGGCTATCCTTGAGAACCCAAAAACCATGCGAAAAGTTTACCCTAAACCCTAAACCTTAAGCGCTAAACCCCTAAACCCTGAACCCTAAAAAGGTCTTGCAAGGTTTAGTTTTCTTGGGAACCCTAAGAACTATTTCAATACTTGTAGTCGAAGAACCTACTGTTGCAAGAAAACATATACAGATGCCATAAAGAAGTCACAGACAGGAACCCCCAGACATGTACCTAAGTAGGGGATACTTAGGCCTTAAAGTACCTCCTAGAAAAGGACCTTGGGGACCAAGTACACAATAGTGAGGTACATGGACCCTTAGGGCTCGACATGTAGGGCTTGTTGGGCTTCAAGCAGTTCTTATCCACGACTTCGCCATGTTTTTGTTCGCAGTGTCGCGTGACGACTTGCATGTTTTGGGGTCGCTAAAGCCCCTAAAAGCCCCAACGTCTCTGAAGCCGAAGAGCGCCCCCAAAACCCAAGGAGACCTAAAACCTTAAAAGCCCTTACTGTAAACCCTTCAGGGTCTAGGGTTTAGATTTATTTAGGGTTTAGGGTTTAGGGTTTAGGGTTTAGGGTTTAGGGTTTAGGGTTTAGGGTTTCGCGTTGAGGGGCCGAAGCCCGCCCTGGTGCAGGCCCTCGAGGAGTTTGCCGACAGGCGCTCTTTCAGATATCCGCCCATACCAGGCCACACCTTGACTACAGGAAAGTCGGAGGGGGGCCCCAGGGTCTCTCTTAGGGGTGCTTGGGATCAAACCCTAAAACCCAAAACCCTAAAACCCCAAACCCTAAAACCCTAAAACCCTAAAACCCTAAAACCCTAAAACCCTAAAACCCTAAAACCCTAAAACCCTAAAACCCTAAAACCCTAAACCCTAAAACCCTGAACCCTCTAGACCCTAAACCCTAAACCCCAAATCGAGGGGCCTGGATAGTTGCATGAGGGCTTGGGGCTTCGGGATCATAGGGGTCTTAGGGTTTTAGGGTTTAGGTTTTAGGGTTTAGGGTTTAGGGTTTAGGGTTTTAGGGTTGAGAGTTCCGAGGATAGGGGCCCTAGGGGCTCAGGGTAGGGAACCTTAAGGCCTCCAATCAGTTCTGGGTTTAGGGTTTAGGGTTTAGGGTTTAGGGTTTAGGGTTTAGGGTTTAGGGTTTAGGGTTTAGGGTTTCGAATTGAGCCCCATGGCCGAAACCGGCCCTTGAGTCCTACTATAGGGTCCGTTTCAGTTCAATGCCTGCGCTGTGTGCCCTGCACCCCAAAACCAACCCACTGGTTTAGGGTTTAGGGTTTAGGGTTTAGGGTTTAGGGTTTAGGGTTTAGGGAAAACAGAGAAGGTGTTGGGGTTATCCTGCCCCCACCCCCCCTCTCCCCCTAGGGCTTGCCTGCGACGCCATCTACCTACAGTTTCGTAGAAACTGTCCCTTGCAGGTATAATCCATTACACTGTAGGTAGAGAGGGTCGCAGGTAGGTTAAGCCCTAAACCCTAAACCCTAAACGCTAAACCCTAAACCCTATGCCCTAAACCCTAAACCCTTCGGGTCTCTTATCCCCCGAAAGAAAGCACCCGAAAGGCACCGCTTCCTCATCAGCTCCCACGGTGATGCCTCGGCCAGGGCCTTGTCTTAAAGTGTGGGTTTAGGGTTTAGGGTTTAGGGTTTAGGGTTGGGGGTTTGGGGGTTTGGGGTTAGGGGTTAGGGTTTAGGGTTTGGGGGTTTTCCAGGTATATAAGGGACATTCTACTCTTACTACCCTATGTGACCTGTTTTGGCCTGGTAGAGTCCCAGTCCCATCCCGGAAGCCTTAAAACCGCAAACTTAAACCCTGCAAAGTCCCAAACCCGAAACCCTACCAGATTTCTGTGGGACCGGTTTAGGGTTTAGGGTTTAGGGTTTAGGGTTTAGGGTTTAGGGTTTAGGGTTTAGGGTTTAGGGTTTAGGGTTTAGGGTTTAGGGTTTAGGGTTACACTACAGACCTCTGAGTATGGGACAGCTCTCTCTAAGACAGGAACTCCCAAGCTTCCTTTGCTGCGCCAAGACTTGCGCACGTACCCAGACCTCTGGGAGGATCAAACAAGTAGATCCCCTTTCAGGTTTCCCTAAAATGACCCACTAGTGGCATAGGGTACTACTTGGGGGTTCCACTTTTTGGGATCCTCCCAGGGGTCTGGGTAGTCAGAAGCTTCAGCAGGAGAAGCCACCCGAAGCCCTGTGGGTGATCCTCTCTGACCCTGGGTTCCTTCCTACTTGCACAGGTACCCGCAACGCAATGTGCTGTGTGGACCGCTCCGGGGGATAAGGTTTAGGGTTAGTTTAGAGTTTAGGGTTTAGCTATAGCGGCTATAGCGGAGTTTTTGTACTTTTTTTAAGTAGCATGTATTTATCTAAAACCGAAGAGAATATCGGCAACCTTTTTCTATGAAGGTTCTAAGGGGAGTATAGTTAGGAGGCTCTAAGGCTGCTCGTCGAATCGCCTGGGTCCTCCACCCGTAAACCAGCCGTCGAGGCCCTTTGCGCGCTGTTTCGACCTGCTCTACAGCTCGGGACCCAGGTGGCCCTAAGCCCAGCCTAAACTCTAAACCCTAAACCCTATAGCCTATAACCCTAAACCCTAAACCCTAAACCCTAAACCCTAAACCCTAAACCCTAAACCCTAAACCCTAAACCCTAAACCCTAAACCCTAAACCCTAAACCCCTAAACCCCTAAACACCTAAACCCTAAACCCTAAACCCTAAACCCTAAACCCTAAACCCTAAACCCTAAACCCTAAACCCTAAACCCTAAACCCTAAACCCTAAACCAGTCCAGCTTCGGATTCGACGAGGGCGGAAAGCGTTTAAGTGATGATCCTGAACTCTGACGCCTATTTCGAGCTATCCTCACGTACCCGTTAGTTATTTTTGAGGGTCTATAGGGTTCAGGGTGGCGGAAGGCTATAAGGCACCCAACCCTGACAGTTTGAGAAGTGGCATCCTGGTGAATTTGCTACTTGGCCCAACAGATGCACTTCAAGCTTGCTTCGGCTTTCCTTGCTTATAGAGGTTTAGGGTTTAGGGTTTAGGGTTTACCCTAAACCCTGAGCCCTAAGCCCTAAGCCCTAAACCAGGTTGAACCTTGTCTACTCTTTGGCAACTGGCGAGGTAAGACGGTGACTGGGACTAGGATACTAGGATGCAGAGACTCGCACGCTTTATTGGCCCTCCAAATGGTTGGCTTTCTTCTGGCTGGCTCTTAGGACTGCAACCTTAGGGTTTAGGGTTTAGGGTTTAGGGTTTAGGGTGGTAAATTTCGCGGAGCACGTCGGTTCAACACCAACCGGCGGTAACTCCTGACACAGGGGTTGGGGGTGCATGCTTGTTTTATTTTGAAAGTGAACAGCCGTCTGAAGGCTCTGCGCACCCACAGCGGCGAGCAAGCATGTTTTACGGCTTGTTAAGGGTCAGCGTCCCACCGATGAGCTTCCATGAGACCGAGATTCCCGAGAGATTCCCGAAGAACCAGGCCAGAAGCAAACCCTACCCCCCTATAGCCTTGCCATGGCTGACCTTAACTTCAAGTTAAGCGCTTGCAGCGGGCTCACGCGCATTTGCTCCAGTTGCACCCGCGGCTTATGGTTGGAACCGAAAGCACCATAAATGTCAGTGAAAACGCTTAAGTTCGACACAGTGTGTTGGGAGTATTGTCGCTAATTTTGCAGGGCCGTTTTTCTACGAACTTTTCGGGCGGCCACCACCATGCGAAATGCATTATTTGTCATTTCTTTCTGGTTGGCGTTGGTTCGAGGCGAAGAAAAGCTAAGGTCAGTGAAAACTTTAAGTTCAACATGGGGTGTTGGAACTATTGTAGCTGATTTTGCCAGACAGTTTTTTGCGACTAACTTTTCGGGTGCCACACCCGTGCGAAATTCACCGTCTGTCCTTTTTTCTGGTATGTGATGGCTCGAGCCGAACAAAAGTCAAGGCCGGTGAAAGCCCTTAAGATCAACACCGGGCGTTGAATTTCTTGTTGCTAACTTTCCGGGGCGGTTTCTCTACTGGTTTTTTCGGCTGTCAGGTGACCGTTTTCGGCGCTGAAAATGGGCAATAGCTGTTTGCACGGAGCAACAATTTAGAAACTGTCTTTGCTTCGTTTTTGGATGTTTTGTTTGATTTTTTGGGTTTAGGGTCTAGGGTTTAGGGTTTTGAGTTTAGGCTTTAGAAGCCCAACAAAAGCAAAACGGAAAAAACCTTTTAACAAATAGACCTCCCCATTGAAATCCAAATGTGAGCTGTGTTTGGCGGTTTGCAGCTGAAAGGGTTGGGACGGTTGGCTGTTCGGGCTTAATCTGGGAGTTAAAGGTGGCTTTAGTAATGATGGCCATGGCTGTGCGGTGTGGGTGGCTTAGATCCCGAAATCGAGCGACTCTGACCCCAAAAAAAAGTTAGAGACCAAAAAAGACCCCAAGAAAAAGTTAGAGACCCAAAAAAAAGTTAAGTTCAACACCGTGTTGAACCTAACTTTTCGTGTTGGAAATCCTGCGTGTTTTTGCTGAATCCTACGTGGTTTTTGGGCTGTCGTGTGACGTGTTTCAGGGAAAAATGTGGGAAATAAGGGTAAAAAAGGTCAAACGGCGTCGGTTTGTAGCCTTGCCGCCTGAAAAAACACGTAGGAAAACAGCAAAAACACGTAGGATTTCCAACGCGAAAAGTTAGGTTCAACACGGTGTTGAACTTAACTTTTTTTTGGTCTCTAACTTTTTTTTGGGGTCTTTTTTGGTCTCTAACTTTTTTTGGGGGTCAGAGTCGCTCGATTTCGGGATCTAAGCCACCCACACCGCACTGCCATGGCCATCATTACTAAAGCCACCTTTAACTCCCAGATTAAGCCCGAACAGCCAACCGTCCCAACCCTTTCAGCTGCAAACCGCCAAACACAGCTGACATTTGGATTTCAATGGGGAGGTCTATTTTTTAAAAGGTTTTTTCCGTTTTGCTTTTGTTGGGCTTCTAAACCCGAAACTCAAAGCCCTAAACCCTAGAAAACATCGAAAACCGAAGCAAAGACAGTTTCTAAATTGTTGCTCCGTGCAAACAGCTATTGCCCATTTTCAGCGCCGAAAACGGTCACCCGACAGCCGAAAAAACCAGTAGAGAAACCGCCCCGGAAAGTTAGCAACAAGAAATTCAACGCCCGGTGTTGATCTTAAGGGCTTTCACCGGCCTTGACTTTTGTTCGGCTCGAGCCATCACATACCAGAAAAAAGGACAGACGGTGAATTTCGCACGGGTGTGGCACCCGAAAAGTTAGTCGCAAAAAACTGTCTGGCAAAATCAGCTACAATAGTTCCAACACCCCATGTTGAACTTAAAGTTTTCACTGACCTTAGCTTTTCTTCGCCTCGAACCAACGCCAACCAGAAAGAAATGACAAATAATGCATTTCGCATGGTGGTGGCCGCCCGAAAAGTTCGTAGAAAAACGGCCCTGCAAAATTAGCGACAATACTCCCAACACACTGTGTCGAACTTAAGCGTTTTCACTGACATTTATGGTGCTTTCGGTTCCAACCATAAGCCGCGGGTGCAACTGGAGCAAATGCGCGTGAGCCCGCTGCAAGCGCTTAACTTGGAAGCTAAGGTCAGCCATGGCAAGGCTATAGGGGGGTAGGGTTTGCTTCTGGCCAGGTTCTTCGGGAATCTGAGGCTCATGGAGGTTCACGGGCGGGACGCCGGCCCTTAGCAAACAGTAAAACATGTTGGTTCGCTGCTGTGGGTGTGCAGAGCCTTCAAATGGTTTTTCAGTCCAAAAAAAGCAAGCATGCACTCCCAACCCCTATATGAGGAGTTAGCGCCGATTGGTGTCGAACTCACCTTCCCGAAAGCTGGTTCGCGAAATTTACCAGTTTAGGGTTTAGGGTTTAGGGTTTAGGGTTTAGGGTTTAGGGTTTAGGGTTTAGGGTTTAGGGTTTAGGGCTTTTCGGAGGGTTCAGAAGTCAGCCAAGGAAAGGGTTCAGGCTTTAGCGTTTCCGCGTTCCAGGTTTTTGGCGTGCAAAGCCTAAACCCATAACAAGCACCGAAGCATGGAACTCTCGTAAACTGGTCCTAAACCCTAAACCCTAAACCCTAGCCCTAAACCCTAAACCCTAAACCCTAAACCCTAAACCCTAGCCCTAAACCCTAAACCTTGAGCCCTAAACCCTAAACTCTAAACCGCGACTGGGATGACCGGGATGAAAGCTTGCGCTCCTATTTGCTTAAGAACCACACCAACAATAGAAACTGTTCCTGATAATTAAGGGTAATATAAAGGGATTCGGGTTCAGGGCTTAGGGCTTAGGTTTTGGGGTTTAGAGGTTAGGGATTTATTATCTTGTATTTGGCCACAACAGCGGAGGGGCCTTTGGCATCTCGGTGTTCGGGGGGCTGGGGGCTTCAGTGCTGCAAGCTAAGCTTGTAGAGACATCCTCGGCGTGATGCCTTCCATAGGCTGTGGGGTTTCGGCTTCAGGGGTTTAGGGTTTAGGGCGAGTGTATTGAGGTAGATATACCCGAGTCGAGATGCGTCATGACCAGAATTCCGTGCGGCCTTCCGGGATTCAGTTTAAAGCCTCAAGCTGAGACAATCTCAAAACCCGATCTTGCCGGAATCCTGCTTCCGTCGATCCTTAAACCCTGAACCTGTAAAGCCTTGTTCAGGGTTCATCAGGCTTGGGGTTCAGGAAGGGGATCTAAGCCATCCGAACGATGGCCGGAAGCCTTATTGGTGTAGAACTTCTACCCTGAACCCTAAACCCTAAACCTTAAAGCTTAAACCCTAAACCCTGAACCCCGAACCCTACGACCACGAGCCTTCATACGCTAAAGCCGCTACAGCCACCATGCCATGAGCCTACTCCTTCGGCAAAGCCATGGCCACTCGGACGCTGCCGTCGCCCTGCTGGCAGGGGGCGTGGGTGTCTTGGTTGAGGGCTTAGGCTTCCCTCAACCCTCAGCCCTCAACCCTAAACCCTCAACCCGCAACCCTAAACCCTAAACCCTAAACCCTAAACCCTCTACTCACAGGAATTTCAGGGTTGGCAGAGTGCTTCGGGCTTTTGGTCTGGGATGTGGGGAAGCCTCAGGACAGCGCCTTTCGATGCTGCCTGGGTCAATCCTGGGGCGTCCCGTCTGAGGCGGTGGAAGAGCTCGCTGCCTTGAATGGAATTTCTCAGGCTTAGTTTTGGTTTGGATGTAAGGCAGGCAACTACACTAATTGCCTAGAACCCACAATTCAGGTACCCTAAACCCTAAACCCTAAACCCTAAACCCTAAACCCTAAACCCTAAACCCTAAACCCTAAACCCTAAACCCTAAACCCTAAACCCTAAACCCTAAACCCTTCTTTCTAAGTGCCCCGATCCCACAAGTGGGCATGTCCTGGGGTCCAAAAGCCTCGGCCCCTGGGATGGTTTTATTTTTCTGCTTATACAGAGTTTCGGGCTTAGGGTTTAGGGTTTAGGGTTTAGGGTTTAGGGTTTAGGAGGGTTTAGGGTTTAGGGTTTAGGGTTTAGGGTTTAGGGTTTAGGGTTTAGGGTTTAGGGTTTAGGGTTTAGGGTTTAGGGTTTAGGGTTTCGGGTTTAGCGCTTTACGAGGGTCCCGCTTAGGGAATCATGTCCTATATAGTACATATCGAGCCTTGAAAAGGTTCCTGAACAGTGGTTTTCGTGCCTAAGAAGATGCTCTAGGGCACAGTATCCCTTAGGGAATGACAGTTTGCGACACCCTCACTAGAAGAACTTGTGGGGGTAGCTTAGGTGTGGGGATTACGCGTCTAAGCCCTACACAACCCTGAACTGTTGTCCCGAAAGCCTAAACCCTAAACCCCAAACCCCAAACACCAAACCCTAAACCCTAAACCCTAAACCCCAAACCCCAAACCCTAAACCCGAATCCAAACCCTAAACCCCCACTCTGCACTCGTTAGATGCGTGTAGGGTTTAGCATTTAGGGTGTAACTTCTATAAGTTAAAGTGAGTATTGCCTCCCCTTATGTACCCCTTTCTGCTGATATTTCTAGGAGCACACCAGTTTTTTGGGGAATCCCCGAATGATGAGGCTTTCCGGAAAATCCTCTTCAATTCGCTATCTTCTCTGAATGATAGTCGGGACTTGGTAGTACACCTGTAGTTAGTACACCTGTAGTTAACCCCGAAACCTATCTGACTCAGGAAACTCCTTGATTGAAGGGTTCGATTGGAGTCTGTGAGGAATTTCTGCAGTTCCCCTCAACCTAACAGTGTTCATCTTCAGGTTTGGGATTTAGGCGGCTAGGGTTTAGGGTTTACGTTTTGGGGGTTTACCAGTTTGCAGGAGGGTACACGTGCCCAGGAATCCTGAAAGTTTTCACAACCCCTCAACTGCCCCCCATCCCTAAATTTGGACGTTACATGAACCTTCCCCCCACCCCCCCCCTCCCCCCTTGAGTCCAATAACAGGATAACATCCCTAAACTGTTGAAGAGAGGCTGATATAAAGATATGCAACTACCCACCTGCAACTGGCCTTTAGTTAGGGTGGGGTCTCTTTGGGTCTTTAGGGTTCAGCTGGAGGTGCTTAAGGAGCTCCGGTTTCGGCTCGATTCGGGATTTGCAGGCGTCATCCGGTGCACCGAGTGCCTTAAGTTTTAGGGCTTATAAGGTTTATAAGGCTTATAGGCTTTGTAGCCTTTGGGGTTTAGGGTTTAGTGTTTGTTTATTGCTCCAATATCAAAGCGCACCTAGGCTGGTGTGGGCAGGGTCGGTGGTCGGGGGGCCCCAATACTCAGGGACAGTGTTTGGAAGATGCCCGGCAGTAACTAGTACCCATGTTCCACCGTGTTCTTCGGGTCCCTTTCTAAACCCTGCAACAAAAAATCCAAACCTTCTAAACCCTAAACCCTAAACCCTAAACCCTAAACCCTGAACCTTGCTGGGTCTCGAGGTGCTGGCAACATGACCGAAGCTACGAGCGCTGCTGCGTTACGGACCCCTGGAGCTGTGCGGGTTAGGCAAACATCTCAGACTCTAGGGATATAGGGATTCGTGTTTATGGGTTTAGGGCTAGAATGATCGGGGTTCAGGACTAGCCACAGCTGGGTTCGCTCGAGCCATCCCGCTGGTCATGAGAACGAAGCCTTCGGGCATATTCTTGCCACCCTAAAGCCTTAACCCTAAACCCTGAATCCTAAACCCGGGTTCATGGCTCCTCTGAGGAGAATGCGTTTGGCAATGTTGTGATGATGTCTGGGTACAGCGAACTAATCTTTTGGCTTGGGGGGATGGTGTTCCTGTGCGTCTTCGCACAAGCCCCAAGGGTCCATGTGCCTGAATACGGAATACTTGGGCCTTAATAACTTGAGGGACCACCTATATAGGGACTTTGGGGCCTCAGAGTAGTGAGGTGCACAACGAAACCCTAAACACCAAAAAACCAGAATCCCTCAAAAACACCAAAACCTATGCCCAAGACCCTAAACCCTTAAACCCTAAGCTCCCCGAAAGCTCCTTCTCGGAGTCGGATAAGCACCCAAAATATGAAGGACGCCCAAGGCACCTGGAACTCCTCGCACCCCCCCCCCCCCCCCCAAGTCCAAAGCTTGCAAAGCCCCTGGACGTCGGAGATGTAGGGTTTAGGGTTGAGGGTTGAGGGTTTAGGGTTTAGGGTTTAGGGTTTAGGGTTTAGGAGTATACCTACTGCTCCTTGCTACGTACTTCCCTCATTCCCTACTAATAAGCAGTAGGATTGTCGTCTAGGGGGGGTTTGGCCTGGGCTTCAGAGGTGTCTTTTGGCTCGGGTTTCGGGGTAAAAGATTTCAGAACCCTAAACCCTAAACCCTAAACCTCAACTTGCAGGACCAGATCCTCATGGAGTCGGAGATCAAAGCATGGCAGTTGCAACACGCGGCCCCCCGGCAAAACCCCCCTTATGGGTTTAGGCGTGCAGGGGCCTTATACACCCAGAACCCGAATCTACGGCCCAAAACCCCCAAACCGCAACCAAGAAGCGCTAAAAAGCCCCAAAGCCCAAACCCCAAAAAGTAGTAGTTGTTTTTTTTGTTTTACCTGGCGCCTTTAAGGGTATCTGGTTTCGGTTCAGGGGCTAGAGGACCCCCGGAGTCGACCCTTATTCCCTCTTTTAGTTTTTTAAGGGTTTTAGGTTCCCTTAAAGGCCCCTTTGAACCAAAAAGGGTACCCCTTTTTAGGGTTTAGGGTTTAGGGTTTAGGGCTTTTATTCCTAGGTCTTAGATGCTAGAATCGCAGCGATTTCAAATCGCCGCGTTTGGGGAAAGCCCGAATCGCGCGACTTGAATGGATATGCATCAGAGTTGAGATAGAAGGGGAGCTTGAAGGGGGAAGCTAAATGTGCGTTGTTCAAAACCCCCTTCTCAGGCGAATGATTTTTCCAGGCCCCAAAAGAATCATAAATAAGTAGCAATTCGGGCCTGCGGTTTTTTAGTCGCTGCAATGTGATTCCACGATTTAATATTCTAAGTCCTAGGTTACTGCTCTTGGGCCACCCTAAACCCTAAGCCCTAAACCCTAAACCTTTCATTCCTAGACTACTCCTGGGTCTATGGGGCATCCCCAAGCTTGCTGTTGGGGCTGGGTGGGGTGGGTAATCCCGAAACCCGACAGCCCCTAGCTCGTCTAAGCAGCTCAAATGTGTTTAGGGTTGAGTGTTTAGGGTTTAGGGCTTAAAGTGTAGGGTTTTAGTGTTTAGGGTTTAGGGTGTAGGGTTTTGGGTTTTAGTGTTTAGGGTTTGGGGTTCGAGGTATACAAAGGGTTCCCCAATTAAGAGCCCATGTTAAGGGACCATGTAACTGCCCGAAGACGAGACATCTTACCCTCCTGCCCCGTGAGTCCTTCTGCCTGTCAACACGGGCCTAAGCCCTAAACTGCGGTTTAGGGTTCAGGGGTGTAGGGGTGTATAGGGGTTTAGAGGTTTAGGGCTTAGGCTTATAAACCCTATCCCTAAACCCTAAACCCTAAACTATAGACCCTCTAAACCCGAAACGCGAACCATTAGGTCGGCTGCGGCTGTTCCAGCAAAGAGTTCCAGCGCAGCGCGGCGGTGATTTACGGAAGTGGCCAGCCGGGGTTGGGGTTTAGGGAAGTCTAGGGTTTAGGGTCTAGGGTTTAGGGTTTAGAGCGGGTTTAGGTTTGCATGGCCCAAAACATGGCCTCAAAAGTCCTGGCTCGATTCGGTGAGTACACAAGGCTTGCTAAGGACAGGGTTCTTGAGCCCTGAAGCCTAAACCCAAAACCCTAAACCCTAAACCCCAAACCCTAAACCCTAACAACCCTAAACCCATTTGATGGAGCATTTCGCTCCAAGTATTTCACTCCACGATGCTCCTGGTGCTACGGTCCTGAATTGTTCGGGGTGGCGCATGTGCCAGAGTACACGTGCCTGAGAAGATCCTCATGAAGCTCAGCCTTTCGTTTGAGCTAATCCTAAGGGGCTGGCTGCACTTGGTTGATGAGAGGGGCAAGGAGTGAAAACACGAGGTTTGACTTGTAGGATTGTCGGGACAGACAGGCGTTGTCCCTTGATCAAGGGGCTACAAGGGTTCTTAGGGGTTATTTAGGGGCTATTTAGGGGCTACTTCGGCAGATAGAGGCTATACAAGATGCCCCTCAACTTGAACCCCAAAGCCCAAAACCACCCTAAACCGCCCTAAACCAACCAAAGCCTTCTAGGGAGGAGAGGAGAGTCCTGAATTTTACTTCGTTGGGGTTTAGGGCTTAGGGTTTAGGTTTCACAATAGCTTAGGGTTTAGGGTTGAGGGTTGCTTTTGTTTTTGTCTTGTTGACGGTTCTTTGGCCGACCCTGTTTTCTGGTATGAAACCAAGAGTGGTCCTTCGCTTGATTATGCTATTGGTTCTTCGCTGGGTCTTTCGATTAGTGTACCGATTTTCGTTTTCCTCCTACTTCGTGTGGCTATTCTATTGTTTCTACAACGGAATCAGTCGGCACTTGTTCAAACCAACTGCTCTTGTTTGTTGTTCATTTGCGTCGCGAGAAGAACATATAAGAAGCCCAGAAGAATAAAGAAGAGCCACCGCATTCACTTAATAGGGCTCAGGGTTGAATACGAGTCATAGGCCCCTTACTTCTTGCCACTTATGGCATGACTTGGGATACCAAAAGCTGCCGTAAAACCCTACAGCCCCTGATCCCTACAACGGTTTAGGGTTTAGGGTGGCTAAAGCCCTAAAGCCCTGCACCTTAAACTAGGAGCTAGTCAGCTAATCTGCGCTATGGCCCCTCTTTTGGCACGGGGTCTTTCCGAAACCCTAAACTCAAAACCTTAAACCCTAAGCCCTTGCAGTATACTTGGAGAATCGGGGCACTTAGCAAGTAGGGCCAGGGTTGTAAGTACCTTAATGGGGGGGGGGGGGGGGCTGTAAGTATTCATGACAGTAGTTACCGTACTTATAACCCCACTCACTAAGTCCCATGATCCTTTAGGTAGGGTGCCAAAAAAAGGTTTAGGCTTCAGGGTTACAAGTCTCGCCATGTATGGGTGCGGGATCATCCAACCTCCAACCCCAAACCCTCAAACCCCTAAATCCCTAAACCCTAAATTCCTCAACCCTAAATCCCCTAAATCCCTGAATCCCTAATCCCTACAGTAGAAGCCAAAAAGTTGGAAACTCAATAGCCTCAACCCCTAAGAGTAAAGTAATTCTAGGGAATACCAGCACTACTTGTCCTTAAGAAGGTTTCCAGCTTTGTGGGGTTTACTAACCCTAAACCCTAAACCCTAAACCCTAAACCCTAAACCCTAAACCCGGAATGGCAGGGCCAACGTTAGCAAGGCAAGCCAGGGCAACCGTTAGGGAAAAAAAAAGCACCTCCCATTTACCCTAAGGGTCCATGTACCTCATTATTATGTACTTGGGCCCTAAATACCCTAAATAGGAGGTACCTTAAGGCCCAAGTATTCCCTATTTAGGTACATGGACCCTTAGGGTTAGTTTGCATAGGAAGTGGTTCATCCCAGCTACACAGTGAAAGAAGCCGAACGAGCATGGTTGAGGCTCGGGCTTGGTGTAGGGTTTAGGGTTCGGGGTTTGGGGTTTAGGGTTTAGGGTTTAAAATTTAGGGTTTAGGGTTTAGGGTTCAGGCTTTAGGGTTTAGGGTTTAGGGTTTATTTTAAACTTAAAATTTAGGGTTTAGGGTTTAGGGCCACTGGCGCCGGAATGCTGACACACGCGCTAAACGACGGGCCTACTCCTCGTAGCTTAGGACGTAACAAACCTACCATCATTTGGATCAGCAACGCGTCGAATCCGGCAACAGAAGCTCGGAGCTGGATGCTTGTTTGCCGTGTTCCGCCGGCCTTCCCGCTGCGTGCGCTCTTTCGACAGCTTACCCCGCAACATGCTTTGAAGTCCTCACGAAACACTGTTCAAGCCTTGCAAACTTGTGCATGCGACCGAGGCGGCCTGTGTAAGTGTAGCAGCACATCGAATCGTGCCAACCATGCCGGCCATGCCCCTTACGATTGAGGTGAGCCTGCTTAGTGGCAGGTCGGCTTCACTGGAAGCAAGACTGGATGAATCTGTACGCGCACTGCGGATTCGAGCGCAGAAGGCCTTGGCAGTTGGCAGGGGCAAACTCCTAGACTGCTCCGGGCGCGTGCTGGACTCAGCGGCCACGCTTGAGCACTGTAGGCTGCGAAATGGCGATTCTGTGACCTTGCAGACAGGCAACCTGCAGATTCTTAATAGGTGAATGAGTACACTTTTTGGGGTAGTATAATTCCCTATTAGAACTGAAAGTGTTTTTGGGGGGGCCTTATGAACTCAGCAACTAAGGATTCGAGGCAACAATAATGCTTCTGTTGCCGTTCTGGGCGATGGGTCTGTTGTGACCTGGGGAGATGCTGACAGTGGTGGCGAGAGCGATGCGGTGCAACGGCACTTAGAGGATGTGATGCAGATCCAAGCCACCTGCCAAGCTTTTGCCGCAATTCTGCGTGATGGGTCTGTTGTGACCTGGGGAGATCTTGACCACGGCGGCAACAGCGATGATGTGCAAGACCAATTGAAGCGCGTGCAGCGGATCCAAGCTACTGATGGGGCATTTGCTGCCATGCTGGACGATGGGTCCGTTGTGACCTGGGGTTGTGCTAGCGGCGGTGGCGACAGCAATGCGGTGCAGGGTCAGCTGAAGGACGTGCAGAAGATCCAAGCTACCAGCGGAGCTTTTGCTGCGATCTTGGGCGATGGGTCTGTTGTGACCTGGGGGGAATGCTTCCTTTGGCGGTGACAGCAGAGATGTGCAACATGAGCTGAAGGACGTGCAGCAGCTCCAATCTACTGACGGGGCTTTCGCTGCTATTCTGGGCGATGGCTCTGTTGTGACCTGGGGCCGTGCCGAGTTTGGTGGCGACAGCAGAGGTGTGCAAAGTCAGCTGAAGGATGTGCAGCAGATCCAAGCAGCTTGCTTTGCTTTTGCTGCGATTCTGCGCGATGGCTCTGTTGTGACCTGGGGCTGTGCTATCGGTGGAGGTGACAGCAGATGTGTGCAAGGTCAGCTAAAGGACTTGTGGCGGAATGAGTGCACTTTACACTTTTTGGGATATTAGAATCCCCGATCGAACTGAAAGTGCACACTTTTCGGGAGCTTATAAATTCAGCAACTAAGAGGACGTGCAGCAGATCCAAGCTGCCAACGAAGCTTTTGCTGCCATTCTGGGCGATGGGTCCGTTGTGACCTGGGGTCGTGCTAGCGGCGGTGGGGTCCGTTGTGACCTGGGGTCGTGCTAGCGGCGGTGGCGACAGCAATGCGGTGCAGGGTCAGCTGAAGGGCGTACAGCAGATCCAAGCTACCAGCGAAGCTTTTGCTGCGATCTTGGGCGATGGGTCTGTTGCTTTGTCATAGCCGTGTAGCATTTTGCATTTTGAAGGGTACTTAAACTCAATAAGGAATAGAAATTAGGTTTTTCATATGATCCCAACCGTGAACTAGGTTGTGACCTGGGGCGATGCTTGCTTTGGGGGCGACTGCAGCGGAGTGCAAGGGCAGCTTAGGGACCTGCATCAGATCCAAGCTAGCTATTTAGCCTTTGCCGCCGTTCTGGGTGATGGGTCCGTGATGATGGCTCAGGCGGTGACAGTCGTGATGTGCAAGATCAGCTGAATTCCGTGCAGTGGATCCAGGCTAGCTGCTTTTCCTTTGCTGCGGTTCAGGACGATAGGTCTCTTGTGACCTGGGGCAACCCTACCTCTGGCGGCGACAGTCGTGCTGTGCAAGGTCAGCTGAAGGATGCGCAGCAGACCCAAGGATCCAGATGGGTGTTTCTTGACCTCTGGGCCATGGGTCTGTTGTGACCATGAGACTCAAGGAACTCAAGAAGGGACTTTAGAAGGGACCCTAAGGGCTTCTCCGGGCTGATCTGTAGGGCTGACTTCGGGAGATGGGGACTATAGAAGGTATATGTATATATATATATATTTGTATATATATATATATAAGCGTTAAAAAGGGAAATAAGATTAAGGGTCCCTCTATGTGACATGAGACGATGCTGACTGGGGCGGCGAGCACATGCTCGTGCAATGTCAGCTGTTAGGACGCGGGCAACAGATCCGCAGGGCAACGTGTTTAAATGTGGGTTTAGGGTTTAGGGTTGTTTCAGGTTTTGCCGCCTACAAGCTTCGACGGTAAATTCACGCCGTTTGATGCGCATTGTTCCGTTCGCGCCGTTTGCTGCGCGCATTGTTCCATTCGTTTCAGTCTCCACCCTGCATTTTGAGGTGAGACTCTTTGCTTCGTCACGTGAGATCCCAAGCCCTACACCATAAACCCTACTTAAAGGATCAGGGGACTTAGTAAGTGGGGTTAGAAGAAACGCAACTGGACTTCTATCTGCTTACAAGCCCAATTAAGCTACTTCAAACCCTACTTACTACGTGCCCCGATCCTCCAAGTATAAGCCCTGAACATCCCTAAACCCTAAACCCCAAACCCTACCGGGATATTCGGCCGCGCCCCGGAGTTGAAGACCCGGGAGATCCTGGCATGCTCAAACGAGCCCATGCCTTTCCAACATCATCGGCTCTCACTCGGGTTTAGGGTTTAGGGTTTAGGGTTTAGGGTTTAGGGCTTAGGGCTTAGGGCTTAGGGCTTAGGGCTTAGGGTTTAGGGTTTAGGGTTTAAGGTGCCCGTCAAACATCATCGTCTCTCACTCTGCCCAGCTCACAACCCCCAGAGGGTCTGTTTGTAATAGAGTTCTGGATTGGAGGGTTCAGGGTTTAGGGTGTAGGGTGTAGGGTGTAGGATTTAGGGTTTAGGGTTTAGGGTGTAGGTTTAGGGTTTAGGGTTTAGGGTTTAGGGTTTAGGGTCGAGGGTTGAGGGTTGAGGGTTGAGCGTTGAGGGTTTCCGAATTTTAGGGAACCTTATTGGGGTGCTCAGTATAAGGGAATCTCATTATTTGAGGGTCTGTATTAGGTACCCGAAAACCCTACTGAGTATGGGTTTTGATACCTAATTCCATAGTGGTACGACAAATGGACCCTTTGGGAACGCCTTGCCGGTGTTGCCCAACAACAAAAAGAAACGCTGTCTGAGCGCGCATGGAGAGTGCAATCGTGTGCACCTGGGTAAACCGTAAGCCTGCATCCGCCTCAACTCACCCCGAAGGGGTACAGGGTTCTCGGGCGTGGAGCTTCAGGCGTAGTGTTGAGTTTTGCGGGTGTAGGCCTTCCAGTAGGGTTTAGGTTTAGGACCCCAAGCCCCTCCCCTCCCACCCCCACCCCAACCAAGGACCTCGACCGACATAGGCTCGGCCCCACTGCTAAGCCCTAAACCCGAAGTCCTAAACCCTAAACCCTAGACCCCAAACCCTTGCCTCAAAAAAAACAACGAAACACCAAAAGGGACCCTAACTTAGGGGTACCTCAAAAGGTTCCCCTTAATCTACTCCTAATGTTGCCCTTATACGACCTTAAGGATCTTTCAAAAGGGTCCAAGGTAAAACCCTACCATTAAAGGATCAGGGGACCTAGTAAGTGGGGTTATAAGAAAGGTAACTATACTTAGAGAATTACTTCGAAGCCAATTTGAGGTCCTTCTCAACCCTAAACCCTAAACCCTAAACCCTAAACCCTAAACCCTAAACCCTAAACCCTAAACCCTAAACCCTAAACCCTAAACGTTTCTGGGGAACCTTAAAGGCCGCAGCTGCGGCAAGAAGCCCTCAATGGCTCCACCGCGCTTAGGGTGCTGAGTAGGAGTTTAGGGTTTAGGGTTTAGGGTTTAGGGTTTAGGGTTTAGGGTTTAGGGTTTAGGGTTTAGGGTTTAGGGTTTAGGGTTTAGGGTTTAGGGCTTTCGCAAGTTTGAGGACAGGATGCCTTCTGCATGCTCAAGACCTTCCTGCGGCCAAAGGTGGAGCAGCGCTGCCTCTGGTGTCTCTGACTGCAGTTGAGGGGTTTAGGGTTTAGGGTTTAGGGTTTAGGGTTTAGGGTTTAGGGCAACCCCACAACCCGTAGCCTACACGCTGATGGCAGCCTGAGAGCAGGCCAGGCTGAGATTTTCAGGGTTGCGGTAAACCTTAAACTTCCTAAACCCTATAGGGATCGGACTCCTTGGGGCAAAAGGCTAATCTGCAAGTCTAAGCCCTACTCAAGGGTTTATTGGTTAGGGTGTAGGGGTTCATAGGGCCCGAAAGGGTTCCCGATGAATGAAGGGCACCCCATAAATGGTACACTAACACCCTAATCCCCCTAACCCGAAACCCTAAACCCTAAGCCCTAAACCCTAAACCCTAAACCCTAAGCCCTGAGCCCTGAGCCCTAAGCCCAAAGCCCTAAGCCCTCAACCTTAAGCCAATCTCGAGGTGTGTTTTGTTCATCCTTTGGTCGAACTCTGATAGATGCCAAGGCGGCACCATCGCAAGTTGCAGTTTAGGGTTCAGGGTTTAGGGTATTTAGGGTATTTAGGGTATTTAGGGTATTTAGGGTATTTAGGGTATTTAGAGTATTTAGGGTATTTAGGGTATTTAGCGTATTTAGCGTATTTAGGGTTTTGGGGGTCAGGGATTACTGGGGTTGACTTGGAACATTGCTTTACATTCTATTGGGTCCTCATCCCTGATATGCCCACAGCAAAACCTAAACGCTAAACCCTAAACCCTAACTAATAATGATCTCAAGCACGGGGTTTGGAAGTCAACAGGTCCCTTGATCTGAGGGAGTTTGGCCCTTCTTCGCTTCTCTCTTGGCTTACCCTAAGGGTCCATGTACCTAAATAGGCGGATAGGTAGGCCTTCATGTACCTCCTATACAAGGACTTTGGGGCCCAAGTACACAATAATGAGGTACATGCGAAAGCCTAGACCCCAAACCCTCATACAAGGGTTATCAGTCATGGTTTCAAGCAGAAAACAGCCCTATCACCCGCCGCAATACTGCCCACGTTTAGCCATACTGGGGGCATAGTGGGGCTTATTTCGGGCCAGGTCGTGGTTGCTGTACGCACGGTAGAGTCTTGGCCGGGAAGTGCAGATTGAGATTCCGAAAGTTATGGGGGGTGTGGGTCGGCTTTAACCCTCGACTGAGCACGTGAGGTTGTAAGTAAGGTTACTAGACTTATAAGTGCTTATAACCTCAAGAAAGTATTTATAACCCTACCTACTAAGTGCCCCGATCCTCCGAGTAGTTCCTACTTAGCTTAGATTTGGGGTTTCGGGACTTCCGAGACACCCGAACACCAAGCCGTAGCCAGCCCAGGTACTCTTACACGCAGCGTGCTTGCAAGCATCACTTCGTGCTCATGTTTGGAGTTTAAGGGCTCTAGGGCTTCGGAGCTTTCAAATTCTAGGGCTTTTGGTCATTGCTCTAGGGCTTTCACAAGGTCAGCCCTAAACCCTAAACCCTAAACCCTAAACCCTAAACCCTAAACCCTAAACCCTAAACCCTAAACCCTAGACCCTAAACCCTAAACCCTAAACCCTAAACCCTAAACCCTAAACCCTAAACCCTAAACCCTAAACCCTAAACCCTAGACCCTAAACCCTAAACCCTAAACAAGGAAGTCCAATTTGGCACCTTGGGTTTACCTGACGCGTCATCGCACCTGGCGCAACCCACGGGCCTTCAGCATGGTTTAGGGTTTAGGGTTTAGGATTTAGGGTCTAGGGTACTGAATATCGACATTTGTCTGGTACTATACCCAAAATATCTGGCTTGGGGTTTGGGTTTTGGGTACTTTACACCCAGTGACAATCACATTAGGACAGTTAAGGGGGGGTTTGTAAGGGGGATATAAGTTAAGTCATCATTGGGTCATCAGTGCCATGGCCCTCCAAGTGGGCAAGCTTGCAAAGACGGTGATGCGCATCTTCACAGAAATGATAGTGGCAAAGGGTGGGACCCTAAGCCCTCTGCCTTCAACCGGCGTACCTGACAGCACATATCTGAACCGTGAAGCCAACCATATTCATTGTAGCATTTCAAACGGTTTAGGGTTTAGGGTTTAGGTTTTAGGGTTTAGGGTTTAGGGTAAAATCGCTCCTGAAGCAATCGTGAAGTAGTGCTCGTCAATGGCTTACCAGCAGAAAGTGCCTTCGTGTGAAAGGAAATTTCGCTCATCCAGCGCAAGTCCCGCTGGGGGGGGGGGCTTCCCTCCTGCCCACTGCACTTTTTAAGTCTTCCTGCTGATGCCGATGAATTCAGGATCTGGGACACAGCAGATGTTCAGACTCGTTGAAACTTTCTCCCGCAATGAACTCACGCAGAAGGTGATTGAGTTGGAACCCCCCCATCCCCACCCCCACCCTCCCGCCCCCCGCCAAAGAACTTACACCCAGAGTTGTTGAGGGCATAGAGTTTAGGGTTTAGGGGACGTAGGGCATTAGAGTTACTCTTTCTGGTTCAAACCCTTCAAACACTGAAATCCCCATTACAATCCCTAAACCCGAAACCCAGCTACGTCCCTGAATATGAGTTCCTAAGTCTGGGTGGGCTCTTTCTGGGTGGGCTCCTGGGTTTTATAGGGTATCCAAGGGGTGCGGTGCTTTACTGCAACTTTGGATCCTTAGCCTTTTTGGGTTTATTGGTTTTATTCATGAGGCAGCTAAAAATTTAATTAATAGCTGCCCTGCTAAGTGCAGCCAAGATATGGTTCGCCAAGTAAGGGCCCTTGTAACTACCCGAAGATGCTGGCGCGCGCGCATGGGCTTGCGGAGGTGAAGTGTTTAGTTTTGGTTTGGCCCTTTATGGGTTTCCTCGAGACTCAGGGTTTAGGGTTTAGGGTTTAGGGTTTAGGGTTTAGGGTTTAGGGTTAGGGTTTAGGGTTTAGGGTTTAGGGTTTAGGGTTTCGGGGATTGAATTTGGGTCTTGGCCCATGACGGCCCATGGGCCTCCTTCTGTTTTTCCGGAGGAAAAGGGGCTTTGAGGGTACCCTACGTAATCCCTTACTTGCAGCGTATATATATATATATATATATTATGAGGGGATATAGGGTGCCCCATTCCCTCACTACAATGACAAAGAACCAGCAAGATACAGAAAGGGTTGTTGGTGTCTCTTCGGGCGGGGGGGGGGGGGCTTGTTGGGTCGGGTTGCAGGGTTTAAGCTTGTGGGTGCGCAGGAGTCTCGGTTTGCCCTTCGGCATGTGGTCAGAAGCCTAACCCTGAACCCCAAACCCCCAACCCCATCCCCTCACAGGTACATTGTCGGCTTGCTCGCAGATTTCGCGAGAGCCTCGTATTCGATAAAAGCCCTAAGATCTGGGGCGGAGCCCGTAGACTCTAGACTCTAAACTGTGAAGCCCTACAGGACCTTAAAGCCCCTAAGCCCTGAAACTCAAAGACCGATCCTAAGCCCTAAACCCTAAACCCTAAACCCTAAACTCCTTTAAACCAAAAGGGGGCACCCTTGTTACTTCTAGGCTACTCCTGGGTCTAGATTCAGCTGAGGCACCGAGGCACGAACCTCCCACAACCCTACTTGAAGGTTCATGGGACTTAATAACCACTTGTAACTGTACTTATAACCCTACTTCTAAATGGGACAACCCCCATAAGGCCCTTTAGGGGTATTATAAGTAGGGTTATAAGTGGTTATAATTGGTTAGTAAGTCACATGAACCTCCAAGTAGGGCCTCTGAGGCGCTAGCATCCGGGTTTAGGCTCCAGGCTTTAGGGTTTGGGGTTTTGGGGTTTAGGGCTAGAGTTCAGGGTTTACAGGGTTTAGGGTTTAGGGTTTGGAGTTTAGGGCTAGAGTTTAGAGTTTACAGTGTTTAGGGTTTAGGCTTTAGGGTTTAGGGTTTTCGGTTTAGGGTTTAGGGTGTAGGCTTAGAGTTTAGGGTTTAGGGGTGCATGGGGTTTAGGGTTTGGGGGTTCAGGCTTTGTTTCCCTTAAACCCTAAACCCTAAACCCTAAACCCTAAACCCTAAACCCTGAGCGCGAAGGAAAGTTCAGCATGATGGCTGCCCGATTTCTGCAGGCCAAGGACATCCCACGGTGTGTGCCAGGACCTCCCTGGGGTTTGGGGTTTTGGGGTTTGGGGTTTAGGGTTTGGGGTTTAGGGTTAGGGGCTTGGGGTTTTAGGGTTTAGGGTTTGGGGCTAAGGGTTGCAGGGTTGAAGGTTTTAGGGTTTTAGGATTTTAGAGTTTCAGGGTTTCAGGGTTTCAGGGTTTCAGGGTTTGAGGTAGGCTTTTAAGGCTTAGTACGGCAAGCCAAGCCAGAGCCAGCCCATCCCAATCCGTTTATTGAATGTCAGTTAACATTTCCCGTCGGGACGTAAGCCGAAAGGCCTTTTTCATCGAAGGTTTTCGGATATAGATCCACATCCCAGTAGCAGGCCCTTCTGGACGTCAAGTGTACAAGGAGGGGCCCCCCCCCTTACAAACTGTAGCTAAGGGACTTATCACCTCAGTTAGGATCCTTAAAACCCAATTTGGGGCTCTTATAACTCTACTTACAACTAGGGGGCCCTTCCTTGTAGGGGTTTCACCCTAAACCCTAAACCCTAAACCCTAAACCCTAAACCCTAAACCCTAAACCCTAAACCCTAAACCCTAAACCCTAAACCCTAAACCCTAAACCCTAAACCCTAAACCCTAACCCTGAACCCTAAGCGCTGGAGGGCCTACGAATGGCATTCCACCTCGAAGTGCTTGACGGTACTTTCTGGAATCAAGTACAGGTCGAACTTGGACCCCGAAACCCTGCACCCTGAAAGCCTAAACCCTAAACCCTAAACCCTAAACCCTAAACCCTAAACCCTAAACCCAGAAGAGCTTTACAACCAAAACCCAGGGCTCCCTAAGAAGGAGCCTCCACGCGCCTCACTTGAAGTTTGGGGTTTAGGGTATACGCGTCAGATTGTTTGAAGGTCTTCGTGGGTTCCTAAACTCATGAACCTCCAAATAGGCCCTAAAGGCCCTAATCCCTACAACCCTACAGCGCTACAGCCTTGAACCCTAACCCCCTGAATCCCCTGAACCCTATATAAAACCCAAAACCCTAAACCCGAAAATCCCCAACCCTAAACATTAAAACCCTGAGATTCAAAGCCCAAAAACCCAAAACCGTAAACCCCAAAACCCTAAACCCTAAACCCTGAACCCTGAACCCTGAACCCTGAACCCTAAACATCGTCTCCGAGACAAAGCTCGGCAATTATTCGGGAGCGGCCCAGTGGCCTCGCTGAACGGGCTTCAACGCCCCTACCCGACAGAGGTGAGAGGGGTTTAGGGACCCTAGGGTTTAGAGTTTAGAGTTTAGGGTTTTGGGTTTTGGGTTTAGGGTTTAGGGTCCAGGTTGTTGAGGGTAGCTCGAGAGAGTCAAGTTTGAATCGCGACCCCAACGCCCTGAGAACCGAATACTTGTTTCGGGGCTTATTATAAACCCTAAACCCTAAACCCTAAACCCTAAACCCTAAACCCTAAACCCTAAACCCTAAACCCTAAACCCTAAACCCTAAACCCTGACCCTAAAGATGTTGTCTGTTTTGTTCGCACGCGCGCGAGCGCGTGCGCGCGACCGCGCATGTGCGGGTTTGTGCGTTTGTGTGCGCCAGGAATGCTCCTGACCATGGTGGCGGACTCCTGGCGGCCGATTACTTCAGAACCCTTGGTTTAGGGTTTAGGGTTTAGGGTTTAGGGTTTAGGGTTTAGGGTTTAGGGTTTAGGGTTTAGGGTGAGGAGGGCTCAATCTCTCTCTAGGGGTAAGTACATGGCCCCTTCAATCTGGTCCCTTACCTTCTCACCCTAAACCCTAAAACCTAAACCCCAAACCCTAAACCCTAAACCCTAAACCCTAAACCCTAAGCCCTAAACCCTAAACCCTAAACCCTAAACCGTAAACCCTAACCCTAAACCAAGGGTTCTGAAGTATAGGCCCTTGGGCTTATATAGGGTTTTTTTTCAACTAAGGGCCGGCATTCAGGGACCATGTACCTACCCTAAGACTTCCCAAAGAGTTGAGGGTTTAGGGTTTAGGTTTCAGGGTTTAAGGTCTATAGTTTTTAGGGCACACTTCTAGGAAATTAGGAGTGAAAACAAGGGACCACCTTAACCCTAAAGCCTAAGCCCTATAAACAATATAAGCCACACAAACCCTGTAACCTTATAAAACTAACCCCAAACAAACCCTTTAAACCCTAAACCCTACACCCTAAACCCTAAACCCTAAGCCCTAAACCCTACACCCTAAACCCTAAGCCCTAAACCCTAAATCGTATGAACCCGGAAGTCCCTGAAGGGAGCTCGGAGTTAAGTCCTTCGTAGCAAGTGTAGGTTTAGGGTGCCTTTACTCGGATGCCCAGTGGTGCCCTTATTCCCTTTTTGAGGGGTTAAGATTCCCTTATAAACGCCCTTAAGCCAAAAAGGGCACCCTTTTTAATCCTAGGTTGCTGGACAGCCGAGTTTAATATACAGATCTGTGCCCTTGGAAACTGCGGCTGTTTTTGGATTAGGGTTTGGGGTTTAGGGTTTGGGGTTTCGGGTTTGGGGTTTCGGGTTTGGGGTTTGGGGTTTAGGGCTTGGGTTTTGGGATTTAGGGTGCAGGGTTTGGGGTTTTGAGTTTGGGGTTTGGGTTCAGGGTCACAGGGCGTGCGGGTGTGTCGGGTATGGACCCAGGAAGACCCATACAACCGAGGCCCTAAACCCCGGAAACCCCGTAGGCCCTACACCCCCCTGAACCCTAAAACCCTAAGCCCTAGACCGTAGACCCTAGGCCCCAAAACCTAAACCCTAACCCCCAAACCCTAAACCCTAAACCCCAAACCCCCCAAAAAACTGAAAAACCCCTAAACCCTAAACCCTAAACGCCCTAAACACCCTAAAGAAACCCTAAAATATCTAACCCTTTGCAGCTTCAGGACCTGACTATGGCGAGCATGGGGGAGCTGGACGTGCTGCACCTCTTCCCCAGCGACTTGCCGCACTCCTTGAGCCTAGGGTTTAGGGTTTAGGGTTTAGGGCTACTAGGTAGAGACTCCAATATCTCGTATTTAAGCAATATTCCATGTAATAGTTTAGGGTTCAGGGTGCTATGAGTAGGTCTTGTCATTCAGTGATGTGTTAGGTTTAAGCTCTAGTAGTGCTTGCGGTTAAGGGTTTTAGGGTTTATGGGGACCCTGAACTTCAGCGCAGAAACACCGCCCCCCCCAGAGTAAATAATTCGCGGTTGGGTGTACCTCAGGAACCCGACAACCACAAAACCTCTACGTGGAGGTTCAGGGTACTTAGTAGCCCAAGTACAACTGTACTTAGAACTTAGAAGCATTTGTAACCATATCAGGGCACATAAGGGGCGTATCAGTGGGTTATAAGCTGTAATTCCTGCATAAGCACAACCCCAAACCCAACAACCTCTAAACCCGAAAGCCTGAACCCTCAACCCTAAATCCTGTATAAACCCTGAACGCAACAACCCCAAACCGCCAACCCTAAACTTGGGACCTTACACCCTAAACCCGAAAGCCGAAACCCTAAACCCTAAACCCTAAACACCCTAAACCCTAAACCCTAAACCCTAGACCCTACGGAACCTTTCGCAGGTTACCGCTACCTCAACCAAGCCTTGCCCCTGGCGCTGGAGGCTGGAGAGTCCCTGGTTTACGTGCTTGCGTTTAGGGTGTAGGGTTTAGGGTTTAGGGTTTAGGGTTTAGGATTTAGGGTTTAGGGAGTTTAGGGTTTAGGGTTGAGGGCTTTTAGGTTTTTAGGTTTTTTAGGTTTTTTTTAGGGTGTTTGGGGTTTAAGGTTTCAGGGTTGAGGGCTTCAGGGGTTTGAGGGGTTGAGGGCCCTAAGCTCTAAGACTCGGTTAGAGTTTGAGGTTTAGGGCAAGGTGTGACTTGATTCTTCGGGGTTTGTACGACTCATCGCGGGATTTGTCGTAACCCCAAACCCTAAACCCCCTTAAGCCCTGATCGGTTTAGGGTTTGAGGGTGACCCTTTTAAGGCTTAGGGTTTAGGGTTTAGGGTTCGAGGGCTCCTGGCCCAGGACCTCAACCTGAACCTCTGAACCTTCGGCTTTGAGGGTTGAGGGCTTTATCAGCCCAGAACCCTCAAGCCCCCCCCCGCCCCCCCCCCCCCCCCCCCCCCCCCCCCCCCCAAAAAAAAAAAAAGGTTTTTAGGGTTTAGGGTTTAGGACATAGGGCTTAGGGATTCGGGCCACACACACACACACACACACACACACACACGTTCGCCAGGCCCTTCCCATGCTGTCCCTGTTCGGCTGGAACATACTTGGCCCGCTCAGGCGCCCTTCTCCGGCTTGCCCAGAAGTTGAATGTCCGTAGGGTTTGGGGTTTAGGGTTTATATAGGGTTAAGGGTTTAGGGTTCAGGGTTTAGGGTTTAGGGTTTCGGATGTTTAGGGGTTTAGGGGTTTAGGGTTTTAGGGTTTTAAGGGGTTAAGCAGAAATTCACCCCATCCCCTTGTGAGCACTAAACCCTACCCCTTGTTGAAACCCTATGACCTATACTGTAAACCAAGGCCTTTGGCCTCAAAAACTTTCACGCTTGGTAGCCCAGTGGTACCCGTAAGTACCCTTTATTTTTTTGGTTTTGGGTTGCCGTATTATATAGGAACCAACCCCCAAAATGGGCGCCCTTATTACAATATTGCTACTGGGCTAGAAGGAAATTCAGAGTCCTTGGAGCCCTAGTGAACTTGCTTCTGTCCCAGTCTACAAGGAGGGGCCCCCTAGTTATAAGTAGAGTTATAAGTAGAGTTATAAGAGCCCTAAATTGGGTTGATCCTAAATTAGGTTATAAGTAGAGTTGTAAGTAGAGTTATAAGTAGAGTTAGAAGAGCCCTAAATTGGGATCCTAAATTAGGTTATAAGTTCCTTAGCTACAGTTAGTTAAGTAGAGTTATAAGAGCCCTAAATTGGGTTATAAGGATCCTAAATTTGGTTATAAGTCCCTTAGCTACAGTTAGTATCGTAAGGGGGCCCCTCCTTGTAGGGTGTAGGCTCTCCAGTTGTTTTGGGGCTTGTGGTTGGGTGCCTGGCTTTAGGACTGTAGGACCGACGTTTGTGGGTTTAGGGTTTAGGGTTTAGGGTTTGGCGTTTGGGGTTTAGGGTTTCTAGGGGTTTAGGCTGCGGCACGATTATATGCCCGGCCCACGGTCCAGCTACACCAAGCCCTAAGTCCTGAGCCCATACAGACTCTTGATGGGGAATGAGGGGATTAGGTCCCTAAACCCTAAACCCTAAACCCTAACCCAAGTCGTCCTGGTGTTCGGTTATGTTGGCAACTAGCCTCTGGTTCCAGGATCTATGGGAACCGAGACAACAGTTCCGGAACCAACCTTCCAAGCGACAAATTAGGAACCATTACAACGAAAAAGGAACATTGCAACATCGCATGCGCAGTGCTAATGATGTTACTGATGCTTTTGCCCCCCCCCCCCCCGCCCAATGATGCCGCTGATGGGTGGGGGGGGTGGGTAGTAATACAGATTTCAACCAGGGGTACATGCAGTCGGCTTCCCCCTCTCCCGTATAGCAACCTTTCGGGTCGGGGGGTGGGCGGGGGGGGGTTCGGGGGGCGGGGGTGGGGGGCGGGTGGGGGGGGGTTGGGGGTTTTGAGCCCGAAACCTGGACTTGGGCCAGAAGAGGTCTGGGTGGGTGGGCTGGGGGGGGGGGGGGGGGGTGGGGAGAGATTAAAGGATAACACAACCAGTTGGGAAATACCAAAAGCAAGAAAGTGGTTATTACAACTGAGGAGGCCTGAGAACGCGGATAGCGCAACCAGTGCCTTGCATGTTGGTAGATATCTCAACCGGAGGCCATTCTTCGAGTTGCTTCCAATTGGGATTTCTCGATCCAAGATCGTACAACTGGGAGAATCTTCGACAGCACAAAGGGTTACCCTGGTGAAGGACCGAAAAATAATGATGATTCGACTTCCTCTAAGAGGAACTTACCCTGGATTTCTGAAGATCACCTCGATGAAGTGGTGTCAAAAAAGATGGAAATGTCTTCAGATATGAATGTGCTGGATGGGTTTGTTCCGGAAGGTGAGGGACCGTTGGAAAAGGTAGAGGTGGAGAATGTAGCTGCCTCCAGAGTCCTGAGAGCTCTTTGGTTGAAAGGGTTTAGGGCTGGTCAAAGGAAGTTGTGTCGTGCTGGGAAATTGAGAAGTCACGTTGTTAGGACAATGATTCCAGCTAATCGGGGTCTTCTCCTCTTTCAGGAGAAAACCTCCTTCCGCCATCGCCCTTCGTGGGACGATCCCTGGGCGGTGTAGCCGGCGACCTCGGCCTCTCGTGCTCAAATACACACCGATCGCCTCGCTTGCACCTTCCCGTTTGAGAAAACGGGATACATCTCACCCCAGCTGTATCGTGTGAGAACCTGCATTCTTTTCCAGCATGGCACCCACGTCCGTCCACATGATACTTGCACCAATAAGAAGCTAACACCACATCCTCGTTGGAATGAATAAATTTGCAGTTCTCACCAAACTTGCAGCGATTGTTCCCTTTTGCAAGCCAATAGCAGATACCTTGTCTCCTTTTTGACAAACGTTCTGCTTCCAGACGGTCCATCGAACAATCCCGCACTACATGGACATTGCCATGATCTGGAGAACTACCTTTTTTACCCAAGGTGCTAGTTGTGGATGCTTCAGTGGAACTTCCTGGAAAACCCTCTTGATACTCCCCCAGTCCCATGATTGGTTTTCCTCTGATTTCTGAGCCAAATACAACTCACGTTTCTTGAGCATCTTCCAAGAAGGCTTCCTACCTCTAAAGCTCCATACTTTGCACTCCTGGGTGAAGAAATGGAATATGATGAGGAAACACAAAAGAGCAACCTCATCACTGAAGCGGTGTCATACATGTCTGGTGGGAGGGACGACATCGACCGCTGGGAAGGAGAGCCAATTTTCAAGTTATTGAGGATAACTGATGATGATCAGAAAAACTCAGAGTGGCTTTCGTGGACGGACAAGATGTTATCCGCGTTGGAGTTGTATGAAGTGGTTAGATCCGTGGACATTCCGCTGGAAGAGGTTGAAGAGTGGGTGAATGATTTAAGAATCTGGTACGAAAAAGCTCAGCTGGATGGTGGAAGCGACCCCAATGGCGGTACAAAAAGGCCCTTGGAAGAAGAGTCCGCTGATGAACCTGCGGTTGAGGAGGTGGTACCAGAGGTCACAGAAGTGATCGTTGAAGTGGATGAGGAGCCGGAGAAGAACCGAAAGAAGAGGAGGCTTGCTGCAACACATGATCCGTATACATTGTTGGTTCCAAGGCCAAAGAAGAGGCCAATTGGTGCCACTCCTGCGGAGGTGAATGGGCCAGCAAAAAAGGGAGCAATTTCCAAGGTTGAAAAATCCGAAAAGGCTTCTCATCGAGCGCGATCAAAACCTGGTAGTTCTGCAAGTCGGTTACAAAAGAAGGAGAAGGCACCTAGTCCCAAGAAAAGGGATGCAGCACCAGATGAAGGAGGAGAGTCTGTGAAGGGGGGACAAGCTTCAGTTCCCGCTGCCTCAGAGCCGGTTGCCATTACTCCACAGGTGACCACATCGCGCAAAGCGATAGAAGAAGCGCGGCGAGAAGGATTGGTGTCCTCCATTCAGCGATGTCTGACTAATCCGTTGGTTCAAGTTCAGGATCTGGAGAGCATCTTGGTGCAGTTGCATAAGATCTGCGAAGCTGGTCGGGAGGCGAACAAGTGACTGGTTTTCAAAGATGGGACGTGCGATGGTTCCTTTCCCTGGAGTTGGTGACAATTTGCAGAATGGTTGGAGGAAAGACCAATGAGTCAAAGAAAAAGAGGTAAGGTTTACTGTTAAGGGTATGGAAATCCCTGATAGTAGAGAGTGTATAGCACTTGGGGTAGTGAAGACCGCGGTTCGTGGTGAAGAAGACTGAAAAGGTCTTCGGAGAAGTGATATAATTCATTCGTCCTGGAAGACGTTAAACCATAAGATGCATTCCAAGCAGCTGGCTGCTGCCGATAATGGCAGCTTTTGGCCGAAAATCTGCACCTCCAGTCAGTGTCCTAGGAAATCCTAGGACAGGGGGAGTGCGGAGCTGCAGGTTGTATTCAGGAATTGTGTTGAGGTTTAAAGAAAAGGGTCAATGTACCCGGTTATGGTTGGCTCAAGATGGCCAGAAGTACTAAGGCCACAAGCTCAAAAAAGGTAGAGCCCGCGTGGTTGGGGTTGGGGTTGGTTCCTAGGTGCTTAGGCATAGGCCCCCTTTACTCCCTTCCCTGGTTCTCCTGGTCCGTGTTCTGTGATTGTTGTGCTGGTCGATCTGGGGAATATAAGTTCTGGGCGGTCTTTGGGGTTGATCCCTTTCCCCCTTTGGTTGCCCCCCGTACCCTAAACCCTACGGACACCCCCCCAGATGAGTCTCGCACTGAAGGAGCCTAAGGATGGTGGTCCAGCAGCGACGTGGCATGCCTTGCAGTTGAGGGTTGAGGGTTGAGGGTTTAGGGTTTAGGGTTTAGGGTTGTGAGGGTGTGGGGTTCAGGGTTTTATGGTATACTCAGGGAAGCAGGTCAGAGACCCTAAAAACCCGCAAAACCCTAAAAACCCCAAAAACCCTAAAAACCCTAGAAACCCTGGAAGCCCTAAAATCCCTAAAAGCCCTAAAGCCCTAAAAGCCCTAAAAACCCTAAAAATCCTCAAAAGCCCTAAGCCCTCGTCAAAAAGGCTATGGTCAGGGCACCCCGCCCTCCTTCGTGGAGCCGTGCGAGGCCACAGAGGACCCGCACTTTCTGGGTCTCGGGTTTTCGTGTGCTTTAGGGTTTAGGGTTTAGGGTTTAGGGTGGGTTTAGGGTTTAGGGTTTAGGGTTCAGGCCAGGGGCTTAGGGCTTGAAGGATCGGGGCAGTTAGTAAGTAGGGTTATGAGGACCTGAATTGGGCTTATAAGTAATTCTAGGTATAGTTGCCCTACTTAGGTCCCCACTTGCTAAGTCCCCTGATCCCTTGGGTTTGGGGTTTCGGGTTTAGGGTTTAGGGTTTAGGGTTTAGGGTTTAGGGTTTAGGGTTTGAGGTTTGAGGTTTTCGGGTGTAGGCTTATAGGGCTTCCGAACGTTTGGGTTTGCAGCTTCGGCTTGAGGATTTTTTGTTGTGGACAGGGAAGAGAGGGGGGGGGGGGGGGGTGCTTTAAGGAGTAAACCCTAAACCCTAAACCCTAAACCCTAAACCCTAAACCCTAAACCCACAGGGGGTTGTTTAGATTTTTGGGGCAGAGAGGTTTCCGGGCAGCCCTTAAGGCCTGAAGCCCAAGTGTGTCTTTCTAAGTCCACGGCAGGCGAAGAGCATTCCGAAACCCTGAGACCCTCAAACCCATACACCCCAAAAGCCCCAAAGCAGTGTAGGGTTCAGGGTTTATGGTTTAGGGTTTAGGGTTTAGGGTTTAGGGTTTAGGGTTTAGGGTTTAGGGTTAGGGTTTAGGGTTTAGGGTTTAGGGTTTAGGGTTTGGTCTAGGGTTTAGGGTTTAGGGTTTAGTGTTTAGGGTTTCCGAACATTTTGGGTTTGCGGCTTCGGCTTGAGGATGTTGTTCTTGTGGGCGGGGAAGATGCAAGAGGGTGCTTTAAGGAGTAAACCCTAAACCCTAAACCCTAAACCCTACAGCCTGAAAACAACCTAAGCGCCCATGTACCTCATCATTACAGACTTGGGCCCCAAAGTCCCTACGAATGAGGTACTCTAAGCCTTACGGCTAAGTAAGTCCAGTCCTTACAGAAAGCTGGAATGATGCTGAACACGATTTTCCAGCACACCCCCACCCTAACTAAACCCTAAACCCTCAAAAGGTCCAGATGGTCTGATATGTTGGGCAGGGCGATGGGGGTGGGGGTGGTATAGCATCCCACAATAAATCAATCTCTAAACTCTCTAAACCCCAAACCCTCAACCCGCATAAATCCCGGACCCCCTAACCCTAAACCCTAAACGCCGAACCCTAAACCCCAAACCCTAAACCCCGAACACGGAGCCCGAAACCCTAAACCCCCACAACCCAACCCTAAACCCTAGACAATCTTCCCAGATGCCCGAGACCAGGAGACCTTGACGCTTCTCAGCGCCGTGGTAGCTCTGAAAGGGTATCTATTATATAGGGTTTATGGTTCAGGGTTCAAGGGTTTAGGGTTCAGGGTTATTCTCACCCAAACGTACAAGTGTACTTCTAAGCTTCCTGTATATATATATATACATACATATATGCACGTAGTTGGTGTCGTTTTGAGGATACCAGTAATGCGATTGGCCGATGAGCAGCCCTAAACCCTAAACCCCTAAACCCCTAAACCCTACTAAACCCTAAACCCTAACCCTAAACCCTAAACCCTAAACTCTAAACCCTAAACTCTAAGCCCTGGTAAAAGAAGCCTTCCAGCCCAGGTGCCGTGCTCTGGGCAGTGGCTGAGAAGGACGCCCGGGCGTTGCCTTGCCTGAGGTTACAGGGTTTAGGGTTTGGGGTTTAGGGTTTCATCAATTTGCGCATGATTTTCATTACGGAAACACACATACATGAAATCTTCGTAAATATCATGAAATTATCATAAAATCGGCGACAAAAACTCAATTTTCATCAAAAAATCAGATTTTTTTCAGAAAATCGAAGAGAATCATAAAATATGAAATCGAAAATGTCATAAATCAAACATTCCCCCAAAAAAGCATATTTAAAACATAATTTCTCTATATAAATATTGTTCGTCCAGTGTCATAACCCTACGCATTGGGTTGCTGTATACGGGAAGGGTGCTTTGGATTAGGAAGTGGAGGCGCGATGCTGTCACCTAGTTCACCTGAATCATCTCATCCCGTGGTGCCCCATGTATAGGGTTAGGGATTAGGGTCCCAAGCCGACGCCAATCCATTCAGGAACGCACAGCCTTCAGGCTTCAGGGGGGTCCTTGATATTGTAAGGGAATCCTACTATTTAGGGGGACGAAATTAGGGGTCACCTGGTTTTCGTAAGCTCCCCTAAAACCTCAACGTAATTCTTAGAGAAACCTACTCTCCGAATGCCCCGACTTCCCTTGAATCCCCCGAGTACCTGAAGCCTCCCCCCCCCCCCAACCCGCCCCCCAACCCGCCCAAACATCAGCAACCAAGACTACGCCGCGCCGCCCGCGCGGTACCTGCTGAGTGGAGGCCGGTCACACTGCAGCCTCTGGGTAGATCTCCCGCTTGTGGTGTACCCTAAAATACAGGAACGCCACATCCACGTGATAATAGCAACCCCCTACAAGGTTTTTTTTGGGAATCCCCCCCCCTTTCCACCCCCACGATGGAGCCCTGGTTCTCGGGTTTTAGGGTTAGGGTTTTCGGGGTCAGGGGTGATGATTCAGGGTTCAGGCTTTAGGGCTTCGTGTTTTTTAGGCTTCTTCGACTGCAGGGCTATCATCCCCTAAATATAGGGTTCTTAACGGAGGGGGTTCAAGGGCTCCCTACTTCTCCCCACTAACCCTCGACCCTAAATCCTAAACCCTAAACCCTAAAGTTCCCTAGGTACCTACTCCCCATGACCACCCTCCCTCCCTTAAGAACCCTATAGCCGAACAAATGCATGGTTTAAAGATGACCTGGGGCTTCATTTGCCCACTATTTGGGGGGGGTAAGGTCCTATACTTAGTGGGTTATAACCTACTATTTTGTAGGGTTTGGGAGTCACAGGTAGGATTTAGGGTACAGATTTTTCGAGGCAAATGCCACCGAACCCATATATATATATATATGGTGCACCCCACACCCCAAAAGTCCTCTGCCCCGACCCTGAGACCCCCAACTACCTTCAATCATTTCTCAAGATCTCTCAATAAGAAGTAGGTACTAGAGGCTTGAGAGAGGCTAGCTAGGTCCGGCCCTAAACCCTAGACGCTAAGCCCTACGTTGAAACCAAGCCTGGCAGGCTGGAACGCTGGTCGTTGAAGGATACCTGTCACCGTGGCCGAACGCCGGGTTGCTGCGAGGCGGATCGCGACTGTCAAACGGAGACACCTGTATTTTCTTGCTTTGCCAACTTGAACTTTTAATGTGTTCGGTTCCTTGGTTTTTAAGAATAATACAGTTTGAGCCATTTTTTCAACGGTCGCATTTGGATTTTGAGACTTCAGTTCAGGGCTTACAATCGATCATCTGTCACAAGCGTTCCTTTGGGGGGGGGGGTCTCCGGGCTTGAGGAGTTTAGGCCGTGTTGAAGGCTTCAAGGATTGCTGGGGTTTCAGGGCTCATAGAGCTTCCGGATGTTTTGGCAGCTGAGACGATCAGGGTTTGATTAACGGCCCCTGTACCAAAAACCCTAAACCTTAACCCAAACCCTCAACCCCTAACCCTAAACCCAAACCCTGAACCCTAAACCCTGGGCTTCTTGTGGATCTACAGTGTCACCAGGCTGGGGTTCCGGGTGCGTTTTGGAAGCAAAATGAGTCTGGGGTGGAGCGCAGGTAACCTGTTGGTGAGGGTTTAGGGTTTAGGGTTTGGGGTTTGGGGTTTGGGGCTTGGGGTTTAGGGTTTTTTCTTAGGCTCCACAGCCAAAGGTTAACCTGAGTATCCCGAAGCCCTAAACTGTACACCCTACAGGGGCCGGTCACCTCCACCAATCACCTCGCGGGGTTTTAAGGGCCCAGATTTTCGGACGGCACGAAACGCAGAAAAAGACCTACACCTAGTGAACACTGACCCCTGTAAGCCGGTCAAGGGAATTTTAGGGTTTAGGGTTTAGGGTTTAGGGTTTCGGGTTTAGGGTTTAGGGTTTAGGGTTTTAGGGTTTTTCGGGTTAAGGGGTTTTAGGGTTTAAGGGTTTAAGGGGTTTAAGCCCCAAGGCTCTTTCCCTGTCAGCCAGAAGGTCCCAGCCACACTCGCCCTGGCAGGCCATATGCTTCTCCCTCCCACCGCCCCCCCCCCCCCCCCCCTTCATCATCCCCCCCCCCCCCCCCCCCCCCCCCCTTCATTTAGGGTTTAGGGTTTAGGGTTTAGGGTTTAGGGTTTAGGGTTTAGGGTTTAGGGTTTAGGGTTTAGGGCCGTACACCCTACACCCTAAACCCTAAAACCTAACACCCTTGTGGGTTCAGGGTTTAGGGTTTAGGGTTTAGGGTTTAGGGTTTAGGGTTTAGGGTTTAGGGTTTAGGGTTTAGGGTTTAGGGCCGTACACCCTACACCCTAAACCCTAAAACCTAACACCCTTGTGGGTTCAGGGTTTAGGGTGCAGGGTTCGGGGCTTAGGGACTGCGATTATTGGGCAGTTCTTAGCAGGGTTGGAAGTAGGAGAGTTCTAGCTATAGCCTTGCTTAGGATGCTTACAACCCTACTGATAAACTGCCCATGAACCTCCAAGCACTCGGGCTTTAGGGGCTTAAGGTCTTTTGAGATTTTAGGGATGTACTTTTTGAGATGAGGGTTTTAAGGTTTGAGACTTTGAGAGATCTGGGATTCAGAGTTTGGGGAATCTTGGCCTACAGCTTTTTTGAGTTTAGGTTTGTGCACTTAGATGTCATCCCGTTCCAGTTGAGGGTGGCTTATGACCCCAACGACACCTGGCTAGTAGATTTCATGAACCTCCAAGCACCCCTCTGGCTCGGATGCTTCATCGTATTTTTTTTCAACCTTCCTTCCCTCCTTCCTTCCTTCCTTCATAGACTCAAGGCTTAGGCCGCCCCCAGTTCCTACACGCCACTGTTCCGCGGGGGGGAGGACACCCCAAGGTCCCCGCGGATCCCCCAGTGTGGCCTTGCAGGGTGGCGTTCAGGCCTGGGGGGGGGGGGTCAAATGTGCAACCTGAAGCCTAACCAATTTCCAACCTTATCCACTTAGAAACCCTCTCGAAATTGGCTACCTCAACTATGTCCTGTAGTTCTCTGCTTCAACCCTTAACCCCCAACCAAAACCTTTATAGGGTTGAAGGTTTAGTGTTTCCGGTTTGGGGCTTGAAACGTGCATGACGGCAGGTGTCGGCAACTCGTGGAATAAGGCTGGCTCAGGGCAGGGGGGGTGGAGGGTGGAGCATTATGCACAAGGCCCAGCATTCAGGTTCTGTAGCAAACAACGGTTTGGGGTTCAGGGTTTGGGGTCGTCAGGCTTTTCCCTAAACCTTGGTCCCGAACCCCTAGATACCGGCAACCTTTTAACCCTAAGCTCCAAACCCTAAACCCTAAACCCTAAAAACCTAAAACCCTACAACCCTAAAACCCTAAAACCCTAAACCCTAAACCCTAAACCCTACAATACCGGAAGCCCTGCTCCCCCCCTCCTACTGTAGTGACGATGGGGCATCAGTGGAGGTTGCGCACATCTGAAGTCTTCGGGTGTTCTAAAGAGGCTTAAAACTCTCAGACTGGGGATGATCAGGGTTTAGCGTTTAGGGTTTCGGGTTTGGGGTTCAGGGTTTTGGGGTCGATGCTCTACACTCACACTCAAGTTCTGAAGAGACAGTTGCCTCCAGTCCCGCACCTGTTTTCGGTCGAGGGTTCAAGGCTCTGGGAAGCTCAGGCATGAAAAGCCATAAACCCGACAGCAGAATCAACTGTGGTTTATACTTCCAGGGCCCAAAGAATTGAGTTGCTAGAGCCCTTAAGGACACCAGAGATAGGCCCCTGGAAGTGCAGGGTGAGAGTTTATAGGGTTTAGGGTGGTCGGGCTTCGAAAATAAGTAGTTTCCCGTTCTGAGCCGCCGAGCTGGGCCAACCATAACCCGAAACGCACAACCCCAAACCACAAGCCTAAAACCCGCTAACCCCTGACCCCCCAGACCCTAACTAAACTTTAAGCCTTTGACTCCGTAAACACACGCGTAGTTCTCTACATTAGGGTCCCTTTTGGGGTCCCCTATATAGTACGGCGCCGTTATAACAAAGGACCCCAAGAGGACCCTTCTTTAGAGAACGACCCAATAGTTACTTCAACAGTTGAGGGTTCAGGGCTTGAACTCATACAGGTTGTTTTTCCCTTACGTTTTTCGGTGCAAGTGGCTAGCTAGAAAGGAGCTGGCACATAGCTACTCTAAGAAATATGGAAGTGCTTTGTCAGGATCTGCTGAGGCAGGGACTGGAGTTTGCCGCGGCTGCAGCAGCCGGGTGGCAGGTCAGTTGTAGACTTGGTTTAGGCGGTATAGGGCTTAGGCGTTAAGGTTTCCGGTTTAGGGTCTAGGCCCAGTTGTACGCTGTACTCCTTGTTTCTTGTTTCAGGGTTCCCTTAGAATTAGAAGGTCATTTTTCAGTAACCAACCCCAAAAAGGGTGCCTTTATTGTAATATATTTTCCTGGGCTACCAGGTAGAGCCTCGCAAGCTCTACAGGGTGGGGCCCCCTTACTATACTAACTGTAGTTAAGGGACTTATAACCTAACTTAGGGTCCTTATTATAACCCCATTTAGGGCCCTTATAACTCTACTTATAACTAGGGGGCCCCACCCTGTAGGTTCTTGGTTGTTATTAGACAACATACAAGGGGGAGCGCAATTAAGCAGATTATGAGTAGAATTACAACCCCGATCACATCCTCTTCTGAGGCTTGAGACAGGGTTGGAGGTTTCTTTAGGGTTGCCTGTGGTTGATGATTCCAGGAAGGTTTAAAAAGTCGAACGCCTGAGTTGTTGAATCCAACACTGGGGGGGGGGGGGGGGGGGCAGGGTCTCGGGTTTGGGGTTTTGGGTTTTGGGGTTTGGGGTTTGGGGTTTGGGTTTTGGGTTTTGGGTTTTGGGGTTTGGGGGTTTGGGGTTTTGGGGTTTGGGTTGGGGTTTGGGGTTTGGGGTTTGGGGTTTGGGGTTTGGGGGTTTGGGGTTTGGGTTTGGGGTTTGGGGTTTGGGGTTTGGGGTTTGGGGTTTGGGGTTTGGGGTTTGGGGTTTGGGGTTGGGGTTGGGGGTTTGGGGTTTGGGGTTTGGGGTTTGGGGTTTGGGGTTTGGGGTTTGGGGTTTGGGGTTTGGGGTTTGGGGTTTGGGGTTTGGGGTTTGGGGTTTGGGGTGGTATTTGGGGACCCAGGTGGGGGAGAGGGTCCTGCATTCTTTGCGCAACTCGCCAGCACACAACATGACATTGTTATCATCACTTCCATTAAACATGATGATGATGATGATAATGATGAGGATATGATGAGGATGGTGATGATGATGATGATGATGATGATGAGACCCTGAACCCTGAACCCTGAACCCTGAACCTTGAACCCTGAACCCTGAACCCTAAGCCTATCATCGTCGTCGTCACGGTATCTAGTCCGAGCTTGCCCTTAAAAGATCAAAAAACAAAAAGCGAACCCTGAACCAAAAAGTCTAAACCCCAAACCCAAACTGATACACTCCTCTTTGCCCCAAGCAAAAGAAGGAACCTTGAACCCTAACACCTAAACCCTACAGCCCAAGCTCATGCACTCAGGCAAAAGGTGATTGGCTGCAATTCTTGTCGCCCGGTGGCATCAGATGGAGTCCACTTGGAGGATCGGGGCACTTCGTAAGTAGGGTTATAAGTACCTTTTGTTGGGCTTGTAAGTACTTGTAAGTATAGTTACCTTACTTAGAGTCCCACTTTCTCTAAACCCTAAACCCTAAACCCCCCTAAACCCCTAAACCCCTAAACCCTAAACCCTGTCCTTTGGGCCAGGTCGGTTTGCAACTTTGGGAGGCCCTGAATGCGCAGGGTGTTCCCTTGACCTCGGAGGCCCCCAAAACCCTAAACCTCAAGTGCCCCAGACCTTAAGCCCCTAAACCTCAGGTGCCCCGAACCATCAACCCCGAAACTCCGAAGTCCCAATACCATGGTTTAGGGTTTAGGGTTTAGGGTTTAGGGTTTAGGGTTTAGGGTTTAGGGTTCATGCACCAAGTCCTAGCCCCGAAACGCTAACGCCAAACCCTCAGCCTCCTTTCAATATTCCCTGGTCAAACCCTGGAACCTAAACCCTAAGCCCCAAACCCTAAACCCTAAATCCTAAACCCCAAGCCCTGAACCCTAAACCCTAAAACCTAAACCCTTCCAGGTGGTCGAGCTCCTGGCCTGTGCTCGAGATCCTCGAGGCCAGTCCAGAACGCTTGGGGTTTGGGGGTCTGGGGTTTAGGATTTAGGGTTTAGGGTTTGGGGTTTGGGGTTTTGGGCTTTGGGGTTTGGGGTTTAGGGTTGGGGGTCTGGGGTTTAGGGTTGTAGGGCAGGGCTTAGGTTGCAGGGCTTTTGTCGGGATTAAGAGTTACGGAAGCAGGGCTTGAGTGGGTTTAAGGGTTTAGGGTGTCGAGGCAGGGTTCAGTTAGGGTTTAAGGTTTCGGGACTGAACTTGACCGCAGTCCGTGCGTCCAGCGCCTGCAAGCGTCCGCAAGCATCCGAACCCAAATCCCTGAACCATCCTAAGCCCTTAACCCCTCAACCCTAAATTCTAAGGGTAGTTGCATGGTCCCTCAGTATGGCTCCGTTACCTTCTTTAAAGGGTTCTGAAGTATGGTCCCTTGGGTTTTCTACACACATGAGGGAAAAATTCGGGCTCCCTATGGGGTCCATAAGGAGGGACCCTGGAACTACCCCCTAGTCCTAAACCCAAGGTTGAAACCTTTATGCGTACACAAGGGGTCCCCTTTGACGGGCCCATACTAAGGGTTAAGGTTTGGGTTTAGGTTCAGGGTTTAGGGTCCGGAAAGCTCAAAACAAAACTTCTAGACCCTAAAGGTCTTCACCCCCTGGCGCGACCGGGCGATAGCGCTGCAGACGGTGCAGAACGCAAGCGAGGTGAGCGGGTGGAGCCTGGAGGCTAGAGTATACAATGAGGGGCCCCCCTAGTTGTAAGTAGAGTTATAAGAGCCCTAATTTGGGTTATAAGGAGCGAGGGACCCTTGTAAGGGACCTGTGGGGTTCTTTGGAATCAGATTAAGGGTCCCTTCTAGGGGTCCCTCCTTATCCCCCTTCTGTCTACTGGGGTAGTTCAAGTGCGATGGGCCCTGATCCCTCCATAACCCTGTTAAACCCAGACCCTAAACCCGAAACCCTAAACCCTAAACCCTAAACCCAATGACAGCTCCTCGCAACCTTCCTATAACTCGAACTATAGGTTTTGGGGTCGGGGCTTCCTGTTCGGGGGAAGTTTTGGTCTGGCTTAGCAACCCCAATAGCCTACATTTTCCTAGGAACACCCCTTGCAGGCGTCTTGGGTAACCTACAAAGAATAGTAGGCTTTGGGTTCTTAATGTCGGGTTTTAAGGTTTAAGGGGGTTTGGGGTTTAGGGTTTAGGGCTTTAGGGTTGAGGGTTTAGGTTTTTGGGCTTGGGGTTTTTGGGGTCGACATTTTAGGGTGTACCATGATTTCTATCATGGGATCATGGAACTACAAATTCCCGTGCCTTGATTCTACCCCTTCTACAAGCTCCCCTCTTGAAACAAACCTTAGATCCTAAACGCTTAGCTGCAGCCTTAAACCCTGAACCCCTTCAACAGTGTTGCGGTCGGCATGAATCGTTCTTCCGACGTGTCCGGAATGCTAAACCCTAAACCCGAAACCCTAAACCCTACACCCTCAACCCTAAACCCTAAACCCTAAACCCTGGTCTGTCGGAAACTCCGGCCACATGCACACGTACCGTGTGCGGTTGGAGTCCGGGTGCCCTTGGACGGCTGGGCCACTTTGAAGCTACGGCTTCGCTGAGATGGAATGCTTGTACGTTGTAGGCCGAGAACTGTAGGACCTCGGTTTCGGGTTTAGGGTGTAGGGTTTAGGGTTTAGGGTTTAGGGTTCAGGGTTTAGGGTTTAGGTGTTCAATCAGGGTTCAGGCAGAACAGCCTGGTCGGACAACGACTGTCCCAATATCTGGACGATCTCGAGCACTTGATCCCAGTTATAATTGTATTGAAAAGCCCTTGAAGTGCCCAAATATTGTTAGAATTGGGTCATAAGTACAGTGAAAAGTTCTCGTCAACTCAGGTGCCCTGTACCCTAAAGCCTGAACCCTGAACCCTAAACCCCTAAGCCGAAGATGTTGAAATCAACAGCCTTAAGGACCCGAAAGCCCTGGAACCCGATTCAACTCCTCCGGCTCCAAATGCCTTGTTTGGGGTTTAGGGTTTTGGGTTTAGGGTTTAGGGTTTAGGGTGTAGTTTGGGGTTTAGGCTTGGTTTGGAGCTTAGGGTGCCCTGAAACTCTGAAAGCACACCCAAACCCCAAACCCCAAACCCTCAACCCTCAACCCTAAACCCTAAACCCTAAACCCTAAACCCTAAACCCTAAACCCTAAACCCTAAACCGCAGCTACCACCCTGGAGGAGGATTCCTGCTTCTTGCCATCGCTGGGCAGCGCCCCGGCGCCCGCTGCCACGCTGCCGAGTAGCCGCAGAGCAGCTCCCGGCATGGAGTGCCGAGGTTCTGCATTGGGGGGGGGGGGGTTCCGAATATAGGAGTAATGTTTTTTTTTTTTTTTGGGGGGGGTTCACAGAATAAGGATTATACTACCTGTTGGGGGTATATTAAGGGTACCCTATTTTGTGAAATTTATGATTTAGGTTAGGGCTAGGCATTTTGGTGTTTTTATGGGTCGGTTCTAGGTTTTAGGGCTCAGTGTGTTTCCCTCCAGCCGAAGCCCGAAATCCATCGGCAAAAAAGGCATCCTGGCCATTCAACACCCCACTCAGCTCACTCCGGTTGACCCTGAACCCTGAACCCTAAACCCTAAATCCTAAATCCGATGTTAGGTTCTGGGATCATCGACCATGACGCTGTTCTCCTTGCTTCAAATGCCTTGAAATGGAAGTGTTTAAATTGGGAATGCTCTTTTTGAGGTCCCTTTAAGGGGATTGGGGTATCTTAGGCGTCCCCCTTTTTTGGGAAATACCGTGAAATACCCAAATTCAGGATTGAGGATGTAGAGCCCAGAGCTTGATTCGAGTTTACGGTTTTGGGTTTAGTGATCCAAAATGGTCTGAGCAATCTTCCTTGCACATGTACCCAGCTCCCTATACCCTGAACCCTAAGCCCTAAACCCTAATCCCTAAAGCCTAAGACCTAAAACCTAAACCCTAAGCCCTAAACCCGAAAGCCTAAACCCTAAGACCTAAACCCTAAACCCTAAAGCCTCAACCCTAAACCCTAATTAAGACCCAAACTCTAAAACCTAAACCCCAAGCCCTTGACCCTAAACCCTAAACCCTAAACCCTAAACCCTAAACCCCTAAACCCTAAACCCTAAACCCTAAACCCTAAACCCTAAACCCTAAACCCTATGTCTGTCTCCAAGCATCCCACACCAGACCGCATCGCTGTGCTCCTTCGGGGCCGCGGCTTCGTTTGGCGCCGGGGCTCGGCTGGACGCGCAGGCACATTCCGGCAGCAGCAGGGCATGTAGGGTTTGCGGTTTAGTCCTTTAGGGTTTAGGGTTTAGGGTTTGCCGGGCTTTCCATTATTTTAGGGGGTCTTATGAATCCCAAATTCTGGCCTGAATTCCGGCCCCCTAAGGGGTAGGTCAGGAGTGAATGATTTGGGCAATGATCCTAGATGAACAGTAGCAAGGAATCGCAGTCTTCTGCTGCAGCCTCCAATTCCAACAAAATCCGAGAGCACGTCGTATCATTACTTAAGCAATTCAAAATATCTGTGCTGCTCGTCCTCGCATTCCCTGTAGCTTTCACAGTAAATTTTCTTTGCTGGGATCCCAAGTTTGCCTCACTTCCCAGGAGTTTCTATTATTCCCTGTAGCCTTCGGCATTTGAATTTTCTTGGGTCGCCGATTTTACTTTTTGTTTTGATCCCGGCGGTTTTCTGGGGCATTTTGGGACTTTTGGCTCCCGTAATGGAAAGTAGTCTTCCCGGAGGGTTCGGGCGAATTGTGCTTTTAATGTCCATGGCTTTATTAATCAGACCCTCGGATTAGGGCTCTGAAATGCTCGCACTTTCTACTTTTTTTCGCGGACGGGATCCCTAAACCCTAAACCCTAAACCCTAAACCCTAAACCCTAAACCCTAAACCCTAAACCCTGAGCCCTGAGCCCTGAGACCCTAAACCCTAAACCCTAAGCCCTAAGCCCTAAACGTCAAGGCTTAGACTATCCGGACAGGCCACTACAACCTCCCCGAGTCCGTTCTGGAGCAGCTTGCTGCTGCTTGGCCTTATGGTTTAGGGGTTTAGGGGTTTAGGGTCTAGGGTTTCGGGTTTAGGGGTTGAGGGTTTAGGGTTTAGGGGTTGAGAATGAGGGTTTAGGGGTTGAGGGTTGAGGGTTGAGGGGTTAATTCCCGTCCTCCCGACGACACGATCCGACCTCCCGCAAAGCGCCTACGGTAAATCACTCGACACCCCGTATCGCAAGGGTTCAGAGTCTGGCGTTTAGCATTCCGGAAAGCCCCCTTACTCACCATCTTGACCCCTGCTCACATCAAACCCTCAACTCTAGACCTTCAACCTTAAACGCCGCACCCTACAGGCTAGAAAACTGTAAGATTCTGAACCCCTAAACCCTAAACCCTAAACCCTAAAGGCCTAAAGGCCCTAATCCTAAGCCCTGAACTCTGGCTCAGGCTGCCAGGTCCCACCTGCGTTTCGCCGTCCGCCCACTGGAGGCATTGGGAGGTTGACGATACTTGTAACCCTAGCCCCCTTGTAGGCCCCTTACAAGTGCCTGAGATGGCTTTCATTGGGTTTGAAGTGCAGTTATCAGTTATAAGGTTTTGTGCTAATAAAGTCTCATGATCCTCCAGGTAGGGGTACCATCCTGCGGGGGGGGGGGGGGGGGGGGGGGCGGGGGCATCTCAAGGAGCATTTTGGGGTGAGGGCATGGGGTTGTTTAGGTGTCGGGAAGCCCGAAAACCCCCAACCCGAGACCCGAAACCCGAAACCCTAAACCAAACTTAGGGGTCGTTTCTGGAAGTTCTGGTCAGGCCTTGGGCTACAAGGTGGACGTCTACGGCGCCACCTACCCAAGCCCGCACTGTGGAAGATGTTATGGAGGATTGCAGCAGACCTTAAGAACCCAAATTTACTTTTGTGCAGGTTCTTCTTATAAACCCCTTATTTAGGATTCTTAGGTAACTTACAGGAAAGCAGGTTTTGGGTGCTTAAGGTATACGTTTGGGCTTCCGTTCGTCAAAGGGTTTAGGGTTTAGGTATCACTCATACATCGCGAAGTACCCATGTAACCATTGTAGTAACCGAATGCGAGATCATGAGAGTCACAGGATGAAAGCAGCGGTTGTTGTGCGTTATGTATCGTACTCAGAGGCATCCTTATAAGGTTTTAGCCACTGCCCATGCACCTCTAAGTAGTAAGGCAGCTTAAAGAAAAAACCGAATGGTTAAGGAGACTAGCCCTTAAACCCAAAACCCTAAACCCTAAACCCTAAACCCCAAACCGTACACCCTAAACCCAAACCCCCCCCCCCCCCTCGCTTGTTCTTTTAATTTCCGAGGTACCTGCCAGACCTGGAGGCCGAATCGGGTTCTGTGTGACGGAGGGGAGGAGGGGGGGGTGGGGGGGGGGGGGGGGGGGGGGGGGGGGGGGGGGGGGGGGGGGGGGGGGGGGGGGGGGCAGGGAGCGGGGGAGGGACGGGGAGAGGGGGGTTGGGGTTTAGGGTTTAGGGTTTAGGGGGACAGTGGGAACTTGGGGTTACAGGCTTGGGGCTCAGGGCTTATAGGGCTTAGGAGCTTCTTTTTCAAGGGCTCCCATCAGTTGCATAGGTAGGACCCAGAGTGGCCCTGTCTTTCCTTACCTGTCAGGGTTTAGGGTTTGGGTCACATGTCCTTACACCCCGTTCAAACTGGCTGAGCCGCATTATTTGGGATGTTCCCCCCGTATACTAACAGTCCTTAAGAGGGATGATGATAGGGCGTACTATAACCCCTATTCAGGAGCAGTTAGTATAAAGGGGAACATCCCAACGCATTATCATCTTCGGATCATGTCGCAGTATCTCTCCGGGACTCCCGAAGATTGCCAGGGCCGCGTTTAGGGTTTAGGGTTTAGGGTTCCTCCCTTACACAAACAGCTCCTTAATAGGACTAGAGTACCCCCCCATCATAGTCCCTCTAAAGGACCGTCCTTAATCGGGATTACGGTATCGTACCCCCTTAAGGACTTACTTCTCCAACAGCTGAACTTTAAACTTTTTGGGTTTCCTTATTTAGTAAGAATAAAAAAGTTTAACCTTTTTTTCCCTTGATTATTGGAGAAGTAAGAGGACTGTTAGTCTAAGGGGGGATCATCCCAAGTAGATTCAATCAATCTTCTCATGAGAACGGTGGCGGCCCCAGGACCCGAGCCAGCTTTGTTCGATGACCATCCGTCAAACCCTAAGCCCTAAACCCTAAACCCTAAACCCTAAACCCTAAACCCTAAACCCTAAACCCTAAACCCTAAACCCTAAACCCTAAACCCCCCAGGCGCAATATGGGTCGAACCTTGGCATGCCATTTCAGCTTAGGGTTTAGGGGTTAGGTTTTAGGTGTTAGGGATCCAGAAACTGGATCCCCTTCAGGGTTCCTGCAAAGGTTCCCATTGCAGTTAGGGTTTAGGGTTTAGGGTTTAGGGTTTAGGGTTTAGGGTTTAGGGTTTAGGGTTTAGGGTTTAGGGTTTAGGGTTTAGGGTTTAGGGTTTAGGGTTTAGGGTTTAGGGTTTATGGTTTAGGATGGGAGGGTTCTACTTTCTAGCTTCTTCTTGGGTAGGGGTGTTGGGGCTCTGGGGTGTGGATTTGCTCGAAGAGCAGATTTTCGGAGCTTTGCGATCCAAAAACCCACAACGCCAAGATTTGTTGGGGGACTTTGGGGAATTTAGAGGGGTGTTCTGAGCCTAAACCCTAAACCCTAAACCCTAAACCCTAAACCCTAAACCCTAAGCCCTAAACCCGTGGCTTTCTAGCGTGAGGGCTCAGACCCGATCACCCTCAATCTCCACGCCAAAGCCTGAGCTTCTTTGAGGCCCTAAATCAACCTCCGCTCTTTAGGGTTTAGGGTTTAGGGTTTAGGGTTTAGGGTTTAGGGTTTAGGGTTTAGGGTTTTAGGGTTTTAGGGTTTTAGGGTTTTAGGGTTTTAGGGTTTAGGTTTTTTTGGATTTAAGGTTTTAGGGGACTCTAAGGTTTAGGTGTTTAGAGTTTGTTGGGTGTTGGGGGGGGGGGGTGTTAGGGTGCAGAGTTGTTGGGCTTTAGGGTTTACTGTATAGCTTTAGGGGCGATGCTTTCGAGAGACGCGTGCAGCATCAAGGCCTTTCGTCAGATCCCTCCCGTCTTTCTTCCCCTAAAGCACAGGCTGCACAAGGCCCGAAACCAATTCTTTTTATCTCCACCTGAGCAAACACCTATCTACCAGTTCTTTGTGTCTGCTTTTGTATAGGAGCCTTGCTTGAGGTACCCACCTGAACAATCCCTTCCTAGAGTTGTCCTTCAGTGGAGTATTATCTTCCTACTAGTTGCTTAAGAACCCCCGGCCCCTAAAACAAAATATTTCTTTATAAGGGCAAGATAGGGATTATGATATGTTCATTCTTGTGGGCTTCTTAAGCAAATAGTAGTTCAGTGTAGATGTTGCACCTAAAACGCCCAGGAATTTGAGGCAAAGCTTCTCAATTCGCGATCCCCCGGGCGATCAGTTCGGAGGCGCGCGTCTCCGGCAACTTCAGTCGTAGGGATGGGCAGACATGCGCTTGGAGTGCGAGGTGTTAAAGCTTACACTCTAGGGTTTGGGGTTTAGGGTTTAGGGTTTAGGGTTTAGGGTCTAAACTCCTAAACCCGTTTGGCAAGCCCAAGACACAACTTTGCTTTTGTGGTGCCGTGAGCCCCAGGCCAAGCCCCAAACCCTCAACCCTCAACCCTGAGTTCTCCTTGGGGTTTTGGGATTCATCCCGAAGTCCAAAAAACCCTAAACCCTAAACCCTAAACCCTAAACCCTAATCCCCAAATGCCTGAACCGTAAGGTGTTTCTTGGGAGGGTTCCCAATATACTAACAGTCCTCACTCGATTATAGTACTCCGGAAAGAATCCTACTCAAGGACTGTTAGTATAAGAGGGGACATCCCCGGGTGTTTCCGGAAAAAACGAAGATGCCCCCTTTCGTGGCTCCTAGTATGTTTAGGGTTTAGGGTCTAGGGTTTAGGGGTTTGGGGAAATAGGGGCACCCTATTCTGGGAAGTGCCAATATACATAAATCCCTAAATCTTGAACCCTATAAAACCCTGAACTCCAAACCACAATGGCCGCCAACCAGAGGCTCCTTTTTGTTCCGAGTTGGGCTTGTTTCTTGGCTGTAGGCATAAGATCAAGGGATTAGGGGTTTAGTGTTTAGGACTAAGGGTTTAGGGTTTTGGTATAGCAAGGAAGGGTCGGGGGGTCCCCAAGTACCAAACCCTGTGCCCTGAACCCATACAGGCACACAGAAATGAAACCCTAAACCCTAAACCCTAATGACCTGAAGGTCATATTCTGCCACCACAAGACCCCAACCACAAGCCAGCACAGAGGTCTGCACAAATATGCGCCCTCCTGCCACCTTCCTGCAAACCCTGACCCCTCAACCTTAAACCCTAAACCCTAGACCCCAAACCCTAAACCCTAAACCCTAACTCTGTAATCAGGGCTTTCCTGGCCTCACTGACTCCCCGGTTACCCCTGAAGGTGTGCTCGCGGCACTCGAGGCCCTTCCGCCCTCCTCCTGCGACCCCGCAGCAACTTCTTGGGGTTTAGGGTAGGGTTTAGGGTTCAGGGTTCAGGGTTCAGGGTCAGGGTTTAGGGTTTAGGGTTTAGGGTTTAGGGTTTAGGGTTCAGGGTTCAGGGTTCAGGGTTCAGGGTTTAGGGTTTAGGGTTTAGGGTTTAGGGTTTAGGGTTTAGGGCTAGTCTAAGGCCTCAGGGGTTTGAGTATCGGGGTCGAGGGCTTCTCCCCATAGACCACTTCGGGATATTTTGTTTATGTAGCTTTTCGTAGGGAATACTGCTTTATCAAGGCTATGAGGCAGTTTTATATTCCTAAACCCTAAACCCTAAACCCAAACCCTAAACCCTAAACTAGGTTTATGATTTAAAGCGAAGCCTCACTCATAGGGTTCAGGATTTGGGCTATCTTTAAGGTTTAGCGGGGCGTTGGGGCTTTGGACTTCGACAGGGGTAGTTAAGGTTTAGGGTTTAGGCTTTAGGGTTTAGGGTTTAGGGTTTAGGTTTTGGGGTTAAGGGTTTAGGGTTTAGGGTTTAGGGTTTAGGTTCAGTTCAGGCTGTATAAGGGGTTTCGACGTCAGTTTTCTCCAAACACGCAAGCAACGAACCCAGAAACAAGCATTTCCACCACTACTACCTAAACCCTAAACCCTAAACCCTAAACCCGCAACCGTAAACCCAATGCCAAGGAGGTCCCCACCCCACAGTCAAAGGACAAATGCCCTTCAGCTGCGGAGACTTTTTCCTGGGCCTGATAGCCCTGTACTTGTTCTTGTAGGCTCCTGGGAAGTTAGGGTTTAGGGTTTAGGGTTTAGGGTTTAGGGTTTAGGGTTTAGGGTTTAGGGTTTAGGGTTTAGGGTTTAGGGTTTAGGGTTTAGGGTTTAGGGTGGTTTTAGGATCGCACAATCCAAGGTGTCCAATGGGTTCTGCTACTTCGCATCGACCTGATGCTGCCGCCAGCCAGCAGGATGGAGGTTGAGGGTTTAGGGTTTAGAGTTTAGTGTTTAGGGTTTAGGGTTTAGGCTTCAGGGTTGAGCGTTTAGGGTTTAGGGTTGAGGGTTTAGGTAGGGTGTTTGGTTTCGGCTTTGGCGTTGAGATGTGCGTAGGCACCTTTTTGTTCGGCTTCATAGGGTGCGACACTCGTCTGCAAATGGCCAGCACAACTTGCCTAAACACATGAAGAAGAGTTCATATCAAGGTTCTCGTGATTGCAGAAATATAAAGGAGCTCCTTGAAATGTTGGCGGGTGTCTGTTCGGCGGCTGCTTCTGTGGAAAACCGTAGTAAGATCCCTGCTTCATATGACAGCACTTGAAGGTTCATGGGACTTATTAACCAATTATAACTGCACTTATAACCCTACTTATAATACCCCTAAAGGGCCTTATAGGGGTTATCCCAATTATAAGTAGGGTTATAAGCACAGTTGTAAGTGGTTATTAAGTCCCATGAACCTTCAAGCATGCTTCATATGACAGCAGACGCCTGCGCTAGTCCGTCCACATCTGAGTTCGGTTCCCAGGCCAGCACCCAGTGCCGGCGCAGAAATCCCACAAACACCATGGAACTGTCTGCAGGACCGCTTGCAGACCCCAAACCCTAAACCCTAAACCCTAAACCCTAAACCCTAAAACCCAGCCCTTACAGCCGCTGGTCAGCCCCTTAGGGTTTAGGGTTTAGGGTTTAGGGTTTAGGGTTTAGGGTTTAGGGTTTAGGGTTTAGGGTTTAGGGTTTAGGGTTTAGGGTTTAGGGTTTAGGGTTTAGGGTTTAGGGTCCCTAAACCCTAAACCCTAAACCCTAAACCCTAAACCCTAGATGGTTTGCAGGGTCAACTTCCTCCTCCCCCAAGGAAGCACTCCCTGGTTCCCACCTTGCAGCGGGCTCCTCGACTGCGGCCGAGTTTAGGGTTTAGGGTTTAGGGTTTAGGGTTTAGGGTTTCGGGTTCAGGCTTAGGGTTTCGAGTTTAAAGTTTACAGGCTTGGGATTTAGATTTTAGGGTTTAGGGTCTTGGTGTCCAGCCATTTCTCTAGCCTCCTGAGATTTCAGGGGTTAGGGTTTAAGACTGGAGGACTTCTGGATGTTAATGGTTTTCGGGGGGTTTAAGCTTGATTTAGGCTCTAGGCTTTTAGGGTTTATGAGCTTTATTTAGTTCAGAGTGCAGGTTGCCAACCAACTTGGAGGCTCATGGGTACTTACGTCCGGGCGATACAAGTAGGAGAACTATAGCTATAAGTGGTACAAGCCTCAGTTACCTACAACCCTACCTGTAGCTACCATGAACCGTCAAGTAGTCGTCAGCCAGGGTTGATTGTGGAACGCATGTTGAAGTCCAATGAGGCCGAACCCCCATGCAATATAGGGGTCGGAATACTTGCCAATCGTCTTCCCTCACGGTCAGATAGTACTATAGCAACCCCCAAAAACCCTCTTCGAACCACTAAGGACCCTATGTTCTCCCCATGAAAACCCGTAGAAACCCTAGTTGAGGGCTTGCAAGGGCTTGGCTCGCGCTTGCTTTGTGGGGCCGCGCGTCCTCCTCCTGAGCTATGCGGCGGGCACCCTTAAAACGCTCCAGCAGGACACCACAATTCCTTCATCTCGAGTGGTACTGCACCCCTAAACCCTAAACCCCCAACCCTAAACCCTGAACCCTAAACCTTAACCTCAAAACTCTGAAATCCAGAAGCCTGCACTTGCAGGTTCAAGGTGCTTGAAACCTAAGTTAAGTTAATTGCACTTATAACCAGTTTAACAAGCCCCTTAAGTATCCGATTGGGATTGTAGGTGGGTTGTACGTTCGGTCAGAATTGGGCCAAGCCTGAGCCCTCAAATCCAAAACCCAAAACCCTACACGCTACACCCCAAAACCCTCAACCCTCAACCCTCAACTCCAATCCAAGGCCTGGCGTCGTGGCGAGGACAGACGAAAAACTCCAGTTGGCTTCGCAGGCTTTTTAGGGGTTTAGGGTTGCGGGCTTAGGGTTTAGGAGTGCGGGTTTAGGGTTTAGGGGTTTTGGGGTTTTGGGGTTTTGGGGTTTTGGGGTTTTGGGTTCTAGGGGTTGTAGGGTTTGGGGGGGGTGTAGGATGTTGGGGTTTTGGGTGTTTATTCCGTGGAAGTTGCCCAATGCCCCAAGCCCGAAGGAAAGTTTTTTTTGCCTATCAAAGAGTCAGGGTCATTCCGCCCTGAACGTTATCGCCAGTTTCTGGGATTTTGGGGTTCGCACGGAGCCGAAAATGCCTGCTAAACCACCCCAAGCCCGTCACCCTGAGCCCGAAGCCCTAAACCCTAAACCCTAAACCCTAAACTCTAAACCCTAAACCCACTCGCAGGGTCTCATTGGCAGGAGTTTTTGGCGCCCTTCTGGTGTGAGTCGGGCGGCGAGCGGATAGGCGCCCGGGCAGAAAGGTAGGCCTCCAGACGTCTTTGGGGTTTAGGGTTTAGGACTTGGTTAAACCCTCAGCCCCAAACCCTAAACCCCAAACCCTTAATTAACCCCAAACCCTAAACCCTAAACCCCAAACCCTAAACCCCAAACCTTTTTCCCCGAACCGTAAACCCTAAACCCTAGCCCCTACACCCTAAACCCTAAACCTCTCCTGCAGGTGGGCCTCTCTGCGTCTCGGACGTGATGCAGGCCGGTGGCAGCCAAGACTCAGACTCTGTGGCTCTTTCCCTCAGGGTTTTCCCAACTACCCCCCTCTTTAGTAGGGTTTCAGGTTTAGGGCCACCTTTGAATAACCTGCATAGGGCTTAATTAGCCCGAAGTAGCCTTATTTACGGGGGGAACCTAGGGGGGTAGTTTAGACGCGGTAGTAGGGGAACCCATGAGGCTCTTGCCAGCTAAACCCCAAATGGGATTATTAATGGAGGGCACGAGAATCGCTATTAAGGCCTCTTCGCATAAACGGTGAACATCCCAACCTACTACCTCAATCAGCTCCATAGACGAGGGGCCGCCGATCCGCGCCTTTTCACACGCAAACTCCTTGCGGAAAGCATCCTCCACGTACAATGCTCCCACGAACGAGTCGTGCAGTGTTTGGGCGAAGCCGAAAGGCCGCTGCGCCTGGACAACTACGCATCCTTCCCTAGACCCTCGGAGGTATAAGTGCAGCTCCCGACACTGAGCACCTGGGTTATAGGACACCTTTCTTAAGCTGCGTAGTCTCTGAGGAGATTTCATTCGCATTGTTATTGGGTTTGAGAGGATCATACTTAGAACGTAAACCCCAATCCCTAAACCCTGGTAGGGTTTTAGCTTCATCGAGCTTCAATGAGGGGACCTGGCTCATCCTTAATCGACACTCCTCCGAGGGCTTAGGCTCCCTAAACCCTAAACCCTAAACCCTAAACCCTAAACCCTAAAATCCTAAAACCCTAAACCCTAAACCCTAAACCCTAAGCCCTAAACCCCAAACCCTAACCCTAAACCCTCAACATCCTATTCGGGTACCGGGAAGGAGGTGCTTTCAAGAAAAACGATGGAGACACCATACCGTGATCATGGCTGGCAGGTCTTCCCAGGAAGTTGGCGCGAGACGTTTGCTGAGATCATCCGATGCTGGCCTGCCAGTCCTCAAACCCCTAACCCCTAAACACCAAAAAACCCCGAACCCAAGCCCTAAGCCCCAAACCCGAAAGATTCAACCCCAAACCCTGAACCCCCTAAACCCCCAAGCCCTAAACCCGAAACCCTAAACCCTAAACCCTACATTCCGCCATCCCTCAGGAGAGGAAACGACCCATCGTCTGGATCTCCACGACTGGCTAGACCGGGTGCTGCGCCGAGGTCTGAGGGTTTAGGGTTTAGGGTTTCGGGTTTAGGATTTAGGGTTTAGGGCCCTACAACCCTAAACTCCTAAAACCCCAGAAGAAAAAAACAACATTCTTACTGCCCTAAATCCTGAATCCTGAACCCTAAACCCTTAAACCCTACATCTGAAATTTCACCTATGTCTCAACTGCCTCAAGACACATCCCCGCCTAAACCCTAAACCCTAAACCCTAAACCCTAAACCCTAAACCCTAAACCCTAAACCCTAAACCCTAAACCCTACACGCTAAACCCTAAACCCTAAACAGCTGGCTATTCGACTCAACTGCCGCTAGTTCGTCCCTTGAAGTTTCCAGTGCTTCCGTGGGCAGGTGCGAACCCAAGCAGCGTGGGCGTGCTGGCTACTCGTGCCATGATTGGCGGTTTTCACTGGTTTGGTGGTAACCCTAGACCCGGTTTAGGGTTTAGGGTTTAGGGTTTAGGGTTTAGGGTTTAGGGTTTAGGGTTTAGGGTTTAGGGTTTAGGGTTTAGGGTTCAGGGTTCAGGGTTTAGGGTTTAGGGTTTAGGGTTTAGGTCAATGTACCACAGTTTTTCGACAAATGGTAATGAATCAACGAAGCGTTCTTCCTTGCGACTGCAACGGCAACGTAATTTGAGTTCCTTATCAGCCCCAGTTGGACTCTGTTTCATATTCGAGCTTTGGCGAAGGGTTTAGGATGTAGGGTCCCGCGAAAACCTTAAACTCGAAGGTCCACGTAGTCTGTTTCTAAACTCTTGTCTCTTGCCGTTTTTTTAGGGTTTAGGGCACACAACAAGGGGCCGTAGTTCGTGCAGCCATGTCCCAAAGCACTTGGACAGCAAAAAGCAATCTACTAATTATCAACCCTTAATACTCATCCTTCCAAACCCTAAACTCCCTAAACCTTCGCAACCTTAACGTCTTCAAGGCTCCCAAATCCTGCTGAACCTTCTAAACCCCTTACGAAACACTCGAAACCTTCTACGCTGGGAGGTTCTGGGCACTGAATAAACCCAAGGGTTAAGGGTTTAGGGTTTAGGGTTTAGGGTTCAGGGTGCTTAATAACCCAATCAAAACTTGCACTTCATAACCCACTTGTATGACCATATTAGGATACTACAGGGGCTTATAAGTGGCTTAGCCAAAGTTCTAATAGGGTTAACCCTAAACCTAAACCCTAAACCCTAAACCCTGAACCCTAAACCCTAAACCCTCCTAAACCTTAACCTCCAAGAACCCCCATGCCCTACGACGCCTGCCGCAGGTTCCGCGGCGGTTCATCTCGGATCCTGGTGGGCAGTGGACACTGGGATGTCGCAGTGGCGGTGTGTAGGTGCAGCGTTTAAGAGTTTAGGGTTTAGGGTTTAGGGTTTAGGGGTTGCCTGTATCTCCGCAGCCATTGTGGGCAGTTGCCCTAAACCCTAGACACCCCCAAGCCAGCCATGAAAGGCATACCAATGGACCACAAAAACCATCACTCAAGCTCGATACCCCAATCATTCATTAAATGCACATCGTGAAAGAAACACCAATGCGAAAGCAGTCAAATGCCTACACCATAAGCCGAGATCTCTAAGTGGGTTTGACACCAGAGCTGCGCCTGCCCGCCACGCAAGCACCTGCGGCCACGCAGCACTTGCGCCCCCCTCGGTCCTGTTTGGGTGGTTCGACGCTACCTAGCCAAGCCAAGTGAAGCCTCAACTAGCGTGACAGTTTTAGGGTTGAGGGGTTTCGGAAGGTATGTTGGGGGCTGATTCTAGCGATCCTTCAATGGGATGGGCCATTGGGAAAAGAGTCGGACCTGTAACAACCCAAAGAAAGCTGTTGGGGTTTAGGGTTTAGGGTTTGGGGTTTGGGGTTTAGGGTTTAGGGTTCAGGGTTTAGGGTTTGGGGTTTTCAGGGTTGTATTCTCTCTCGCAGCAAGAGGCTCAATTTTGAACTCGGATTGGTTGCCCTTTGAGTTTGGTTCAGCAGCCATGGCAAACTTCAGCGACTGTGGCAAGCATTGTTCCGACCCCTATTGCAAGCAGCAGGATCTTAAGCCCTAAACCCGAAACCCTAAACCCTGAACCCTAAACCTATAAACTCTACACCCTAAACCCCGCTAAACCCTAAACCGCAGGACCTTCTCCCTTTCGAGTGCGATGCATGTGGCAAAGCCTACTGCTCGAAGCATTTCAGTGGCTGGGTTGGCGTTTGGAACGTTTTAAACTATTTTTGACTGTTCTTCCGCAGTCCTCGGCACGACATCCCAAAACCGCTCGTTGGCTTCACTTCGCACAGGTGCCCTCTCATATACATGCTTTGATAGACAGACTAGATAGTGGATAGATATAGACAGATAGACGATCTGATGGGAATCAGTAAGATCAACCCTACACCCTAAACCCTAAACCCTAAACCCTAAACCCTAAACCCTAAACCCTAAATCAGTCAAGGCTATGAGTCCCACAGCTGCCCCAAGGGGCGGGTGGCCACCGATCGTCGCGTCATCGTGTGCCCACTTTGCTCTGCGGCGGTTCCGCTGGCGCACGGCGAGGACGAGAACCAAGTGTGGGAGCGGCATGCAACTCGGAAGCGCATTTTTTTCGTCACTGCTGGTAGTTGCAGCTTCTGAACCCTAAACCCTAAACCCTAAACCCCAAACCCCAAACCCTAACCCCAAAATCCCTAAACCCCAAGCCTAAACCTTAAATCCCTCACCCCCAAAACCTGAACTTTAATCGGGTCATGCCTTCTAGGTGGCCCCAGGGGTTTAGGGTTTAGGGTTTAGGGTTTAGGGTTTAGGGTTTCGGGGTTGAAGAAAGCTAAGGCAACCAGCGGAAGCTGCGTTCCCAAGCAGGCAACGAAGCCGAACCGGTGCCCCGTGAAGGGCTGCAAGGAGAAGCTCACCTTCTCCAACTCCTGCGACTGTGGTACCTGTGGACTCAAGGTGTGCTTGAAGCATCCGGGTTCTCGAGTGGAGAAATCCTGTTCATGTGTTCTTTTCTATCTTCCTTCAGCAGCTCTAAGTGAGAATACGGGCAGTCAGCCGCCCTAAGCCCTGGACCCCAAACAGCCGTACCCTTCGTATGGGCCCTTACAAGGAGCAAGGGCCCATACTCATACTTCAAGGAGGTAACGGCCCATATTAGGGCCCATAGAACTACCGTTAGGGACTAGTTTTACCCCTAAACCCTAAACCCTAAATCCTCAACCCTAAACCCTGAACCCTAAACCGTTCAGCCCTGGCCACACCCAGGCATCGCTTTGAAGATCAGCACGACTGCTGCCCGCGTCACCCCAAGAGAGGCGAGGCTTTGTTCTTCTTAGAAATACCATGAACCCCCTATGACCTGGTACCCTCCGTTCAAGGCCCTTATCTTACCGTAAGCCCTAGACCCTAAACTCTACAAGTTACCATATATTGTAGCTGGGTTTCTGAAAGGTCAAGGGTTTCGTGGTTTCGGGTTTACTTGGGGTTTGGGTTCGGGGTATACCCTGGGTTCGTTCCAGGGTTCACGGTTGTTACCCTAAACCCTAAACCCTAAACCCTAAACCCTAAACCCCAAGCCCTAAACCCTAAACCCTAAACCCTAAACCCTAAACCCTCAAGCCTGAACCCTTTAGGGTTCAGGGATTTGGCGAATTCGCTACTCCGGGGTTCCCTGAGGGTCATAGCACCAGCTTTCTTTTCTTGGGGGGTTTAGGGTTTAGGGTTTAGGGTTGAGGGTTGAGGGTTGAGGGTTGAGGGTTGAGGCTTGAGGCTTGAGGGTTGAGGGTTGAGGTTTGAGGTTTGAGGGTGTAGGGTAGGTTTTCCGAAAAACAAACAGGGACCCCGCTGTTAAGGGTTTAGGGTTTAGAGCTTAGGGGGTAAGAAGTCAAAGAAAGCCTAATTCCTAAGACCTTGAAACCTGAACCTTAAACCCTGAACCCCTTGACCCTGGCTGAACCTTAGCCCAAGCTGAATTTCGATCAACCGGCAGGTGGCAAGGACTTGCTGCAGCAGTTCGCACGGCTTGTCAAAGTGAGCTGAGCGCATTTGGGTTGCTCATCACTCTACCTTAAGTGTCCATTTTTGCATGCTGCTCAGCAGCATGCCTCCTTGCGTGACTAGGACTTGGCTTAAGGAGCCTCCTGAAAATGGAAGTCGTCCCTGGAAGGTAGTTGCAAATCACAATCATATTTGTGTGTTGCTGTCGGGTTTCTAAAGCTAGTCTTAGATGGCTGTAAGGCATGAAGCAGAGTGGACAGAGATCCCTGCTGCTGCGCGCCTGTGGAATTGCGGCGGCTGGCGTTACAGGCAGCCGCCGTCTTCTACTATTTGCTTAAGAACCCCAAAAGAGTAGAAGATCAGAATCCCTATATTACGCTTATAAGGAAGAACATTCTGTGTTTTTTGGGGATTCTTAAGCAAGTTTTAGTATTTGAGCGAAAAAGCCACTTGCATTCAACAACGGCGTCCCTGCACAGAACACGCCGCTACAACAAAGACCCTGCGGTCACTGCACAGAAAGGCCGCCGACATAGAAAAGAGTTGCATCTTTGGGTTCAATTCGGGTTTCAGGGTTCAGGGTTCAGGGTTCAGGGTTCAGGGTGTGGGGTTGAGAGTTTTTCGGCTTGATTCCAAACTCCCCGCTTCCCCCCCTTCTCCCGGAGCAACTTTTGCCAGGGTCCTTGGTGGCATAACGGGGCCTGTGGCTATTTTAATATTTTTGATATGGAACGCCATGCTCTCGAGGAAGGAGAGTGTCCACTGCACAGGCTTTGGGAGTTATAGCAGTCAAGGCAGTTTGAACTTTTTGCGTGCCTAGGCCTAGGGTCTTCAGTTCTCAGTTTCAGCAAGGGCTTTTCCATAACCCACTTTGAGAAATAGTTCGCACTTTCGGAAGAGCCAGGCGAGGAGACTCTACAGTGAAATGTTGCTTCTGGTTCTGGTGCTGCATGTGTTAGGCGATCAAAATATCTCTAGCGGGAACCCTCCCCAGGCCCCCCCCTCCCCCCCCCCCCCCCCCCCCCCCCCCCCCCCCCCCCCCCCCCCCCCCCCCCCCCCCCCCCCCCCCCCCCCCCTCCACCCCCCCAACCACCACAACCACAACCACAACCACACCACCCACCACCAGCCACAACCACAACCACAACCACAACCACAACCACAACCACCACCACCACCACCACCACCACCACCACCACCACCACCACCACCACCACCACCACCACCACCACCACCACCACCACCACCACCACCACCCCCAACATCCCAAACCCTAAACCCCAAACCCCAAACCCTAAACCCCAAACCCCAACCCGCAAACCCTCAACCCCAGCTGAGCCGCAGACGAGGCCACGCCCCCCCGCGCATCCGGCGTCTTGATCCCTGCCTCGGCAGTACCAAGCCTAGAGCTCTAAAGCCCAAAACACTAAAAAGGAACCCTTCCCCCTAAAAATCCTAGAATCCTAACAAGAACCCTAAACTGCCCTAAACCCTAAAATCCTAGAATCCAAAAAAAAGAACCCTAAACCCTAAAATCCTAGAATCCTAAAAAAGAACCCTAAACCTAAACCCCACAATCCTAGAATCCTAAAAAAGAACCCTAAACCCTAAAATCCTAGAATCCTAAACCCTAAACCCTCAAAGTTTAAGAGTGGGCATTTCCCGAAATCGGGGTACCCCTTGTTTACCCCCAAATAGAATCGAATCCCCTTAAAAAAGGAAACCCTAGAAAGGGTACCCCTATTTTTCGGAAACCCCCCATGTATCTTATCCTCCTCAGAGGATTTTGACGTAGCCAACCGGGTTTAGGGTTTAGGGTTTAGGGTTTAGGGTTTAGGGTTTAGGGTTTAGGGTTTAGGGTTTAGGGTTTAGGGTTTAGGGTTTAGGGTTTAGGGTTTAGGGTTTGGGGCACTGCGCCACAGAGTCATGAAGATGTTTGGCCTCGATGTTCTGCACGTTAAAGCCCTAAACCATGAAGTTTAGGGTTTAGGGTTTAGGGTTTAGGGTTTAGGGTTTAGGGTTTAGGGTTTAGGGTTTAGGGTTTAGGGTTTAGGGTTTAGGGTTTAGGGTTTAGGGAAACCCGAAACCCCAAACCCTACTGGAGAGCTCCGTTCTCTGAGTCGCTGCTTGTGAGCTCGTTTTGCCCTGTGATCCTCCCTCCGCCTGACTACCCCCTACCCGAGAACGAATGATGGTGGAACCTAGGGCACCCTAAACCCTAAACCCTAAACCCTAAACCCTAAACCCTAAACCCTAAACCCTAATCCCGGTGGTTCTTGGGTGGTGGTGGAACCTAGGGCACCCTCAACCCTAGTCCGGGTGGTTCTTCGTCCTTCTGGTTTAGGGTTTAGGGTTTAGGGTTTAGGGTTTAGGGTTTAAGGTTTCAGGACGTGGCACCTGCAACCTGCAACCGAAAGAAAGATGCCCTTCTCGGCTAGTGTCCATTCCGGTCCCCACCTTGCTTGCTGCGCGCTGCTTGCGCCCTGAGCTATTCCGTGACGATGCCTTCCGCAGTTAGTATGTGCTGCTTTGCAGCTGGACGCGCCACTGCGCATTGGGTACCTTGTTGGTTTTTTTGCACAAAGGAATCCTACTATTCGGGGCACATATCAACCCGAAATGAAATATCAACCCAGAGATCCCGTACCCGCAACCTCGAAGCTAAATTTCGGCCAGTTTTTAAGGTTGAGGGTTTAGGGTTTAGGGCTAAACCCAAAACCCAAAACCTATTCAACCCTAAACCCTAAACCCTAAACCCTAAACCCTAAACCCTAAACCCTAAAACCCTAAGCCCTAAACCCTAAACCCTATTCAGCAAGGTCTCAAGAGGCCCAGCCTCCTGAGAAGCCCCGGGGACCATGCCACGGTTCCCAACATGCCCAACATCCATAAACATCCGAAATCTCTCAATCTCCTTATTTTACAGGTTTATGGTTTAGGGTTTCGAGGGCTTAAAAGGTTAACATCCATGAACATCCGAAATCACTGAATCTCCTTATGTTTACAGGTTTATGGTTTAGGGTTTATAGGGCTTAAAAGGTTTCGGGCTTAGGGTTCCCCAACCCTGGACCCTAAAACCTCTGTATGCTCAGCCCTTTACACCACCCTAAACCCTAAAAGTGCGGGGTGGACAAAAGAACCAGTTGGACTTCGGGTTTAGGGTTTAGGGTTTGGGGCACAAGGCTTAGGGCCCAGGGTGGGTCTTTATTGTTTCAACCTTGCATCCTTGGCCTTTTTGTAGGCGGCTGAGGTTACATCTGGGCCAGGTGCCAAAGTTGCAGCCCCAGCTGGGGTGTTCAAGACTCTCTCTCTCTCTCTCTCTCTCTCTCCCCGAAAATCTGGAACCTGAAAACCTGAAACTTGAACTTCCAGAACCCTAAAACCCAGGATCCAGGGCCCTCAAACCAATCTCGAGCCCTGAATTCTGAAGCCCAGAAAACCCGCCGCAGACCCTAAACACCCTAAGCCCAACACCCTGAACCCCGGAGATCACTAAGCCCTACCTTAACCCAAAACCTAAGCCCTGAACCCTAAACCCTAAGTTGAGGGTTTAGGGATGGGGGTGTAGGGTTTAAGGTAGGCTTAAGTAGCATGCGGGGTAGGGTTTAGGGGCTTGGGGTTGAGTGGAAGGTTAAGGCTTTTTTGGCGAAATCTATAAGACTTTGGCTTCTCGCTGTCTCAAGAGCCTAGGAATCCGCTCTACGACTTCGCAAACCGCGAACGCCGTGGCCCGGTATCTACCGAGGAGCCAACGCCGGGAGTTTTGTATGAGTTGCACGGATTGAGGGTTTAGGGTTTAGGGTTTAGGGTTTAGGGATAGTATGCTAGCGCTCAGGCGAGGAACATCTCCAGCAAGGCCCTGTGGGAACCCTGTCCCTGACAGCTCTGACCAGCTCTGTCCACACCAGCGCTAAAGGTCGTCTTAAGGTTTCCGGGAGTGGCCGTTGACTTACCCTAAACCCTAAACCTTAACCCTAAACCCCAAACCCTAAACCCTAAACCCTGAACCGCAGAAGCATATCTTTGGTGTCCTTTTGGGGGGTACAAGAAATCTAAACCCTACTTCATGTTGGAACCAAGCCGTCGACAACACAACGTCTTGCTACTACTGCCCGACTGCTGAGGCCATATATCCAGCATTCCCGGCATTGGGGTTTCGGGGCTTAGGGGTTTAGGGGTCAGGGTTTAGGGTTTAGGGTTTAGGGTTTAGGGCCAGGGTTTAGGGGTTTAGGGTTTAAGATTGAGTGTTGAGGAGTCCAGGGTTTGAGGGTTTGAGTGTCTGGTGATGCCTAGAATCCGCGACGAAGCTTCGTAACATCCGACTGGTATATCAGCCAGCTCAGGGTTAGCTTGCTTCAATTTGCACAGGGATCCTATTATGATTTGAGGTTTAGGGTTTAGGGTTTAGGGTTTAGGGTTTAGGGTTTAGGGTTTAGGGTTTAGGGTTTAGGGTTTAGGGTTTAGGGTTTAGGGTATGATTTGCTACCTCCACCAATGTGGCTGGTTGGGAGTCGCAGGCGACAGTGTCTCAAGCAAGCAACGGAAGGACGGGGACCCTTCTGTTCCGAAACCTCTGGGAAGATCTAGATAGCATACCCCGAAATTTTAGGGTCTAGGGTTTAGGGTTTAGGGCTCAGGGTTTAGGGCTTAGGGCTTAGGTTTTAGGGTTTAGGGTCCAAGCCTCTCAACCTGATAGGGCTCGGCCCTCTCGAACGAGCTGCACTCCACCAGCCGCGCCATCGTTGCCTGCGGCAGGGCACGTCAGTGGCAGGCTGCCCTGGAGATCCTGGGTCGGCGCTTAGGATACTCTAGCCTGTATCCCAAGAACTCCAAAAGGTACTTCTTTGTTAGGTTAGCCAAGATTCCCATAATAAGGGTTTTGTACAAAAAAAAAGTAGGTTTTGGATTCTTAAGGGGTTTAGGGTGCGGGTTTCGCGGTGCGATTTGTTTACGCATTTGTCTGGAAGAGGGTCATGCTTTTAGTGTGCCTTCAAAGGGATGAGAATCTGAAGGCTGTTTAGGGTTTAGGGTTTGGGGTTTGTTTGGGGTAGGGCGAATGCTCATAAAAGTCCTTAAACACCCTTGAACCCTTCAACCCGGCAGTAGGAACGCTAAAGCTACAAGCAGTTAGTAGCCTTATTTGGGATACCTAAACCCCTACAGTAGTTGCGACTGCTCAAGCACCCGAAGCCCGAACCCCGAAACCCCAAGCCCCCAAACCCTCAGCCCCCAAAACCATCAAACCCATGCAGCCCTAGAACCAAAACCCAAAACCCCAAAACGAGGCCTTTTCTCGAATCCTTAAACCGCCAAACCCCAAAACTTAAACCCTAAACCCTATAAGAAGCCCTAGACCCTAAAACCCCAAACCCCCAAGCCCCCATACCCTGAAGCCCGGAACCCCAAACGCAAAACCCCCAAAACCCTAAACCCCAAGCCCCCTTAAACACCAAGCCCCCAAAACCCTCAAACTCTGAAGCCCTAAACCCGAAACTCTAAACACACAAATCCCAAAACCCTAAATTCCAAGCCCCCGAAGCCCCAAGCCCTAAACCGCAAGCCCCGCAAAACCCTCAACCTATGAAGCCATAAGCCCAGAACCCTATACCCCAAACCCAAAACCCTAAACCCCAAAATGTAAACCCCAAACCCCAACCCCCCAAAACCCTGAAGCCTAAGCCCTTAACCCTTAGCCCGAAACCCTTAACCCTTAACCCTTACCCCTCCCCTTGAAAGCTGGAGAAGCTGAACCCTGACCCGTAAGACCCACCCAAAAACCCTGAAGCCTCTGAAGCCCTAAATCCTAAACCCTAAATCCCAACCCCCCGAACCCTAAACCGTAAGCCTTGGGACGTTCCCCCTTATCCTAGCAGTCCTTCATAGGGATTAAATTCCCCCCGATTACAATTCCTATTACGGATCGTTAATATGAACCCCAAACCCTAAACCCCAAGCCCCAAACCCTAAACCCAAAACCCCTAAAACCCTAAACCCCTAAACCCTAAACCCCTGGCTCAAGCTGCCGAGCCCGCAGGAGAACAAGTTTAAGGTTTGGGGTTTGGTGGATTGGGTTTGCGGTTCGGGTCTGGGTGGGGGGGGGGGGGGGGGGCGGCCAGCCTGGTGCCTTGGCCGGTCCTTGGGGGCAGGGGGGGTAGGGGGGGGTGGGGGGTTAGGGGGTGTGGGCGGGTAGGGGGGGGGGGGGGTGGGTGGGGGTGGGTAAGGGGGTTGGGTTTTTTCAAAAAAACCCCCTATGCCCTGTGCGAATGGGCTAGGTCCATAGTTTGCGCGGTGGGGTGCTGTCCTCCACGGAAAAGCTGCCGGGGTACCCCCCCCTACCCCCCCCCCCCCCAGAAATAAGGAGGGAAAGAGGTTTTCACCTCCAGAACGCCAGGCGGACCCTGAAGCCTCGGAAGCCCTAAACCCTAAACCCTAAACTTTTAAACCCTGAACCCTAAACCCTAAACCCTCAACCCTCAAAACCCTGCAGCCTCTTAGGATCCTAGCAGATGCCGCCGAGCTGGACATCTATTGCTGCAACGCGGCCATCACCGCCTCTTGGGTTTAGGGTTTAGGGTTTAGGGTTTAGGGTTTTTTGGGTTTTTAGGGCTTTTAGGGTTTTTAGGGTTTTTAGGGTTTTTAGGGTTTTTAGGGTTTCTAGGGTTTTTCGGGTTTTTAGGGTGTTTAGGGTTTTTAGGGTTTAAGGGTTTTTAGTGTTTTTAGGGTTTTTAGGGCTTTAGGGTTTTTAGGGTTTAGGATGTAGGGTTTAGGGTCTAGGGTCTAAGGTTTCGGAGGGTTTAGGGCTTAGGGTTGGAATGGTTCTTGGGTTTTTTGGGGTGGTTTAGGGTTCGGGGTTTAGGGTTTGCAGACAAGTTTAAGATTCTTTCGAGTTCGCCAGCAAAGCCACCCTCATGGGGATCTTAAGGGAAGGGGGCTCCAAGGAAGGGTTTAGGGTTTAGGGTTTAGGGTTCAGGGTTCAGGGTTTAGGGTTTAGGGTTTAGGGTTTAGGCTTTAGGGTTTAGGGTTTAGGGGAACCCTTAAGGAAGCTGAGGGAGCCTTAGAGAGGAGTAGGGAGTAATAGGGAACCTTGGGTTACATACCCGCTTAACCCCCCCCCCCCCCCCCCTTAAGGACCCTAGAAGACACCCTAATCCCTAAACTCTAAACCCTAAACCCTAAACCCGAAGGGGTTGAGGGTTGGTTCGGGGGGTTAGGAGTTGAGGGCCTTGAGCGGCTCTGCTTCGAACACAGTGTCTTTTGAGTTCGCCCCCCCCCACCCAGGCCTGTGGTTGTGGTCTGCAGTGGCAGTCAGCCCTGGAGCGTCTTGGCATTTTGTTCAGATAACCCAGAAGAGCCCCAATAGACTAATTTAACGAATGCATGCCCTAAATGATATCAATATTGATATATACATATATATATATATATCTATACATATATACATCAAATATAAACAGGATATCTATAGATTTATATATGTTTTTTCTAGCGGGGTCCTTTAATATGACTTTAATGTATATTCCTTTAATTACGTACGGGGTATGGGGCTCGTTGGGAGGCCTTAGGGTTGAGGGCTTTTGGGTCCTGCAAGCCCTAAATCCCAGATTTGTTTTTGATTTTGGTGTGGGGTTTCGGGTCGTGTTCTCCCAGGTCGCATTTCTGAGGGCTTTAGGGTTTGGGGATTTCTGCCATGTTGTGTACCTTAAACCCCAAACCCGAAACCTGTAGTTTTAGTACAACTCTGAAAGTGTTAAAGTTGTGTTTCCGGTATTGAGGCGGCGTATTTGGGCTTGCGAAGGCCTTCTGCTGGGCATTCTGCCCTGTTAAACTCCGCAGTTCCTTGTGACTTCACAACCCCTCCCACAGGTCAGCCTTTTCCCGCAGTAAGTATGAGACATGATGCTGCCTGAGTCGATTTCTCTAATCTCCCTCCCTCACTCCTTCCCTCCCTCCCTCCTTCCCTCCCTCGCTCCCTGCATCCGACGCGTCAGTTAACCTCACTGAACCCTAAACCCTAAACCCTAAACCCTAAACCCTAAACCTCCCTGAACCCAAGGCTTCTCCACGCGATGCCGGAGAGCCGAGCGAGCCCAGATAGCGTCAGCTTCTGAGCAGCTGAGCGGTTTAGGTTTAGGGTTTAGGGTTTAGGGTGTAGGGTTTAGGGTTTAGGGTTTAGGGTTTAGGGTTTAGGGTTTAGGGTTTAGGGTTTAGGGTTTATTTAGGTACACTTTTACACCTTTTGGGACACTCTAGTCCCCTATGGAGAGCTGAAAGTACACTTTTTACACCTTTTGGGATACTCTAGTCCCCTATAAAGAGCTGCAAGTGTACATTTTTTACACCTTTTGGGATAATCTAATCCCCTACAGGGAGCTGAAAGTGTACACTTTTACACTTTTTGGGATACTCTATAATCCCCTATGGAGAGCTGAAAGTGTACACTTTTACACCTTGTTGGGATACTCTAATCCCCTACAGAGAGCTGAAAGTGTACACTTTTACACCTTGTTGGGATACTCTACTCCCCTACAGAGAGCTGAAAGTGTACACTTTTTGGGGGGCTTATGAACTCAGCAACGAAGGCTTCAACGCCAGCATCAGCGCCTGTGAGAGAGCCGGACATTGGCAGATGGCTTTGCAACTACTGTCAGATACTAGGTTGCTTTTGGGACATTTTGTCCTTTTACTTGAGTCTACAAGGGACCCGAATATAAAAGTACTAGGGGGCATTCTCTATTTTCCTTCATTTGGGTGTATAAGGGACCCTATATATGAAGATGTCTCAAAGGGCTTTTAAAGGGCCAACCCAGGATATGCCCGCGCTCAGAGCTTCCTGTGATGACAGAAGCTTCTTAAAGAGCCCAGTGGTACCCTTTTTCCCTTTGTTTTGGTTCAGGGTTCCCTTACAAAGTACCCAACCAAAAAAAGGGGTGCCCTTTTTGTTGATATTGGGCGGCTGTCAACATTATGATCCCTTTTGGGGGTGCCGTATTATAATAGGGATCCAAAAAGGGACCATAATTTTGACAACCACTCATATGGAGACTGGTCTACCAAGGCTTCAACACTTGCATCAGCGCCTGCACCAAGAGTGCGCAGTGGCAGAGGGCTCTTCGGCTGTGGCTTGGTTGGCTTTTGGGGTTTTAGGGTTTAGGGTTTAGGGTTTCGGGTTTAGGGATAGTTTTTTGTATTTTCCTTATTTAGGGTTTATAAGGGACCCTAGATATACAAAAATAGAAGCTGGCTTTGGGGGATATCTTTGTCTTCTCCGTATTTGGGTTTGTAAGGGACCCTATACGCAAAATACTTCCTTTTCAAAGGGTTTAGAGGCCAACCTAGGTTGTGGCAAATGTCCGCAGACCAAGTCGCATCCGACGAGATCAGTTTCTAGGACCCGGAGTAGGCCCTTATTTCTTTTTTTTAAGGTTGGGGTTCCCCTATAATCCCCTTAAAACCAAAAAGGGCACCCTTTTTTATTCCTAGGTTACTCCTGGGTTTAGGTTTCAATGCTTGCATCAGCGCATGCGGAAGAAGTGGACATTGGCAGCTGGCCATATACCTTCTGTCTCTTGCTCGCCAAGTGGTACCCTTTGTGCCTTGTTGTTTTGGTTCAGGGTTACCTTGTACAGCGTCGGACGGCGCCGCAGTCCGCGCCAGATGGCTGTTGTGAACTTATGGAAGAAGTTCGTCCCGTATAGGGGGTGCCATGAGCGTCCCAGTGTCCTTCAAAGAGAGTCTGGTTCGGGCAGGTCCCCCAAGGGGAGGGGAGGGGTGCACGAATTTTCGGTACCGGAAGAGTTGCAAAAAGGGTTTAAGATGTTTGCTAGGCTACCAAGGTCTACAATGCCTGAAGCACGAGTGACGCCAGATGAGTGCACGTTCAATGCCAGCCACTAGGCCGCAATTGACAACAGATTGAGTTGCTTTCTCTCCCTTACAACCCTACACCTGAAACCTTCAACCCTCCACCATCTACCCTGAAACGCTCGAACTTTTAGGAACCCCAAAGGGACTGCGACCGTAGTTGAGGCATGACTGCCTGTGAACATGGCAGACAGTGGCCGAAAGCCTTGCAGCTCTTGTCCCAGATGCCAGTGGCCCGCGTGGTGCCAGATCCTAAGTAGGCCTTTGGGACATTTCTATTTTCTCCTATCGGATTTAAGAGAGTCATAATCCTAGAAACATCTTTCCGAGGGCTTAAAGGGCCAACAAAGGATCAAATCAGCTTCAGTGCGGGAATCAGTGCGTGCGAGGACTGCGTGGTGCTGAAAGTATTCAGTTCCTAACATTCGACAGCCCCCCAATCAAAGACCTGACGCTCCCCACCCTGAACCCTAAACCTCAATCAAGCCCTGAAATCCCAAATCCAAAAACCGCACATGTAGGTTGCGGGGCTGAGTAGCTGGGTTTTGGAGTACTATACTTTAATACTTTTTTGGTTCTGGGTTCCTATTATAGCTACTTATACCTAAAAATATATACTTTTTTCAGGGTCTACTCCAAAGCCAAGGTAGGGTTTCTAACACTTGCAGAAGATTTGCCAGGACGGTGCGCAGTGGCAGCTGGCACTGAGCATTCTATCGGCCATGGTTTCGGCCAAGCTTGACCCCAACGAGTTTCGGGCCGATTTGAGAGGGCTTAGGGCTTGCAGGGTTTAGGGTCTAGGGTGTGGAGTTGAGGGTTTGGGGCTTAGGGTGTAGAGTTGAGGGTTTAGAGATGATGGTTTAGGGCTTAGGGTTTAGAGTTGAGGGTTTGGGGCTGAGGGTTCAGTTAGAGTTGAGGGTTTGAGGCTTAAGGGACTATTTAGGCCCAGGCTGGAATGGGTATCTTTGGCCTAATGTGGGCGGAAGGCCGTGCGATGAAGGCGAAACAGCGTACTTTGTACGCTCTCAAGGTTTTTCATGCGTTCCCCTACTATCCCCCTTTATACTGCCCCCACCCCCCCCCCCCCCCCCCGGTTCCCACCATAATTAAGGCCATTTAAGGATAATCAAACCCAATTAATTTTCTTTAAGGGGGGAACCTTGGGGGGGGGGGGGGGGGGGGGGTAGTCTAGAGGGGGGTAGTAGGGAAACTCACAAGGTTTTTTCATACTTGCGCAGGGGCGTTTAGGGAGATCGTATGAATGATTGACTAGTGATTATCTAGTCTCCTATGGTGGCCTTCACCCTAAACCCCAAACGCTAAACCCTAAACCCTGAACCCTGAACCCTAAACCCTAACCCCTAAACTAAGAAGGGCTGATCTAGAATGCAGATCAGCCCTCAGGGCCCTGAGAAAGGGAACGGGTTCAGGAGCAAGTTAGTTTAGGGTTTAGGAGTTATGAGGTATATAGGGTTTATAGGGTTTATAAGGTTTATAGGGTTTATGGGATTTACAGAGTTTCTAGGGTTTATAGGGTTTGTGGGGTTCAGATTTTCTGTGCTTGGAAAGCCTCAAACCTTTGCAATGTGCATGTGGTTCTTTTCTAACAGCTCGACTCACGTCTGCTGGCCCTCAGCCCTAGTCCTAAACCCTAAAACCCAATGAAACCAAAGCTGTAGACCCATTGCAGCGTCCCTTTTCATGCCAAGCCGTTTTTTTCCAAACTCCCCACCTTAAAACCAGTTCGGATAGTTAAGCACTACGCCCCTACCCTTACGAGAGACTCCAAAATCCGTAATAATTAGAAAAATTCGGAATGTTGTAGTAAGGGATCCCTGCTACAATTTAAGGATCCTTACCGAACTAAGGTATATTGGAGTCTCTAGGTTACTTCCCGCACAACCCTAAACCCTAATAAACCCTAAACCCTAAACCCTAAACCGTGAACCAGGTTCAGCTACAATGCTGCCATCAGCGCATGCGGTTGCGCGGGACAGTGGCAGGCTGCGTTGCACCTCATCTCGGAGATGCGTAGCTCTTGGGTTCAGCTCCTGGGTCTTGGAGTACTATTACTTCAATACTTTGTTTGGTTCTGGTTTCCTATTATAGCTACTTACACCTAAAACGTATATACCTTTTTTTCCAGCGTCTACTCCAAAGCTAAGGCTCGACAAAATCAGTCTGTGTGCTGAGATCAGTGCGTGCGAGAAAGGCGGGCAATGGCAGATTGCTTTGTCTCTCTTGTTTGCGGTCCCTTCTTCCCGGCTGAACGTGGGCGAAATCGGTTTCAGTGCTGGTATCAGCGCCTGTGAGAAGCGCGGGCAATGGCGAAAAGCTCTGCGCTTACTGCAACGGATGCCAACAGCAACTCTCTTTCCCCATGTAATCAGTTGGAGTGCTAGCATCAGTGCGTGTGAAAAAGCCGGACAATGGCAGAAGGCTCTGGCATTGCTCTCTGCAACTTACTTCGCCTTTAGTTGAACTTTCAACTTTTTGGGTTTAATTTATACCCTAAACCCTAAACCCTAAATTTTCCCCCTTGCTTATTGGAGAAGTAAGGCAATGCCTGCAGCCCAAGCTTGTCCCGACCAGTTCAGCTTCAACGCAGCCATCAGCGCGTGCCAGAAACTTCTCCAAGAGCTGAACTTATATCAACTTTTTGGGTTTCTTTATATTCAGTAGGAATAGTAGACGTTAACCTTTTTTGGCTTTCCTTGTTTAGTAGGAACAATAAAGTTTAACCTTATTTAGTAGGAAGAATGTAGTTAACCTTTTTTGGCTTTCCTTGTTTAGTAGGAATAGTAAAGTTTAACCTTTTGTTTTGTTTCCCTTGGCTATTGGAGAAGTAAGGAAGGGCGCCAGATGGCAGGTGGCGCTGCTCTTGCTGTCGGCCATGGCTGTGGCACGCGTATCTAGCTTGGCTTTTTGGCACATGTTACATTTCCTTATTTGGGTTTACACGGGACCCTATATGTATATATATATATGTATATATAGATATAGATATTTTCAAAGGGTTTAAAGGCCAACCCAGGTATGGCCGGACACGATGAGCTTCAATGCGGGCATCAGTGCATGTGAGAAGGGCGGGCAGTGGGAGATGGCCCTACACCTCATGTTTCTCATGCCGAGAGCGACAGTTCAGGCGAACGAGATTTCCTGGAACTCCGCTGCTGGCCCAGTGGCCCCCCTTAAGCCCTGAGCCCTGAATCCCCCTTGGGTTTTTTTTGTTTGACTCTGAGTGCTTTTTTATATCTCACTGGACTCCCTGGGCCCTGAACCCCCAAACTCCCAACTGGGCGGCAGCTTTGGGATAGTTTGTCAAGTTGCTTTATTGGTTTCATTTAGGGATCTATCCATAGCTACTCTTGGGGACTTTGTCAACTACAGGCTCGTATCCTAATTGCTGCCGAGGTTATGAGCGCCTGTGGCAAGCTGCGGGAATGGCAGCTGGCGTTGCACTTCTTGGCGGCTATGCCCACTGAGGGCCTGGTACCTGATGAGATCAGCTCCTAGAACATCGAGTCAACGCTTATTTGCATCCTTTCGTGGGTTGGGCACCCTTATAAATGTTGATCCCTTGCAGAGCAGCCGTGGAGTGCACTTTTTCCTTTTCTGGCCTTACAACCCCAAACCGGATACTTGGCGCCCGAGGCTTCAATGCCGGCCTCAGCGCCTGCGAGCGAACTGGGCAGTGGGCGGTCGCCTTGCATGTGTTCCTTGCGTCTCAATTTTGAGTCGTTTGTGTCTTCCTTGCAGTCCCTAAACCCTAAACCCTAAACCCTAAACCCGAAACCCCCTAAACCCTAAAGCCCAGCCTCAGAGGCTTGAGCACCAAACCTTGCTTGATACCATTTGCTGCTGTTATGACCCTAAACCCTAAACCCTAAACCCTAAACCCTAAACCCTAAGATATTCAATGCTGCGAAATGTCGAGGTTCACAGAGATGCAGGCAACTGGGGTGGTGCCGGATCAGACGCGAGGCTGTTCTTCATGCCAGTAGTCGCAGTATTCTTATGCCTATAAGTAGTAGTAGTAGTAGTAGTAGTAGTAGTAGTAGTAGTAGTAGTAGTAGTAGTAGTAGTAGTAGTAGTAGTAGTAGTAGTCGTAGTCGTAGTAGTAGTAGTAGTACTACTACTACTACTACCACTACTACTACTACTACTACCACTACTACTACTACTACTACTACTACTACTACTACTACAACTACTACTACTACTACTACTACTACTACTACTACTACTACTACTACTACTACTACTACTACTACTACTACTACGACTTCTTGTTTTGTTGGGCGGGAGAGGGGGGAAGCAGGTTTTTAGGGTTTAGGGTTCCCATTGTGCTAGAGGTAGTTCAAAACTTATCACAGACATTATTTTTACCAGGGATACCGGGCAACCCAGGACTAGCTTCAGCACGTTTATCAGTGCATGCGTGAGGGGTGGCCAATGGCGGTGGGCATTGCATGTGTTGTTGGAAATGCCAGCTGTGAGGTGTGTGCCTGACCAAGTCAGCCTCACTGCCGGCATAAGCGCCAGCGAGCAGGGAGGACAATGGCAGTTGGCGTTGCTTTTGATGTCGGACCTGTTGAAGAGTAGGCTCTTGCCCGATGAGATTAGCATCAGTGCGGGCATGAGCGCTTGCGAGACAGCTGGCCAGTGGCAAGTAGCATTGCTGCTGCTGGCGTTGATGCCTACATTCAGGCTCATGGCTGGTCTGGTCAGCTTCAACTCTGCCATTGGCGCCTGTCAGAAGGGCGGACAGTGGCTGATGGTGATGCAGTTGCTGGGGCGCATGTCCGAAGCCCAGCTGAGGCCGGATGTCCTTTCCTTGCACGTGGCGGTGGGAGCATGTGGCGCAAGCTGCTTGTGGAGTCCTACTGCACGCTTTCTCGGGGAGTTGAATTCAGCCGCCATGTCAGGGGTGCAATGGCTCGCTGCAGAGAAAAGCTGGTCTGCGTTCTGGGGTGCTTACTTCGAAGTTCTGGGGAACTTAACCCCCGATTAGTTCTGTACTTCTTGTAGTCCACTCATACGCCCCTGAAGTAGCTAATATGGTTAGAGCTGGGTGATATGTACAGTCATAGTTGGGGGTGATTACGTACCATGAGCCTCCAAGTATAGCTTCACACTATCAAAGCCTCAGGCCTAGGGAGCAATGGAGTCCTTTTAGCCGCCGGGTATCTTTTGACCTCTGACATTCTATCCTCTGCTGGAGCCTTAGATCCTGAGCTGTACAGAAAGGGTCGCGGCAAGGTAGCCAGCAGCCATTTTTGAGAAGGTGCCAAAGTCCCGCCAAGTTTGCGTACTACTAAGCACCTAAGTACATGGGAGTTTACGACCATACAGGACCCTTAATATACACCCCCCCAAATAGTAGGTTCCCCTACAAGAGGGACACCAATGATACCCCTAATTTCGGAACCCCCCCCCACCCCCCCCCCCCCCCCTTAAAACCTAAACCATAAACCCTAAACCCTAAACCCTAAACCCTAAACCCTAAACCCTAAACCCTAAACCCTAAACCCTAAACCCTAAACCCTAAACCCTAAACCGTACATCCAGAAGCCAACCGAGCGTTCCCCCCCGAAGCAACTGAGCAAGTCAGGCCTCTGAGCCCCACACCTCATCCCAAACCCAAAGGACCAGACCCTAGACCCTATAAAGCCTATAAGTTTAGGGTTTAGGGTTTAGGGTTTAGGGTTTAGGGTTTAGGGTTTAGGGTTTAGGGTTTAGGGTTTAGGGTTTAGGGTTTAGGGTGCCCTATAAACCCTAAACCCCCAAAACCCTAAACCTTCCTTCCAAAAAGCATTGGCACCGACATCTTTTCAGCCGCGAGGGCCGCTGAAATTGCCGGTTTTACAACCCGGCAGTTGCGGGTTTAGGGTTTAGGGTTGAGGTTTAGGGTTTAGGGTTGAGGTTTAGGGTTTAGGGTTTAGGGTTTAGGGTTTGGGGTTAAGGGTTTAGGGTTAGGGTTGAGGGTTGAGGTTTAGGGTCTAGGGTTAATAATAAGGGTTGAGGGTTTAGGGTTTCGAGTTTGGGGTGTAGGGTTAGGGCTGAAGGTTACTCTAAACCTTAACCCCTCAGCAGTTGGTTTCAGGAACCTAGGGAGTTGATGGGGCTTGAGGGGTTTAAGTGGTTCAAGGGTATCATGGTTTCCAAAGGGTTAAGACTCGTGCCCCTGAGGTTGTACCCCTTCGAGGTTCCGTAGTTTGGCCATTCTACTACCTCAAGCCGTTTAAACGTGACCCAACGGTACAACCTGAAGGGTCCAAGCTACAACCCCCTGGAACTAAGGACCTAAACACTAAACCCTGAACCTTGAACCCTGACCCCTAAACCTGCACTATTGGGGGGAGGGGGGGTTCTACTTTTTTGGATCCGGTATGGGGTGTACTGTACTTATAATCCACTTTTAAGCCCCTTAGTTGCCCTACTATGGTTCTAGTTGGGTTACGAGTGGCTTCTACTAATTGGTTAGTAAGTACCATGAACCATGAACCCGAAACCCGAAACCCTAAACCCTAAACCCTAAACCCTAAACCCTAAACCCTAAACCCTATAGGGTTTAGGGCTCGGAAGCTGCGAGTTCCGACGTCGATCTTGGCAGGAGCGGGACGAACTCCGGCGACTCGCCAATGGCAGCGCCGCCCGGTTTCGGGTTTGGGGTTTGGGGCTTAGGGTTTAGGGTTTCGGGTTTAGGGTTTAGGGTTTGGGGTTTAGGCTTTAGGGTTTAGGGTTTGGTGTTTGGGGTTAGGGTTTTCGGGTTTAGGGATTGAGGCGAGCGTACCCACCAGCACCCGCAAAATACTGCCCCCCCCCCCCCCCCCCCCCCCGCTCCAAGCAAGCCCTTCAAAAGAAAACAAGCATTTGTGTTCACATATTTTCATGGTTCTTATAGATATATATGTAATATTTATTTATTCATTTTTTGGGGGTCTATCGATGTTTATGCTTATATACTTTTATTGCTGTTCTTTATGGAGATACACACACACTGTGTTGTGCCTAGCGCTTCAGGGCCCTAGGCCCATGCTTGTTGATTTTAGGGTTTAGCGTTTAGGGTTTAGGGTTAGATACACAGTCCCTGATATTGCCCCTTACCTTCTTCAAAAGGGTTCTGAAGTACGGGCCCTTGGGCTGCAAAGGGTATGTAAGCGGTACATAAGCGTTCCACGCAATGAAGCTCCCACACGAAGGGACCACGTGACTACCCCTAAACCCTAAACCCTTAAACCCTACACCCTACATCCTACACCTAAACCCTTCACCCTAAACCCTTTGGTGTTTGAGGGTTTCGGGTTTGGGCTTCGGGCCTTTGGGGTTGTTGAGTTTTGGGGAGTCAGGGCACTTGTAGGGCATCAAGGTCGGCAGTTGCTTAGGGTTTAGGGTTCAGGGAAGGGCCTTGGACGTCTGGCCCAGCAAAGGAGCCTCCGTGACTCCGTGGCTTTCCCGCGGAGGGACTGCTGGCTGGCTTGATTGCTTGCCATTTGCTGACCCCCAAAACACACATGAACAATTAATGTATTCCCAAAATTGCCCTCATACAAGGAAGGATATGCTTGTTTTTTGTTTCTGAAGCACATAGTCGTTTAGGGTGCAGCCTTGTAATGCGTGGGTTACGCAAGCGCAGGGTTCGGGTTTGCGGTTGAGCTTGGTTTTTTGGGCTAACCCGCAGGGTTTAGACCCTTCAGATACAACCCAAACCCCAACCCGAAACACGAAACCGCTGAGACTTGAGAAAGACTTATTTATCAGGGTGACGGGGTGGGGGGGGAGGTGGGAGTCTCCAGGTCTGAGTTCATTGGCACCACTTAGACATCTGAGGCTTTGGGTTTAGAGTTTAGGGCTTAGGATCTCGGGTTTCGGGTTTAGCCGTGGGGCCTCTTTCCAACAGCAAAGATGCCAAGGGCACGAAGCTATCACTGATTCGACCGTCCCTTAGGAACTTATATGGTCAGTTCTCCAAGTTATGGTCGATATATATATATATACACATACAAATGCATGCATATATATATAGAGCTCTACACACACATATATATATAGATATATGTATATGTGTATATATGCATATATGTTTATATGTCTGAATCCATTTAAAGGGTCCGAGTTGTTCTCCTGCTGCATCAACGCCTCCTCCGCCAATTGTTTGTGTTTCACATGGCAGTCGCTCTGGGACAATTGGTGCTGGGGCTTGCGAGATCTCGGCCCAGACCCTCAAGCTCTACACCCGAAACCCTAAACCCCCCAAAAAAAGCCCTCAACCCTAAGACCCGAAGATGCCCTCTAGACTCTAACCCCCCTTAGAAATGAGTCATGTCTATAGAAATGCCAAGATAATAACCCTAAACCCTAAACCCTAAACCCCAAAAGCATTTCTTTAAGTAAGGTTGTAAGGGGGGTATAGTAGAATCCTCTCGGAAGCTCCAAGCCTGCCAAGTTGCCGGATGCCTGGTGGTACAGTGAGGTGCCTCCCCCTAGGGTTAGGGTTTAGGGTTTAGGGTTTAGGGTTTAGGGTTGAGGGGGTGACTGGGGCTTCCTTTAGGGAGTATGTCTGACTTATGTGTACAAAGGGCCAGGGAATATTGCAAAAGACTCTGCCCAGGGTTAAGAAAGTATAGGATGTCTACAAAATGGGTGGCTCTCTGTGATTGCTGCAAGGGGCGGCTCACTGTAAACCCTACCATTGCCAGCGTCGCCAGCCTTGCTGGAAAAAAAGGGGCCGTTTGCTTGGAAACAGGCTGGAACTCTGGGCTTTGCAGCTGCTAAAAGGGCTTTAGACTTTATAAGGTTTCGGTTGTTTTTGTTGGTGCAGCAAGAGTCTAGACCCTAAGCCCTAGACTGTTGGGTTCGTGTTTTCTTCTATGGGGTGGGGGGGGGGGGTGGGGGACATCCCGCGAGCTTAATTCTCTTCAAGCTTGGCTTATGAATCCCAGAGGCGTTAACGGTAAGACTCTAGAGCGCCTGAAACCCTGAACCCTACGGTCTTCCTATTGTTGGCCCTGTTACGACGATTGGGGGGGGGGGAGATTCGGGCTTGGGGGTTTAAGGTTCGGGGTTGGGGGTGTTAGGGTCGTAAGTTTCGACATATTGCGTTCCCTTTCTGGGGGGATCCCTGGAAGGAAAGCCCAACATATTTGGTTGCAGGACGCTGGTTTCGAGCAATCCACATAGAAAACGTTCAGGCAATAGAAGCTTCGGGGTTAGATGTTTAGACACACGCAGTACTTGTTTTTGATAACCCTAAACGCTTATACTTACAGAAGTTCCGTTTCAACTCTACGTAAATTAGTCCTAAGTTCTGTAGGTTAGTCTTTGGCTGGAGGGAAAGAATTCATGGGGCGATTGGGGGTGTTTAAGGGCAAGGCTTATGAGTGGCTTTAGCCTATTTTTCTTGGAGGTTCATAGTACTCATAACAACCTAGTTCTAACTACACCTACACCCCGCTCACTGGCCCCTCAAGTACCCTAGCGTGGATTAGAAGTACAGTCCTCAACCCCTAAGAACTTAAACCCGAAACCTTAAACCCTAAACCTTAAACCCTAAACCCTAAGCCCTAAACCCTAAACCTTAAACCCTAAACCCTAAACCCTAAGCCCTAAACCCTAAACCTTAAACCCTAAACCCTAAACCCTAAGCCCTAAGCCGCGTCTACGCCAAGTCCTTGGCCTAGGTGTGGCTTGCACTGCAGCCATGGTGATGTCGGTGACTTAGACGCGTCCTGTGAGGTTTTTTCGCGACTAAAGGCTGGATCCTCTGAGGTTTAGGGTTTAGGGTTTCGGGGTTTGGGTTTGGAGTTCAGAGTCGTTCCTAGTTTCGAGCTTCACGGTTTGAACGTTTGGGCTCACGTGGTCTAGGCCAAAGCGCTAGTCGGGGGTCGTTTGGAGATCATGTGGCTTAGAGACCCTAAACCCCAAACCCCAAAACCCAACCCTAAGCCCTCTACCCTAAACCCTAAACCCTAAACCCCCGAGTCCTTAAAAGCCTTCGTGTCGTCATGGCAGTCTCATGGAAAGGCTTTCTGCATAAGGGCATGGACCGGTTCAGCCTTGCTGCTACTTGGTTCATAGAACCCTAAACCCTAAACCCTAAACCCTAAACCCTAAACCCTAAACCCTAAACCCGCTCGTAAACCCCCAAATTTCGGTAATATGGTTCAGGTCAATAAGTACCATGAACCTCCAAGTAAACCTACTTAGCCAACACTTGCACCTCTTGTCCAAACAGTGTGTCGACATTAAGGGGTTCCAACGTCTACAGCGGGTGTGTTTCTCGAAGGTAGCTCCCGAACGAAAATCGCGTTGTGATGTCTGCGCTTGTGGACGTCCGGGCTCGCGAAATGCGAAACTGCTCTGGGATGTTTGACGCCTGCGCTCGCGAAGTGCGAAACTGTCATCACTTTTTGTCTTCTGGGCTCGAAACCCTAAACCCTAAACCCTAAACCCTGAACCCTGAACACCGAAAATTGTCCTCGCTTTGGTGAACTTCTGGGCCTCATGGTCTCTCTCTCCCTAAGGGTCCATGTACCACAGTACCCTAAATCCCTGAACCCTAAACCCTAAACCCTAAACCCTAAACCCTTACTTGGGCTTTAAAGTACTATGTGGGGTCTACGCTGGCATGACCTTGTGGGAATAAGTTCATGTGTGCAACGCTCCCCGGTTGGAGAAGATCGTGAAGGGCCCACATGTTTAGGGTTTAGGGTTTAGGGTTTAGGGTTTAGGGTTTAGGGTTTAGGGTTTAGGGTTTAGGGTTGACTTGGAGGTTCATGCGTGCTTATTCTTTGAGGTTCTAAGTAGGGCAACTAGAGTTTCAAGCGTTTACAAGCCGAAAAACCCCAACAGAGCTCATGGTTTTGGGGTTCGGGCCTTGTCTGGTCGTCTTTCTGCACCTGCGCTCTGAGCCTCAAGCCCTCAACCCCAAACCCTATTTACACCCCAAGCCCTTATACACCCTGTAACCCAAAAGCCCAAACCCCCAAATCCAAAACCCCAAGCCCTAAGCCCTAAGCCCCAAGCCCCAAGCCCTTCTCAACCCTAAACCCAAACCCAAAAGCCCAAACCCTAAAACATCCTAAACCCCGAACCCTACACCCCAAGCCCTTCAAACCCCTGTACCCTAAACCCAAAAAGCCCCAAGGCCCAAAGTCCAAAACCCCAAACCCTAAACCCCGACCCCTTGCAAATAACCCTAAACCCTAAACCCTAAAACTCCAAAATCCTAAACCCCAAAACCCTTGACTCCCCTTATAAACCCTAAACCCCGAACCCCTTAACCCCCCCCCCCCTTATAAACCCTAAACCAAAACCCTTGACCCCCCTTATAAACCCCAAACCCCAAAACCCTTAACCCCCCTTATAAACCCGAGACCCCAAAACCCTTAACCCCCCCTCATAAATCCTAAACCCCAAAACCCTTACCCCCCTTATAAACCCCCCTAAGGGTCCATGTACCTTGTTATTATGCGCTTGGACCCCAAGGTCCCGATATGTATTGCCGATTTAGGTCCGTGGACCCTTAGGGCCCAAACCTAAACATGTTTTGTTCATTTTCTGTGTAGATATGTTTTGATTCTTTTAATCGTCTCTTTGCATAAATAAAATTATGAACAGCAAGGGCCCAAACCTAAACCCCAAAACCCCATAGATAATCCCGACTGGAAGCCGCTTCGGCTACTCCAGGGAAGGACGCGGCCGTCGAGCACCTAAGGCACCTCTCCCCCGAATCATGAAGCGTTGAAGGCATCAGGATTTCGGGTTTAGTGTTTCGGGTTTTGGGTTTCGGGTTATGAACAACATGCAGTTCAGGGGTTCAGGGCTTAGGGCCTTTAGGCGTAGGGTTTCGGGCTTCGGGTGAACAACTCCTAAACCCTGACATATAGAAGCTAGGGTAGCTTAACAAGGCCCAGAATTTGAACCCTTCGATTGTCCAATCCGGAGAGTGTTCTTCGTGGGGGGGGGTCGAGTTGGGGGTATGGTTACGTTCTTGCTACTGTATGCAGGCCGAAACATGCCATCATTTGGGGGGGGGGGGGGGGGTGCAGGCCGAAACATGGCATGGATTCTCTGCATCTTGCCTGCTCCCGTGCCGAGCGCGTACATTTCTCCTTCTCTTGCAGTTGCCCTCTCGGAAGTACTTCTTTGAAGGCAATGTAGCTTGCCGCCTCCACACGCAGGATTTGCTACGTTTTCCCATGAAGATCGAGGCAGCGGGATGGCAATGGAGTCGTTTTGCTCCCCATCTGATGCCACCTGCATGCCCTAAGGGTCCATGTACCTCTAAACTTGGGCCCCAAAGTCCCTGTATAGGAAGTACTTTCAGGCCCAAGTAAAACCTTTTTTTTGGTACATGGACTCTTAGGGAAGCGGGCCGGTGAAGAGCGAAGGCAAAGGCACGGTCAGCGCATGTCTGATCGAGTACATCTATAGCTGGGCACGCTGCCAGTTGAAGCCCAAAGCGGACTTCGTGCACTGTTTGGGAAAGTGCGCTGAGAAGTCTGCCCTAAGTTTGAGTCTTTAAGGTCCTAGGATTTAGGTTAGGGTTTAGGGTTTAGGGATATTCCGCAGACCCTTGGCAAGAAGGCAGTGGTGCGGGTTTAGGGTGTAAGGCTCCCCCCCAAAAAACCCTGAACCCTTAACGACCCTTGACCCTTGACCCTTGACCCTTGACCCTTATGAACCCTAAACCCTTCCACCCAAACTAGCGCCTTTCGACCCTTGTGTTTTTGTAAGCTACGCCCTAGTTCACCCGCTGACTTTGGGACTTAAGGCAGCATCCATGCTGGGGTTTAGAGTTTAAGGGTTAAGGTTTAAGGGTTTAGGTTTGGGGTTCAGGCTTCGGGGCTGTATTCCTTTGACGAAGAGGTGTTGGAGTTCCCACCTGCCCCCTTGTCTATAGTGATCGTACACAGCTGCCACCCTTTATATTAAAGTGTACACAACTACCCCTTATCTAGAAGAAGCACAAGATATAAACATATGTATATGTACATACATATATACTTCTACAAATGTATAGCCACAATATATTCATGTGTGTGTTTACCTTGAAGGGTTCCAAAAATCCCCAAAGAGGCCAGGTGGTATTATGAACAGCCCATGCGTTTAACCCTGAAGCCACCATTCTCGTTAAACCCTAAACCCTAAACCCTAAACAATAAACCCTCAACCCTAAACCCTAAAGCCTGAACCCTAAACCCTAAACCCTAAACCCTAAACCCTAAACCCTAAACCCTAAACCCTAAACCCTAAACCCTAAACCCTAAACCCTAAACCCTAAACCCTAAACCCTAAACCTAACCCTAAACCCTAAACCCTAAACCCTAAACCCTAAACCCTAAACCCTAAACCCTAAACCCTAAACCCTAAACCCTAAACCCTAAACCCTAAACCCTAAACCCTAAACCCTAAACCCTAAACCCTAAACCCTAAACCCAATCCTGGGACTTTCGTGTTGGTGCAGGCCGCCCCTTGCGGGGAAGATGGCCGCATGCCCTTCGAGCGGGCCGGTGGGCACTCCTGGCAAGCTTACCGAAGGGTTTAGGGTTTAGGGTTTAGGGTTTAGGGTTTAGGGTTTAGGGTTTAGGGTTTAGGGTTTAGAGGGCTAGGAGTCCGCAGGCTCGTACCAGGAGGAACCCAGGTTTAGGGTTTCGGGTTTGGGGTTTAGGGTCTAGGGTTCAGGGTTTAATAAGGTTTAGAGTTAGGGTTTAGGGTCTAGGGTCTAGGGTTTAGGGTTTGGGGGTTAGGGTTTAGCTCTAATTCCAAAGGTGAACCTTCAGTTCCCCTAGGACAACTAAGAACTAAATCTAAACTCCAGACCCTAAACTCCGAAGCCTAAGACAACCCTTGAACTCCGCACCCTAAGCCCTAAACCCTAAACCCTGTAATCCTAATCCTTCAACCCTCGAGCCCAAGGCCCTGGCCCTATGGCAGCTCCTTCTTCAACATCTTCAACTATGACCCGCGCCCCTTTGGGTCTCAGGCTACTTTCATGGGCCCTTAGCATGGTAGGGTTTAGGGTTCAGGGCCCAGGGTTTGAGGTTTAGGGTTTAGGGTTCAGGGTTCAGGGTTCAGGGGACCCTTAATCTGGTCCCTTACCCTCTTTAATGGGTTCTGGGCCCTTGGGTTGCATATAGGGTATATTCAGGGCATGTAAGGGGACCCCTTTTAAGGGCCCATACTACGGGATCATGGAACTACCCGAAGATGGGGCAATGTAGGACTTTGGGGTTGCAACACTTTCGGAGTTTTAGGGATGCAGGCTTTAGGTTGAGGGTTTAACCCTAAGCTTTAAACCCTAAACCCTAAACCTGCAACCGTAGGCTTCAGAAGGAAAGCCTAGACCCTAAATCCTAAGCCCTATAGTCGTATAGAACGACGAGGGTTGCTGGTTGTTCTTGTCGCTATGCCACTATGTTGGGTCCTCGTTGGGTACCACGTAGCCGAGTTCCCGACTGAAATCCTAAACCCCCTAAACCCCTACACCCTAAACGCCAACCCCTGACCTCTAGCTCCCAGAAACGCCGATTCCCTCGAAGCCTGATGTATGCCATTGAAACAGGTGCAGAAGGCTTCAGGGTTTAGGGTTGATGTCGGGAGCCTAAGCTCGAGCTCGAATCCCGAAACCATAAACCCGAGACCCTGGACCCAGAAATCGGGTTTTTATTTCAGCCTGGACAAGCCCGCCGAAGCCCTAAGCCCTAAGCCCTAAGCCCTAAGCCCTAAGCCCTAAGCCCTAAACCCTAAACCCTAAACCCTAAACCCTAAACCCTAAACCCTAAACCCTACTCCACCCTTACCCCCTCAACCAGAGCCCAAAAGTACCAGAGGAGCCCTTAGAGGCCTCCTGAGTGGCATAGGTTTAGGACTTAGTTTTTGGGGCATTTAGGCTTTAGAGGGTTTAGGGTTTAGGGTTTAGGGTTTAGGGTTAGGCTTTAGGGTTTTAATGGGTTTGGGGGATTTGTAGTTATTTTGGATGTAGATTTTAGTGTTTCTGGTGCTATCGGTACCAGTGGCGGCTCTTCTTTCCAGATCCTGAAATTCTTCCCCCTGTAAACCCTAAACCGTACGCCCTAAACGTAGGCCATCTTGCGTTTGCGGTTTAGGATTTAGGGTTTTAGGTTTTAGGGTTGAGGGTTTAGGGTTTAGGGTTGAGGGTGTAGGGTTTAGGGTTTAGGGCGACATGGTGAGCTGTCTTGCGCTTGCAGGACCATGGCTGCCTCAACAGCCACATAGACCGAGGGGCTCGCAGCCCGGGGGGCTTTGTGGCGTTTCCCTAAACCCTAAACCCTGCATAAGCCCTAAACCCTAAACCCTAAAACCCTAACCCTAAATAGGGTTTAGAGTTTACGATTTAGGGTTGAGGATGTAAGGCCCGACACCACGGGGCATGCGTCGACCGGATAAGTCTTCTTGGCCTTGGCAGCCCAGCGGTGCCCTGTTCCACTTTTTGTGGTTTAGGGTTTCGGGTCTAGGGTTTAGGGTTTAGGGTTTAGGGGTTAGGATTGGGTTTAGGGTTTTGGGTTTAGGGTTCAAGGTTCCCTTATGAAAAAGTAACCAACCCCAGAAGGGGTGCTCTTGTTAGAATATGTTCATTCGGCTACCAACTGGCGTGTAGGCACGCTTGTGCACTAACCCGAAGCCTTGCAGTAGCAGAGGATATGCATCCTGGGTCCTGGAATTGCCCAGGTTGGCTACCCTGTTATCCTATCCTGTTCAAGCTTTAGGAGCCCCCTAAGGGGTATGCCCCCTACCCCTTAGCGGGTATGTAAGTCCTAAACCCCAAACCCCTACACCCCTAAACCGAAAAAACCCTAAACCCTAAACCCTAAACTTGCCGCTTTCTTCCCAGAAAGAAGGGGGGGCCCGGAAGGGGGGGGGGGGGGGGGGGGGGGGGGGTTTCGGAGAGTGCTCAGACTAAAAACTTCCTAAACACCTACGTAGCCCCTAACTAACCCCCAATGAACCCCTAAGGTCCCTTATAAGGGTCCCTCCTTCAGCTACACCCTAAACCCTAAAACCTAAACCCGAAACCCTCAACCCTGAACCCTCAACCCTGAACCCCTCAACCCTCAACCCTGAACCCTAAGCCCTAAGCCCTAAGCCCTAAGCCCTAAACCCTAAAGCCTAAACCCTGTCCCTCCTTTAGTCCCTTGACAGACAGGTTCTGACGGTCGTTTACGGGCAGCGCCGGGAGCAAGGGGAGGAGGATGGTACGAGGCCTTTGGCGCCAGAGGGGCTTTGGGGTTTCGGGTTTAGGGTTTTGGGTTTGGGGTTTGGGTTTCGGGGTTTAGTGTTTAGGGTTCAGGGGTTTATGGTTTAGGGGTTTAGGGTTTGGGTTTAGGGGCTCATGAATGTTGATTTGGGGGTTCATGGTACATCACCCAGTTTACAAATGCACTTAGAACCCAGATGGAACCATGTTGGGGGCATTTAAGGGGCTTGTATGCAGGTTACAAATACAATTATGCTCTAAGTACCCTCCGAAAAGTGCACCTCATTGCGATCGGTACGATGCGTGGCGTTGGCCTCGTGTTGGGTCGAAGGTGCGACCTAGCAAAGCTGCCTACCCCAACCCTAAACCCTAAACCCTAAACCCTAAACCCTAAACCCTAAACCCTAAACCCTAAACCCTAAACTGTTTCTTCGACAAGGAGCAGCTTGGCGCCTACCGGTCCTGCGTAGTCTTGGCGCAGTCTTTACAGGACGCGCGCTTTACGAGACGTGTCGCTCTTCAAGGCCTCTAGCGGTAAGGGAAGAGACCCTGGTGGCGCATGACGAACACCTCCGAGGTGAGGCCAGGGAACGAATCGCCAGAAAAAAGCCAGGGCGCAGACGCTTTCCCGTAGACCACTCTGGCGAAGACCCTAAGCCCTAAGCCCTAAACCCTAAACCCGAAACCCTCCAAGTAGGGCATAGGGTGCTTCCCGGTTTAGGGCTCTTAAGCCCTGTAGACCCTAAATGACCGTTTCGAGCTTAGGACTTCCTTCGGCTCCTTGCCTTACAAAGCCCGATGACCGTGGTTTAGGGTTTAGGGTTTAGGGTTTAGGGTTTAGGGTTTAGGGTTTAGGGTTTCGGGTTTAGGGTTTAGGGTTTAGGGTATCCCCACCCCCCCGCCGGAGCAGGTGTATCCATGGCAGCTAGAATGTCCCTTAACTCTAAATAAACCCCAAACCCTAAACCCTAAACCCCAAAACCTATTCTCGAAACCCAAACCGCAGCTTCAACTCTTAGGACGTGTGGTGCCATCACCTCCACAATAGTACAATTCACGCGGCTTAAGCCTAAACCCGAACCCCCAAAGGGTTTAGGGTTTAGGGTTTAGGGTTTAGGGTTTAGGGTTTAGGGTTAAGGCTTTAGGGTTAAGGCTTTACGGTTTCTCGAAACCCCACACCCTAAACCGAATACCCCAACCCATATGCAGAAGCCCAGGAGGGAGCACGGTTTGGACGACTGACCGCAAACCCTTGTTAAGGGTTTTAGGGTTTAGGGTTTAGGGTTTAGGGTTTAGGGTTTAGGGGGTTTAGGGGGTTTAGGGTTTAGTGGGTTTTAGGGTCTAGGGCTCGAGGGATCTCAGAAAGGAACTCTCAGAATAAGACGATCAAAGAAGCCTTAGCACGACTTAGAAGGCTCGGACTTCCCTTCAGGGTTTTAGGGTTTAGGGTTTAGGTGTTCGGGTTTTTGTTGTGCTTTTGGTTTCTGTTGTTCCTTTCCTACCCTAAACCCTAAACACTTCAGGGCTTGAGCACTGAGCCCTAAGTTAGGGTTTGTAGAAGCCCTCGAGCTCAACAGAGGAGTAAGTTTGCCCAACAACTAAGTCAGCTTCCCTTAGAGTATCAAACTGTTTAAGCTCTAGGGTTGTTGCGCGCTGGGTTTAGGGTTTAAGGTTTAGGAATTACGGTCTAGGGTTTAGGGTTGTTACAGCTTCAATGTGTTGCGGGAAGGTTCAGAGTCTGAAGGTGTGGAATTTTAGAGTTTGGACCCGAACCCCTGCACCTTATCATTAGCCTAGACCTCTAAACCCTAAACCCCAAGCTCCAAGCCCCTAAACGGCCCTAAACCCCTAAACCCGAAACACCAAACCCTAGCCCCCTAAACCTAAACCCTAAACCCCAAACCCCCAAGCCCCAAACCCCTAAATCTTAAACCCCTAAACCCTAAACCCCCAACCCTTATCCCCAGACCCTAAACACCAAACCCTCAAACCCTAACCCCCAAACCCTAGTCCCCAAACGCTAAACCCCAGACCCCTACGCCTCATATAAACCCCTAGACCCTAAACCCCAAACCCTGATCCCCAACCCTAAACCTCAAGACCTAAGCCCCAAAACCGCAAACCCTGAACCCTAAACCCCTGAACCCCAAACCCTAGATCCTGAACCCTCCGCCAAAAACCCCTAACCCTAATCCCCAAACCCTTTCCCCTAAACCCTAAAACCTAAACCCTAAACCCTAAAACCTTAAACCCTAAACCCTAAACCCTAAACCCTAAACCCTAAACCCTAAACGGCCCTAAACACCATGCACTTCGGCCGGGAGCTGCAAGGCTTTGGATTCGTGCACCGGCCGCTGGGGAGCCAGGAGCCCAATTCTGAATGGGTTTAGGGTTTAGGGTTTAGGGTTTAGGGTTTAGGGCTTAGGGCTTAGGGCTTAGGGCTTAGGGCTTAGGGCTTAGGGCTTAAGGCTTAGAGTTTAAGGGTCGAGCCCCCTGACCTGAAGCATGAGAGCTGCATACAGACGTGTGCTTCCCCAAGTCTCTGCAGAGTGTAGGGTGTAGGGTTTAGGGAGCATGGGTCTAGGGCCTATAAGGGCTTACTTGGAGGTTCATGGTAGCTATTGGCCCAGATGACTGTGCTCTAAACCCTAAACCCCAAACCTAGAACCCTTTAGGACACTTCATGGTCGTAGTCGTGCTGCACCCAAAGGGCCCAATGTCCCTTCATCAAGGAATTCCTAACCCTAAACCCTAAACCCTAAACCCTGAACATGCCTTAGTTCAAACAGGGATCCTTAGTTTGATTTAAGTTGGGATGTTCCTTAGGCTAACAGTTCTTGAGAGGGATTATAGTGCTCCCCATTATAATCGCTATTAAGGGCAGTTAGTGAAAGGGGGAACATCCCAAGGATTAAGGTGAATATTCCCCTTTTTAAGCCTAGGTTACAAGGCAGCCTAGATAATGCGGTATCCTCTTCTGGTAGCTATTTTTAAAGTCCTCAACGCGAACCCAGTCCTTGACCTCAGATATACGGTGTCCTCATGGTGTTCCAAACTCCAACTCCTATTCCTTGCAGCACAAGAGCTCAATGCTCCTTAATTAAAGAATATGCCTCAGTTTATAGTATGATTTAAAGTGTATTCCCAAACCAAGGAATATGCTATATTTTTGTAGGGGTCCTTCATATGATTTATGGCATATTCGTTAGTTAAGGAGATCTCCATCTCTGTTCACGTTTGGGGTTTAGGGTTTTGGGTTTTGGGTTTTGGGTTTGGGGGTTAATTCGGGTTCAGGGCTAAGGGTTTAGGCTCAGGTTTAGGGTTTAGGTTTCAGGGTTTCGGGTTTGGGTCTCGAACCCCGAACCTTTTCCGTGATCCGTTTTTCTCCACGTGAAGGTCAAGGCTCCTCAATGAGGTTTTGAACAACGATTGAAGGTTTATCAGGGCAAATAAAGGGCTCCTCAGCTCGGGTGCTCTAGACCCTAAACCCTAAACCCTAAACCCTAAACCCTAAACCCCTCCTAGGATGGCCTCCTTTAAGGTTACCGGGCTATTGAGGTCGGAGTGGGTCGCCCCGGCTTCGGGGCAGCTGCTGCTGTGGGCTGGCGAGGTAGGGTTTAATCAGGGTTTAGGCTTTAGGCTTTAGGCCTTAGGCCTTAGGCTTTTGGCTCTAGGCTTTAGGGTGTATGGACGGTCAGTTTGTACATCGCAGGAAGCATAGAGAAGTGACCAAAGGTTTGAAACCCTAGGCCCTAACTTTAAACCCCAAAGCCGAAATCCTAAACCTAGTTTAGACAGCGTTCAAGGTATCGGGCTGCGAGTTTTTAACCCACGAAGGAGGTAAGAAGTATTGCCGTATAAAAGTATTTTTTGACATTTGAGTTTTAGGGCTTGGCTACCAAAACCTACCCAACAAGAGTACAGGGCAGGGGTATGTCTCCGTTTTTCGTTAAGAGTAAAGGGGATCATTTTGGCCAGCGAGGCGCGGCTGCGCTCGCCGCCCTCGAAACGGTCATCGCTTTTGGATTTCTGAGCTCTTTAAGTTCCAGGCTTTGGTTTAAGTAGATGATGCTTGTAACCCCTGATTTGGGGGGGGGGGGGGGGGTCGGCGTAGGATTTAGGAGTTTAGGGTTTCGGCAGCATAACAACCCCAGTCATTGGAACCACCATTCAATTTTCTTTGGCTTTCTGCCCCTAGACCCTAGACGACCCAACCAGCAACTTCTAGCATGCAAAGGCTTGAGCCCTACACCCCACTTTCGAGCATCCTCGGAATTTGGCACCAAGTGACAGCCTCTCGAAGAAACAGCGTCCCCTTGGCCTTGGGATGCTTCGTCATTGTAGTTGGCTTGCAAAAGTAAATTCCGTGGCGCCCTGCCACACATGCAAGGTTTCGATGTCCACTTGGTGGTTTCCGAAGGGTCCCAAGCGTATGGGGATCCTACTCTTTTGGTCCTCTATTTTCGCAACCCCCCCCCATTTGTAATGCAGCATCTACTTGGGGTAATGAATGTTCTCACCGGTGAGGTTAGATAAGTCCATCACCGAGTAGTTAATAACCCGCTTAGGAATCATTATATATATATATATCTATGTATGTATATATATATATAGCCCAAGGGAATTACAAGAAGAATGTTTTTTGTAATGCTCTAAGGGCATCATAGTAGTAGGTTGGGGGGAGGGGGTTAAACAGTCCTACAACGCACACCGAAAGGGTCAGGGCTCACGAAGATTCAGGGGCAGGGTGCTACTTGTAGGGTTGTTTAGGGTTAGGGTTTAGGGTTTAGGGTTTAGGGTTTAGGGTTTAGGATTCATCCCCTGGACTAGGAAACTTAGGTTTTTCCTTTTCAACTAGTCGTAAAGCCCTATACCCTCAACCTTCGAAATCCAAGCCCGCAATCCCCAGCCCTCGAACCACAGCATCCCCCAAGGGGATGCCCCCCCCCCCCCCCCAAAAAAAAAAGAACTATATATATATATATATATATATATTCTCTCAATTTTTGGCATTCACTCTTGTTTGGGTTTAGGGTTTAGGGCCTATAGGGTTTAGGGTTTAGGGTTTAGGGTTTAGGGTTCAGGGTTAGGGTTCAGGGTTTAGGGTTTAGGTTTTAAGTTAAAGGTTCTCAAGTTATTCTCTGAGCATTGCACTCGCGCTTGTGCGGGATCCCTGGATCTCAACTCTACTTGGAGGATCGGAGAGGTTTAAGTGCATTGAGTGGGCTCCTAAGTGGAGTTCTTTCTACTTTCATAACCCTGCTTTTTGGCTACTTACTATGTCCCGTCCTTAAACCCGAAACCCTGATCCCTAAACCCTAAACCCCAAAACCGCAAACAAGCCTTCCTCCAAGGGACCCAAAACCCCAATCCCTAAACCCTAAACCCTAAACCCTAAACCCCAAACACGCGTCAAGCCCCTGCTTGCGGGCAGGGTTTTGAGTCTGCGCGGGCAGTCGAGCATAGCCGGCCTCTCAGCTGTTTCCGGCTTCGCGTATCAGGCTAGGGTTTAGGGCTTGGGGCTTAGGGCTTAGGGCTTAGGGCTTAGGGTTTAGGGTTTAGGGTTTAGGGTTTAGGTTTAGGGTTTAGGGTCTGACTTCTCATCAGGCTCCAAAGCTCTTTTTGCAACAAGCCCGCCCGAAGCTTATAGGCTTATACTTATAGAACCAGCCCCTCCGCCGCACACTTAGGTGTAGGGCAAACGGTGAAAGATCGACACCACGGTGCAAAACCGCTGATAGTAGCGCGACTGCTAGTAGTACCAATGCTGTCAGGGCCGCCTGGTCCCTAAACCCTAAGCTCCAAACTCCAATCTAAACCCTATAAGCCGGGTTTAGGGTTTAGGGTTTAGGGTTTAGGGTTTAGGGTTTAGCGGTGTTTAGGGTTTAGGGTTTAGACCAGTTCTCTACATACCCAGCCCCGACATCCCAAGCCCTACTGCCCAACAAGGCGTCCGCATGCGACCGGATGGACCCTACGTGGAGCACTCGCACATTAGACCAGACCCCGAGGTCGGGGCTTTAGAATTTGATGGTTTAGGGGCGTAGGAGATTCAGAGTTTAGGGGTTTCAAGGATTTGGGTTGTGGGTTCAGGATGTTTGCGGTTTAGCAATTTGGGTGTACGGTGCACGGATTAGGTTTACAGGATTAGAGGTTTAGGGTTCAGGGTTTGGGCTTGCTGGTTTGAAGCTTAAAGTGTTTCAGGGTTGAGGAGATGAGAAGTAGTACGGAATCGCACTTTTCTGCTGCAGCCTCCAACTCCAAAATTGGGAGAGCGTGTGTGCAATTGCTTACTTATAAGCCTTAATTAAGCAAGCCAAACTCTCAGTCATGGTGGGCCCGCCGAACTTTCCACTAGTTTAGGGGGTTTTGTTGATCCCAAACTCTGGCCTGAATTCCGGCCAGGTAAGGGGTATGTCCGGAGCGAATGAATTGGGCATCGATCCTACATGTGAAGTAGCAAGGAATCGCAGTTTTCTGTTGCTGCCTCCAACTCCAAAAACATGCGGGAGCACGTCTTACAATTACTGAAGCAATTCAAAATCTCTGTGCTTCTCGTCCTCGCAGGCCGGCGGTCTTTCCATTTTTCCTGTAGCCTTCAGCATTTCCAATTTTTGGGCCCCCAATTTGGTTCTTTGAATTAGGGCTTCTGTTTGTGCAGGTTTCGGGCTTTGGCTCCCGTAATGGACAGTAGTCTTCCCGGAGGGTTTGGGCCCAAAAACACTTTCTTTCAATTTCGGTGGTTTTATGAATCAGATCCTCGGGTTATATCTCACATAAGCTTCGTGCTTACAGGGCCCCCGCCAGAAACCCCCAAGCCCCTGAGCCCTGAAATTCCTCCGAACCGTTCCTACCCCCGAAACCACAACTGGCTGGTTCTTAGTAGGGAATTAGGGAATGAGGTACCCTAAAGAATCCCTTAAAGGGTCATATATATATATATATAAGGCCCGGATTCCCTAAACCCTCAACCCTAAACCCTAAACCCTACAAACCTGAATCAAGAGGCTCCGGCCACTGGCAACCGTCGATCGGTGGCACTGGTCCTTGCCCAAGTCACAAGTCCGGTGCTTTTCATCAACTCAGAGCATATGGGTTTAGGGTTTAGGGTTCAGGGTTTAGGGATTTTGGGTTGAGGGCCTGAAACCCGAAACCCTAAAAGCAAAGGCAAGAAGACTTGTTGAGAGAGGGTACATGATAAAGAAATGTGTCCCAAGGCCTCCCATGGCCCCTTCAATCCATAAACCCTTTACACCCTGAAGCCTTCAAGTTTTCAGCCCTAAACCCTTACATCCCTTTTCACCCTCATTACGAATTCCGAGTCCAAGTTGAAGTCCCACTAAGTTGAAGTCCCACTCCATACCCCCCTCCCCCCCCCCTACCCTCCCCTGAAAAGGGATCACCAAGTTCAAGTCCAATTCCCAGCCCGGGGCCCAAGCCCAAGCCCAACCACAACCCCAAGGGGTTAAAGGGTTTAAAGGGTTTAGCGGGTTAATGTGGTTTATAGGCTTTAAAAGGGTTTTGGGTTTAAAGGGTTTGAAGGGTTTGGAGAATGAGGGGTTGCAAGGGATTTGGGTTTAGGGTAAGAAGGGGTTCCGCGTGTTTCGGCTAGTGTTGAAAGGGTTTAAGGATTTCAAGGCTTTAGGGCTTAACAGGTTGGGGGGACCCCCAAACCCCTTTAAACTCTGTAAGCCCACAACCCCATAAACTCTGTTAAGCCTTTAAACCCCGGTAAAACCCCGAGAACACCTATAAAAACCTTGTTCAAACCCTATAGGAATCTGCAGAATCCTATCAAAAAAGCCCTCTAAACCCTAAACCCATGTTTCTGCCCTAAACCCTAAACCCTAAACCCTAAACCCTAAACCCTAAACCCTAAACCCTAAACCCTAAACCCTAAACCCTAAACCCTAAACCCTAAACCTCCATTAGTCTCCTGCCACCCTTCGGGTACTATTGCAGCCACGGAAGTGCGGTAGTGTTGCCTCCCAACTGCTCTACACAGGTGCGCCCTGAGGTGTAACCCCTAAGCCCCTAAATCGAACCCTCCATGAAGCCTGACTGCGCCCCCGGCCCCCCCGCCGGTACTATCAACCAACTTCCAATACTCCCTAGGCCCTTATTCCTTTTTCTCCGGGTTTAGGCTCCCTTAGAAGCCCCTCTTTCAAAGTACAAACGGTACGCGTTTTGTTCATCTGTTACTCTTGCGTCTAGCTACAGTTGCGAGGTTGCAAGTACCCTGGCTCGCAGGGACAGACATCAGGGTTCTTGTGTAGGCTTTAGGGCTCAGGGCTACAGAGTTTAAATAGGGTTTAGGGTTGAGGGCTGAGGGCTATAAATAGAGTTGAGAGCCCCGACCTTTTACTAACCCGTGCGAGGTACTCGATGAGTGAGACCCGCGCGAGCTCGCGCGCGCGCGAAGATAGCTGCAAAAAGCATGAACGTCACATCAGGGACGAGTGGGCTTGGACATGCATGTGATCCAAACAATAATTCCCGAAATGCAAAAGCAAAGCCCGTTTGGGATCGAGGGTTTGGAGATTCGCGACGAACATCGATTGGAAGAGCTTTGCAAGGAAGTTGGTCATAGTTGTCCAAGCATGTTTTCCAGAGGCATGTCTATCATGGGTTCCCCTACTACGCCCCTCTATACTATAAGTTACCCCCCCCCCTAGGTTCCCCCAAAATTAAGGCTATTTAGGGATAGTGAAGCCTAATTAAGGTTATTTAAGGGGGGGGTGGGTAGTAGGGAAACCCATGAGTCTAGGCAGATGTTTGCAAGCTTGATTGTGCGTCGCAAGGGCAGGAGGTGGCGTTCGAGCAAACCCTAAACCCTAAACCCTAAACCCTAAACCCTAAACCCTAAACCCTAAACCCTAAACCCTAAACCCTAAACCCTAAACCCTAAACCCTAAACCCTAAACGGTCTGAGGAGCCCTTGCTGAAGCAGCACAATGTAAAGCCCTAAGCCCAAAACTGAGCTTGAAGGGTGCCTAAGCTGTCGGATCCGTTTAGGGCTTAGGATAATTTAGGGTTTAGGGTGTAGGATTTAGGGTTTAGGGTGTATCTGAAGCTTCGTGGTTCCTACTTGTGGATTCTGGCCAGGGTGTAAGGTTAGGGTTACAATCTCCTGAACTGGCCTTGTCTGGGTTGCCCCGTGACAGACTGGCGTACAACCCCAATTCCAGCTATAGTTTGTAAGCCCCAGAACCCTAAACTCTACACCCCTATACCCTAGTAAGCCCCATAAGACTTCGGGAGTAGGGCTTAGGGCCTCAAACCCTTCACCCTACCTAAACCTGAATTAAATTCAAGTTCATAGTAAGATCCCTGATGCTAACTGTTGGGCGTCTGGCGGTTCCCTAAGGGTTCTTCTTCGCTGTCCCTAACAGGTCTTTACGAGTTTTTCAAGGGTTCCAAAAGGTTTCTAACAGTTTCGGGTTTAGCTTTGGGGTGCATGTCTTAATTCATATTGTGATTCCTTTTGGGGTACCCTAAATAGTAGATGCCGTATTATAATGGGGACCCCAGAAAGGAACATAATTTTGACAAGCAACCCATATGACTTAAGGTATATTCCTCAAGGAAGGGGTATGGGGCTCCTTGGGGGGCTTTAGGGTTGAGGGTTTTTCTTGGTCCTAAACCCGGAACCCTAAACCCTAAACCCTAAACCCTAAACCCTAAACCCTAAACCCCAGATGTGTTCGTGTTTTGGGGTTTGGGATCTTGCTCTCCCAGGTTGAATGTCTGAGGGCTTGAGGGTTTAGGGTTTTGGTTTTTGGGGTCTAGGGTTTAGGGTTTAGGGTTTAGGGTTTAGGTGAACCATTCTCCAAGCTTGAGGGAGTCTTCAGACCTCCCCCCCCCGCAGGTCATTATCTTCGTCCAGCTGGTTCAGATCACCGTCAGTTTCCTGGAGTGCCCAAAGGGTTTGTGGGCTTAGGGTTTAGGGTTTAGGGTCTGAGGGCTTCCGACGTCTCAGGGCAATTTCAGGGTTTAGCTTTTGTTTGGGGGGTTTGGGGTTTATGGCCTTGTGGCTTCAGACGTTTCAGTTTTTTCGCCACTGGGGGTTACAGGTGGGGCTGTAGTTATCATTCGTTCCTGCCTTAAATTTCAAGAGCTTCAATAAGTGCCAATACACTCCCGAAATACTTCCTGGACAAATATAGAACCAGATCCCCAGAGCGCCCCCGCCCCATTCTAATCAACAAGGCCTCGTTCATTGAGGTTTCGGGTGCACGGCTTGAGGGTTCCGAGGTGTCAGCGATTCTTAGGGTTTAGGGTTAGGAGGCTTAGGGTCCTGAGCCTCAAAACCTGGCAGTGTAAGCCATAAATCATAAATCCCAAGCATTACGGCATAAGCTCGGAACTCTAAACCCCAAAACCCCCCAAAACCCTAATCCCTAAACGCGAAAACCCCAAAGCCCTAAAACCCCCGCTCCCGCAACCTAAAACCCCAAACCCTGAAATCCCAAACCCTAAACCCTGAAACTAAACACAAGCGCGAATCTGTAAAATCCTAAAGCCCCAAACCCTAAAACTTTAAAACCCCTAAACCCTTAAACCCCAAACCCTAAACACCCTAAATCCCCCCAAACACTCTAAACACCCTAAATCCTAAACCTGAAGGCCAGCAGCCCTTAATTGAGCCCTAAACCAGATACCCTACTCAGCTTACAGGGTCGGAGGGTTGTTCTGGAACTTCATGACGTGAAGGATTAGGGTTTAGGGTTTAGGGTTTAGGGTTTAGGGTTGAGGGTTGAGGGTTTAGGGTTTAGGGTTGAGGGTTGGAGTCGAGGGTTGAGAGTTTGGGGTTCTATGGCAAAATTGTCTTACAGGTCCTCTTCTGGTGGCAACTTTGTGAGGGAATTCGGTACCGTATCTCTGGCTAAGCCCTAAACCCTCAACCCTCAACCCTAAACCCCAAAACACCCTAAACCCTAAACCCTAAACCCTAATCCCTAAACCCTAAACCCTAAACCCTAAACCCGAACTATCAAACCCGCACAAATGTCCGTTCTTTCGGGCTCCCAGGCCCGCCATGAGTTGAGGGTTTAGGGGGCTTAGGGCTTAGGGTTTTAGGTTTTAGGGTGTAGGGTTTTAGGGTTTAGGGTTAGGGTTTAGGGTTTAGGGTTTAGGGCTTAGGGTTTTGGGTTTTGGGGTTTAGGGCTTAGGGTTTCGGGTTTAGGGCTTAGAGCGGGTTTAGGGCTACCGATTATCACCTCCCTTCCGCCCTCTTCCCCCGAGCGGGAGAGGTACTCTTCGGACGGAATCACCTTCGAAGTATTCTGGCACCTGACCGTGATCAGCATTATCGGTCCGCCCCTCCCCCCCTAAACCCTAAACCCTAAACCCTAAACCCTAAACCCTAAACCCTAAACCCTAAACCCTAAACCCGGGTTGCGGGTCAAGGGTTCTGGGACCCAGAGGAGGCCCTCAATTCCGTTTTTTGAACCAACAAAAATCTGGGCACCCTCTTTATTCCTAGGTTACTCTTGGGTCTAGGTTTTGGGGCTCCGTGTTGAAGTTGTGCTTTAAAAAAAGGGGGTTAGCGTACCCAATAGCATAGGATCCAAAATTTTCGGCTGGGGCAAGGTGGGAGGTTTGAGGTTGGGAGGCTTCACTCGCTTGTTCAGACTTGGAATTACGAATTCCCTACTACTGGAGTAGGTCTTAAAGTTCCATATATGGGCCCTACCTAACCCTAAACCCAAAACCCAAAACCTTAAACCCTAAACCCTAAACCCTAACCCAAGTAAACATACAGAAATGTAGATTCTCTACGGGGTCCGCATGGGTTGTTCTGTGGGGTATTAGGGGTTTAGGGTTTAGGGTTTAGGGTTTAAGGCGTATGAGGCTTGTATCTACCCTAGTAACCTCGGCTGTGTTGTTTTGGGCAAGTTTTACGGTGGATCACAGCTGCTTGGTTTCCTTTGGCATGGTTTCGGTCTGGGTTTCTTCCGAGACAATACGTGGACTTTGTAACCCTACATCCCAAACCCTAAACTCTACCCCTAAACCCTAAACTCTACCCTAAACTCTAAACCCTAAACCCTAAACCCTAAACTCTAAACCCTAAACCCTAAACCCTAAACCCTAAACCCTAAACCCTAAACTTTGTGCTTTTCGGCTCAAAAGGCATGTTCTAGACACGCCTCTGGGGTAACCGCCCCTTCATCGCCGGAGCCGACACTGGATCTGGCCAGCGCAAAATTGCGTGTGCGCAGGCGCTGGAATAGGGTTTGGGGTTTAGGATTTAGGGTTTAGGGTTTAGGGTTTAGGGTTTGGGGGATTGCAGGAGTTTAGGGTTTAGGGTTTGGGGTTTGGGGTTTAGGGTTTAAGGTTTTAGGGGAAGGCTGGCAGTCGCACTTGTGCATGTCACATCGTTGAGTGGCCACGCGTCCACACGGGAAATCTACGTCAAGACAATGAGATCCGAAAGACTCAAAAGCCTGCGGGCCAGACATGCAAGTTTAGGGTTTAGGGTTCAGGGTTTAGAGTTTAGAGTTTAGGGTTTAGGGTTATCTTGTGTGTTGGGGGGCCCCACTGAGAGAAACAACTACGCATTGCCGGGGTTTTGCATGCTCCCCTATAAACTCATTGCACAACAAATACAGTGTGCGGTCCCCGGTGCCCCCCTAAACCCTACTTGAAGGTTCATGGGACTTAATAACCACTTACAACTGTGCTTATAACCCTACTTATAATTGGGATAACCCCTATAAGGCCCTTTAGGGGTATTATAAGTAGGGTTATAAGTGCAGTTATAATTGGTTAATAAGTCCCATGAACCTTCAAGTACGACCCTAGAACCCTGTAACCCTAAACCCTAGAACCCTAAACCCTATAACCCTAGAGCCCTACACCACTAGACCCTAAACCTGATCACCCTTTTACCCTAAACCTTATGCACTTCATGTAGTCTAGGACCCAGAGTATACCCTTATTCCCTTTTTGTAATGTTTAGGTTCCCTGATAAGCCCCTTTAAAACCAAAAATGGGCACCCTTTCTATTCCTTGGTTACTCCTGGGTCTAGCCCTAAACCCGAAACCCGAAACCCTAAACCCTAAACCCTAAACTCCTGGGTCTAGTGAACTTTTCCAGCGCCTCCGGAATTCAGGCAGCTCGCCTTTGCTGAAGAAAGTTTTCGGCTGCGAGACCCTTCCTGCTCCCAGACTCCTGGGAGGGTCGATGGTAAGTCGAGGGTTTAGGGTTTAGGGTTTAGAGTTTAGGGTTCAGTGTTTAGGGTTTAAGGTTTAGGGTTAAACCCCTAAACCCTCAACCCTAAACCCTAAACCCTAAACCCTAAACCCTGGGAGCCTTAAGGAGGAGATCTACTTCCCAGATCCTCCCAGGCGTCTGGGTGTCTTGGACAAGCATATTTTTGTCTACAGTCACTGCAGCGGGCCCCTTGCGCCCCGAAAAGACTTTAACCCTAAGCCCTAAGCCCTAAGCCCTAAGCCCTAAGCCCTAAACCCTAAGCCCTAAGCCCTAAGCCTTAAACCCTAAACCCTAAACCCTACTTAAACCCTAAACCCTAATTAAGCCCTAAACCCCTAACCCCAAAGGCACCACGGACTCCAAAAGACTTTCGAAAGTCCCGGTTTCTGCCGCTCCAGCCAAGCGAGCGGAGTTTTTCTCGTCTCGGGCCTTGCAGACAACACCTGAGAGCGGCTGAGCGGTTCGCTCCTGAGGGCTTTAAGGTTTAGGGTTTAGGGTTTAGGGTTTAAGGTTTCGAGTTTAGAGTTTTGGGGTTGGGGTTGCTTCCTCACTGTAACCTGAGATCCTTCGCCTGTTTGGCTTTCTCCTTAGTAAGGTGGCAGAACTTTGTGGCTCTTTGCTGCAACCTTACCTCGTTGGCCTTGTTGTGTTTCAAGGGTCCCTTGATTCTAACTATGTACATAAATCCTACACCCTGCAAGAAAAAATGAATCCCTAAATCCCCTAAACCGACTCTGGCGCACCAAACCCTAAACCCTAAACCCCCAACCCCCAACCCTAAACCCTAGCCCTAAACCCTAAACCCTAAGAACTCAGAACATCTGCGAGGCCTAAGGTTTCCATTTTCAAGAAAAGCTTGCCGCTGCTCCGGTCCGGAGGACTCCAGCTTTCAGAGCCCTACATAAACCCCTCTTCTGATGATGGGGTTTGGGGTTTAGGGTTTAGGGCTAGGGTTTAGGGTTGAGGGTTTGGGGTTTTGGGTTTTGGGTTTTGGGGGTTAGGGTTTGGGTGCTTTCGGAAAGCCAAAACCCCTCTCCTTACGAGCAGGGGGCCCCCTAGTTAGACCTCAATAGGTCGACGCCTGCGGGCCCCAAGACATCCCTAAACCCTAAACCGTTATAAACCCTAAACCCTAAGCCCTAAACCCTAAACCCTAAACCCTAAACCCTAAACCCTAAACCCTAAGCCCTAAGCCCTAAGCCCTAAGCCCTAAGCCCTAAGCCCTAAGCCCTAAGCCCTAAGCCCTAAGCCCTAAGCCCTAAGCCCTAAGCCCTAAGCCCATTCCCAAAAGCACGTAGTCCCACGAGCCCGCCGGTACAGCGCAAGCTGTAAGTTAATCATGGCGGACGCCACCAGCGGCCCAGACGCTTTTTGAGAAGTTTGATGCGTTTTAGGGTTTTAGGGTTTAGGGTTTAGAATTTAGGGTGTTTGCGGTTGCGGGTAAAGATCTGGTTTGGGTCCAGGGCTTAGAGTTCAGGGCTAAGGGTGGAGGGAGTTGGGTTGGGGGTTGCTAGGTTGTTGTGGGCTTGTGTTTTAGGCTTTACTTGGAGGTTCATGGTACTTACTAACCAAAGAGTAAATGCGCTTATAGCCCAACTAGGTCACACGCGCGCGAGGCGCCTTGCTACGTTCAAGGGTGTGAACGTGCTTATTTCCTAGGTTTTCGTACGATCTTAGGAACATTTCAGGTTTTTTACAAGAGCCCAAAACTGTTCAATTTTATTGATACGTCAGTTGGTTTTCAACAGCAAGTGTCTTTTTCGAGGTGAGGTTTTCTTTCTCTCTCAGACGCCAGATTTCCCGAAGTTTCTGCTTGGGGTTTATGTTTAGGGTTTAGGGTTTAGGGTTTTAGGGTTTAGGGTTTAGGGTTTAGGGTTTAGGGTTTAGGGTTTAGGGTTTAGGACAGCAAGGAGCTAGATCCCCGACGCTTGGGGTTTAGGGTTTAGGGTTTAGGGTTTAGGGTTTAGGGTTTAGGGGGCTACGACTTCATCTTTACATGGCCAAAGCCCTCATCCATGTGGTGTCACAGGTACAGCCCCTACAGAGGACTGCATCCCAAAAGCAGCCAAAAGCCCCAAGCTCATGTACTCCCTAAACCCTCACCCGGTTTAAACCGAACCCTGCACCCTAAACTCTAAATCCTAAACCCTAAAGCCTCATCCCGGTTCAGGGTGCTAGAAGCTCTGGGGGGTGGGGGGGGGGGGGCGCAAACCCTAAGACACGTTAAGCTAAACTCCAGAAACCCTAAACCCCAAGTCCTATAAACCCTAAACCCCAAAACCTTAATTCCTAGAACCTAAACCCTGAACCCTAAACCCTGAACCCTGAACCCTAAACCCTAAACCCTGAACCTGAACCCTAAACCCTACACCCTAAACCCTAAACTCCTAAGGAGGGCCCCGACCAGCAACTCCTCGAGCTGCTGCCCTTCGAGCTTCCTCAAAAGGCCGGGGAGCGGTGTTTAGGGTTTAGGGTATTTGGCGCTTAGGGTCTAGGATTTAGGGTTTAGGGTTTGGGGTTTAGGGTTTAGGGTTTGGGGTTTGGGGTTTAGGGTTAAGGGTTCAGGGTTTAGGGTTTAGGATTTAGGGTTTAGGGTTTAGGGTTTAGGGTTAGTGTTCAGGGGTTAGGGCTTGGGGTTTAGGGTTTAAGGCTCGGGGGCTCGCGGTTTGGGGTTTAGGGCTTGTGGTTTGGAGTTTAGGGTTTAGGGCGCGAGGTTCGAGGTTTGGGGTTTAGGGCTTGGGGTTCCTAAGCCCTAAACCCTAAACCCAAAACCCTAAACCCTAAACCCTAAACCGGCTTGGAGTTTTGGGGCTTGGAGTTTCCAGTTTTGGGGTTGTCACGCAAGCTTTCGTCAGATCTCTCCACTCGTCTTGGGCTTCCGGAAGATACCCTAAACCCTAAACCCTAAACCCTAAACCCTAAACCCTAAACCCTAAACCCTAAACCCTAAACCCTAAACCCTAAACCCTAAACCCTAAACCCCCCCCCCCCCCCCCGCTCCCATCCTCGCGAGGCGCACCGGAAGAAGAGGAAAGTAACAGAATGGCAGCGCGCTGAGTGGGCGCACTGACTTGGCTCGACGCAACAACTTTCCGTCCTACGTAGTCGTGCAGTAGCCCATTGCTACCCTTCTGCACTTTTTTTGTTGGGTTTCAGGTTCCCTGACAAAAGTAACCAACCTCACAAGGGGTATCCTTATCATACTATGGTGATTGCGTTACCAAGTGGTACTTCGTCCAGCAATAAGTGGGTGGCTTTTTCCATAAGGATCATGTACCAAAAACCTCCCCCAAACCTTAAACCCTAAACCACCTAAACCCTAAATCCCCTTGGAGTCTTAGTTCAAAAATAATTCTCGAATTGAGAAGATAGCTTGGAGGCTCACGGGATCGGAGCACTGTAGCAAGCAGAGTTGCAAGTACCAGAATTGCGCTTATGCGTAGTTATACGTAGAAGGTGCCTTACTTATCACAAAAACCACTAAGTCCCCTGATCCTTTAATATATACCCCCTCCCCCAAAAAAAACACGCTACGAGAGACCCTGTCGAACTCCTATAAAAGCCGAGCAAACTCCCACACCAAACAACAGGCGGCCCCGAAGGGGCTCCTACAAACAGCCCCCTACCACCCGAATGCAACTCCGAAGGGAAGGAAAGCCATCAACGTCCCCCTAAACCCTAAACCCCTAAACCCCTAAACCCCTAAACCCCTAAACCCCTAAACCCCTAAACCCCTAAACCCCTAAATCCCTAAACCCCTAAACCCCTAAACCCCTAAACCCCTAAACCCCTAAACCCTAGACCCTAGACCCGAAACCCTAAACCCTAGACCCTAAACCCTAAACCCTAAACAGCTCCCCAGGCCCCAGCTTCCCGAGAACACCGCATCCGCCAAGCTGCGCCCCTTGGCGCCCTTGAGCAGGCGGGGAGGGTTTAGGATTTAGGGTTTAGGGTTTAGGGTTTAGGGTTTAGGGTTTAGGGTTTAGTGTGTTTGGGGTTTAGGGTTTAGGGGGGGGGGGGGGGGGGGGGGGGGGGGGGGGGGGCGGGGGAGCACCATTTACTGCTCATTGGCGGCGGCCTCCCAGGGCTCATGAGGTTTAGGGTTTTGGGGTTTAGGGTTTAGGGTTCAGGGTTTACAGTTTGCTGTGAGGTCTATGGGTATAGCTACAACTGGGGTTGTAAGTCGGGTAAGTATACTTGTAAGTGGTTATGACTAGCCTTACTTCTTGCGACTCATGAATTCTTAAGAGCAGGTGATTATTTATGGGGTTATTGAGAGGCTACGGAGTTTACTGAGGGCTTTGCGGCAGACAGGGCTCTAAGGGGCTTGAAGGGTTTGTGGTCTTTTGGGGAGTTTGAGTGGTTCATAGTTTTCTTATGATTATGATGATTATTATTATGATGATTATGATTATTATCATTATTATGATTACGATGATGATGATTATTATTATATTGTGGCTGTAGGCTGATTCATGAAACTTAGACTGAAAGGCCTGATGATGCTGCTCTTTTCCGGGATCCTACAACCTTCCTTCCTCCCCGCAAAGGACCAGGGAGCACCCCGCTAGGGTTTAGGGTTTAAGGTTTAGGGTAATTATAGGGTTTAGACCATCCCTGTCCTCCTAACTCCCCCCCCCTCTCTTCCCCCGTGCAACACATGAGCACACGTTACGGCACGGCCAGCGATTGCGCCCCGATCACGCAGGTGTGTTTTCGGTGGGAGTCGCAGCTTGGGATGTTCCCCCTTATACTAGCAGTCCTTAATAGGGATTATAGTGAGGGGGGTACTCAAGTCCTTATTAAGGACTGTTAGTATAAGGGGGGAACATTCCAAGAGGCAGCGCTTAAGCGCACAGGGTAGGCGCAAGATACCCCACGCCCTAAACCCTAAACCCTAAACCCTAAACCCTAAACCCTAAACCCTAAACCCTAAACCCTAAACCCTAAACCCTAAACCCTAAACCCTAAACCCTAAACCCTATAGACCCTAAACCCTAGACCCTAAACCCTAAACCCTAAACCCTAAAACCCTAAACCCTAAACCCTAAAACGGGTACTAGAGTCGCTGGGGTGTGGTGCGGTCTTGGGCAGGGACCTGGGCTCCTGCACAGAGCGCGCAAGTGCAAGTCAAGCTAAGCCTTCAACCCTAAACCCTAAGCCCTAAACCCTAAACCCTATAAACCCTATAAACCCTACAAACCCTGTAAAGCCTATAAAGCCTATAAAGCCTATAAAGCCTACAAAGCCTATAAAGCCTATAAACCCTAAACCCTCCGTTGGTTTATGTTGGTTGTCCATGGCACCATAAGTCACCCTAGCCTGCACCGGGAAAATGCCCTGAAGCAGCTACTGCTTCCTTCTTAGAAGACCTGTCGGCTTAGTACCCATGACTTGTACCTCACGAATCTGTATGGTAACGCCCCCAGCAACAAAGCCCAAACGGCCCCTAACCTGCCTTTTTGGGCCCTTTGCTCTGGGTAGTTACGTGGATAGGTTTAGGGTTTAGGGTTTAGGGTTTAGGGTTTAGGGTTTAGGGTTTAGGGTTTAGGGTTTAGGGCCTGGGGGTCGAGGATCTCTAATCCCTGCCATATTGGAAGGATCCACGATGCCGAATTTTGGTCTACTCGGGTGCTGCGCGCGTCCATCAACAAAGGCCGCACTGTCTGTTAGGGTTTAGGGTCTAGGAGGGTTGGAGGAGTGGATACTTGCCGATCTACCCTTGTAGCACTCCCTCTTAAGGAGCAGTCGAGACCTCGCTAGCCTTATCCTGACCCTAAACGAAGTCAGGTTGGCTTTGCAGGTTTCCTAAACCCTAAACTCTAGACCTAAACCCAAACCCTAGACCTAAACCCTAAACCCTGGACCCAAACCCTAAAAATGATTCTGATACATACATGAAAAATGTCTGTACGTACATATGTGCTGGGTTGATTTGAGTATGGTTCAAGATGGTGCTCTATGGGCCCTGATCCCTGGAAAGCATTAATCAGACGATGGAACCTTTTTTTTCTTCGAACGCCCCCACCCTGCAGGCAAGTAGTCTGCGAGCCACTCCAGGGACACTCTGGGGTCAGGAACTTCAGGGGGGTTTAGGGTTTAGGGTTTAGGGTTTAGGGCTTAGGGTTTAGGGTTTAGGGTTAAGGGTCCCTAAACCTTAAACCCTAAACCCTTAACTTCCGGGGGGTTCGGGACTCCGGGGCTTGAGGGACACTCCGATGACACTTGCGGTGCGAGACGGGTGATAGGCGAAGGAGTAGACCGGGCGAGGATAAATTCTTCTATCGGGCCTCCAAACCCAGATGTATACATCTATATATATATATATATGTATACATAGATATATATGTATATAGCTTTGTAAGTCAGTTGGAGTGCCTTAGCTGCAACCTGGCTCCATTTGTTTCGTTGTTCTGGGTTCTCGCTCTCGCGCTCGCGCTGGCTCTCGCTGTCTCTCCCCCTCTCTCCTCTCTCCCTCTCATCATCCGTCTCTCTCTCTCTCTCTCTCTCTCTCTCGCTCTCTGTCTCTCTGTCTCCGCCTTGCTCCGGTCACTGTGTCTGTTGGATTTTTCCGACACCCCTAGCCCTAAACCCTGAAGCCTAGCCTACAAGGCAACGGCGTTAAGGCCTCTCTTCTGACTTGGAAACCCTAAACTCTTATATCTACATGCTGGATCCTCCTGCCTAGGCTGTTTGTTTGGGGATTTCCATTTCCTTGTTTTCAGTTCCTTGTCGGGCAGCTGAAATGTGTTTAGCGCCCGCAAGGTCCGCACGACAGGCTCAGGGCTTCAGGTTTTGGGTTGAAAAGCTCAGGGTCATGCATGCGAAGCACGTACACGACAATGCCCAACCCTTAGTCGCATGACCGTTTAAAACGCACAAGTCCAGTAGCTGAAGTTGAGATGTTTCCTTACTCGTAGCACTTCGCACCAAGGAACAAAGCACAGACTGTCGGCTTTACGCTTTGGGGTTCAGGCTCCTTTGTTGCTACACGGCCCTTTAACTATTAAACGGCCGGACCCCCAGGCTTAAATTCCTGCCAGCAGGAACCTTGGAAGTGTACGAAGAAGGTGGCAGCAGGCAGCTCTGAAGGGGGGCGGGGGTGGGCGGGGGGGAGCGGGGTGTTCTCGGTTGGTCGTTTAAACTTAGGTACATGTCTTTTCGCTTAGGGTGCGAAACCTGTTCTACAGCCCACCCGTGCGAGGGCTGGGTTGAGGGTTTAGGCTTAGGGCTTGCGGTGCAGAAATTGGGGATTCGGCCGCTGCGTTGGAGCCAAAACTTCCCTTCGGCTTAGGGTCTGGGGTTTAGGGTTTAGGCTTTATGGGGTGTCCACCAAAAACTTACACCGGAAAGGACGGCAAAACAAGAATTTGGGCGTATTTCGGGTACTTGGAAGTTCATAGGTGCTATCGGATAACGCGAGGTATGTCTGGCTATAAGCCTGTGTAGGTTTCTTAGAGCCCTACTGATAACTACCCATGAACCTCCAAGTGTAGGTTTAGGCTTTAGGGTTGGGGTTTAGGGTCTATAGAAATTGTATAGAGTTTGTGTCCGGGGTTTGTTTTGGTGGGTTTGGGGGGGTTTGGGGGGGGGGGGGGATTGGGGGTTTTGTTGCCTTTGCTGAAATTTGGGGAAGTTTTGTCGGATTTGGTAAGGGGTGGGTGGTTTTGGGGTGTTTGGAAAGGGTGTTGGGGGGTTTGGGGGCCTGTGGGCGGGGTTTTGGGTTTTTTGGGGGGGTGTTTTAGGGGGCCTAAAGGGGCGCCGGCAGCATCTTACGGGGCTTTCTTTCCCTGTTCAGGGTCTTTTGTGGTGCCCTGAAAGACAGTTTTTGTCTGATTTTTCGCACTGTGAAGGATGAAGGATTATTGCATTATTCTGGCCTTGAGGGTTTTGGGTTTAGGGTTTAGGGTTTAGGGTTTTGGGTAGTTCGGGTGGGGGGAGGGGGGGGTATTGCACGGGCTCAGTGTCCATCTGCAGTTTCCTTGCAGGGGCAAGATATGGTTCTTCGAAGTCCTGAGCTTCCGGTACTTCTATTTCAGGGAAGTGGTTTAGGGTTCACTCGGATGACTCGCTCTGACTTTGAGAGCAAGCTCGCATCGCTGGTGCGAGCTCTGTGGCGAAGGAGGAGGAGGGTCAGGGAGCACTTGGAGGCCTTCAGGCATGCCGAGAAGCTGGCGTTCGAGTTGCAAGACTCCAGCACCAGCAGCGGTTGCGGTGCAGGCAGGCTGTATTTCGAGGCATCGACTTGGAACCCCGAGCACCAGCCGGAGCTGACGGCTGCGAAGCGCCAAGTGAGGTGTGCAGAGCGAGAGCTGGCTCGTCGCATAAAAGGATGCGTACGAGCTGTTCATGCACACCGCTGGGTATACCGCTGCCAAGTATGCCGACAAGCAAAAGCGCTAGAGCAGACTGTGAAGAAGGAGAGCTGAGCACGCAAGTAGACTTACTGCACTGACTTTAGGGTTTGGTGTTTAGGTTTTGGGGTTTAGGGTTTAGGGTTATTAGGGTGATTAGGGTTTAGGGTTTGGGGTTTAGGGTTATTAGGGTTTGTGAAAACCAGGGCTCTTTGCAGCCCTACTTGCAACAATGCAGCTCGCCGGGCCCTACTTAAGCCCCACGTAAAGATGGCCCAAATAGCCCTTCGTCTGTCCCAGCCGACTTGTTCTGCATAGCGGTAGTCGGGCGGGGGTAGAGAGGTGCGGCCTATACAGGCCCAAACCCTAAGCCCTGTGTGGGTGGTGTTGCGATTTTGGTGAGGGTACGATTCTGGTGTCTTTTTTGAGGGTTCCGTGCTATCTAGGGGGGACCCTAAAAAGGGACCTAATCGGGAATAGTCAGTAGGGAGGAACTTGAGCCTTCTTCTGCGCGGAGGAAGCCCTACTCCGTGGTGGACCTGTTTTGGGCCCGTGACTGGGTCTGAATTCACAAAACCCTAAACTCCATACGGAGTTCGTTTGCATAGCTAATGCTGTGGTTGGAACAAAAGGAGGAGTTTCTTGCAACAGATTGGCCACGTCGACAGATTGCTTGGACTTCGTCACTTTGACAGCAGGAGGCAGATCGAACGGGTTCGTGGTGCTAAAGTCTACCGTGGGAAACTTTGCAACGACTCCCTACCTCGGTGTCGATGGCGTTGAGCCAGGCGTCTCTTCTCGAGTACTTGCTCCAACAAGGAAAAGTCTCTCAACGCTTAGTGGCGTATCTCGAAGCCGAGTGGGGAATTCCGGGCATGGCTGCTTTGGCTGTGAGGCTTCTGAGGCATTTTTCCACGAAACAGAATCCTGGTCCCTTCTTGTCGAATTGGCTGAGTTCTGTTCCAGGCAACACAGACCCTACTAACCCCATCTGGACCCTAAACCCTGGTAACCATACTAAGGACGACAGGGCCTCATGAGAGGGTTATGAGTACACTTAGTGACTTGCAGTTGGGCTATAAGCACCCCGGACCTCCAAGTAGGCCTCTAAACCTTAAAGTCCCGAAGTGCTAAGACTGAACCCTAAACCTCTGTAGACTCTATGGAATACACGGTTCTGGGTGCTCCCATTGTTTTGCCGTGTGCTTGTATGCGCATATCAGCTTGTATACGCATATCAGCGACCGGGAGGTGGAGGGTCGTTGGGGGGGGGGGGGGGGGGTTGAGGGGTGGGGCGATTGCGCCCTAAACCCTAGGCTAATCCCGGGGCCTGTTGGTAGGTGGAAGGGGTTTAAGCCTTTTTTACCTTGCGAGGGCAAGCCTAAACCCCGAAGCCTAAAGCCCTTCAAACACGTGAGTTGCGAAGGCCTCGAAGCTTTCTAGGGCTCCTAAAGCCTAGCCGCGGAACCGAAGCAGTAAGGGTTTAGGGTTTAGGGTATCTAAACCCTAATCCCTACATGACAATCCTAAACCTTTTCATCCAAAAGCATCCAAGCTCAAGGCTTTCAGCCCTTTTTATACATTCAAAGCCCTCGAGTCCCTCACCTACACCTTGGAGGATCTAGAAAGTTGCAGGGTTTAGGGTTTAGGGTTTAGGGTTTAGGGTTTAGGGTTTAGGGTTTAGGGTTTAGGGTTTAGGGTTAAGGGCTGAACTGCCCCAAGCCCCAGACCCTGAAACCTCAAACCCTCAACCGCGAAGCCTTCAAACCCTGGTTGATGTGGGGTGAGGTGTCGTTAGGGTTGGAATATGGGGGTACTGAAGGTTTAGGGCTTCGGAAAAGGGATTTAGTTGGCCCTAAACCCGAAGCCCCAAACCTTAAATCCCTACATCCTAAACCCTAAACCTTAAATCCCTTCAAACCCAAAACCTGAAATCCCTATATCCTACACCCCTACGTCCTCAACCCTGTTTCATCAGGGCTTGAGAGCCGACGTGGGGAGTCAGAGTTTAGGGTTTAGGGTTTAGGGTTTCGGGTTTCGGGTTTCGGGTTTAGGTTTAGGGTTTAGGGTTTAGGGTTTAGGGTTTAAGGGTTAGGGTTTAGGGTTTAGGGTTTAGGGTTTAGGGTTTAGGGTTTAGGGTTTAGGGGTCAGGTTTATAGGGTTTATAGGGTTCACAGGGTTTGATAGGGTTTGTAGGGTTTAGAGGAGTTTCCAGGGTATTAGGGTTTTGTGAGTGTGTATAGGGGTTTAGTTTCCGGGGTTTCTAGGGTTGGTAGGGTTCACGGAGTTTTATAGCGTTTTTCAGGTTTAGGAGGTTCTTAAAGGTTCAGAGGGTTATGGGGTCTATAGGGTTTAATACAGGCTTAGGTTTAGCTTCAAGCTCACACTGTTTAAAGGCCGACCTAGAGTAGCCTCGGGCTGTAGGTACCCTAAACCCTGAACCCTAAACCCTAAACCCTAAACCCTAAACCCTAAACGACTACCTCCAAGGCCGGATCTCCACGACCCAAAACCTAGAAGCGAAATATGAGGAATTTACTTAAAGCTCATATCTCTGACCTTAAGCCTTCGATGCTGCACGCAGTTAGGATGAAGTTAAGGAGTTTGCGTTGCGGCTTTGGGTTTTGGGTTTAGGTTTAGGGGTTCTGCAACGGCTGTTAGTGTGGGTTTGGGGTGTGGGGTGTGGGGTGTGGGGTGTGTGTGGGAACGCAGCCCTGAGCCCGCACCTCTTCAATGTAACAAGTGCTCAGCCCCAGGCCCTAAACACCAACCACTAAACGGTTTAGGGTTTAGGGGTTTAGGGGTTTAGGGGTTTAGGGGTTTAGGGGTTTAGGGGTTTAGGGGTTTAGGGGTTTAGGGGTTTAGGGGTTTAGGGGTTTAGGGTTTAGGGTTTAGGGGTTTAGGGGTTTAGGGTTTATAAGCACCCCCCACCCACCCCAACGCTGAGGTATTTCCTCGGGGGCACCGAGCGGATCTACAGGCCCGCCAGGGTGCTGGAGGGTCTAGGGTTTGGGTGTTCATGTTTGGCTTGAGGGCTTGAGGGCTTGAGGGCTTGAGGGCTTGAGGGCTTGAGGGCTTGAGGGCTTGAGGGCTTGAGGGCTTGAGGGCTTAGGGTTGAGTAAGTGCCTGCCACCTCTTTGGGAGGCTGTCGGGCTGATCCCCGTACTTGGTAGCGCAGTGGTGCCCTTGTTGCCTCTGGGTTCACGTACAAAAGTAACCAGCCCCCAAAAGGGTACCCTTGTTGAGAGGGTTACTGGACTACCAAATGTTCTGAAGGCCACTCGTGAAACCATTCGGGTTTTGGGTGTAGGTTTCAGGGTTTAGGGTTTAGGGTTTAGGGTTTAAGGTTTTGGGTTTAGGGTTTAGGACATTCATGGATGTCACTACCTGACCTCTACCATGTCATGCTGTTGAAGCTCACTTTGGGTTCGGGATACCATGGCATGGGGCAGCCCCCACTTACAAGTAGTTAGTGAGTCCCATGAACCTTGAAGCTTCCCCTGTGAACCCGCTTAGTTAACAGAAGTGCACCCTAAACCCTAAACCCTAAACCCTAAACCCTAAACCCTAAACCCTAAACCCTAAACCCTAAACCCTAAACCCTAAACCCTAAACCCTAAACGGAACTTTGAGGTCCAAAAGGGTCAGACACGCCGTAAATCCGTGAAAGCCCTAAAGCCAACAACCACAAAAGAAGCCCTGCGTAAGCTCTGAAAGAAGCAAACCCTAAGAATCCATGTACCTACATAGTATATACTTGGGCCCTAAAGGGGTTCCTATATAGAAGCAATAGGACCCAAGTATATATTCATATACATATATACTATCGGTACATTGGTTCTTAGGGAAAGGAGCTTAGGGTTTGCGGTCTAGAGGGGATTCCGCCGAGTGCGAGGCAGTGCGTACCGCCTAAAGGAGACGGATATGAGTCCCGGACCAAATATGTGACTTAAGGGTTCAGGGTTTAGAGTTTAGAGGTTACGGTTTAGGGTTAGGGTGTTTAGGGTTTAGGGTTAGGGTGTTTAGGGTTTAGGGTGTGTAGGGTTTAAGATATGATTAGGAAAGACCTTGCCCTAGCACCCCAAACCCTATACCATTGGTGACAGCAAGGGTTGGTGAGGGATAGGATTCCCGAACTGAAGGACTTCGGCTTCAATCAGGCAAGAGTTTGGGGTATAGGCTTTAGCTTGACGGGCCCATGTACCTCATTAGGGTTTAGGGTTTAGGGTTTATTATTAACTTGGGCCCCAAAGTCCCTATGTAGGAGGTACTTTAATTTGCATCCTTCACTCCTTGACGGGGAGGTATTCTTTTAGAGACAAGATCGAGACCTTCAAAGGAGTCGTGTTCACCGGCGAATCCTTGCCGGTGGATGACGTGTCCCTTGCGGGTATGAACATCGATGACTGCAAGTCTTTCCTGGACATGAAGCAGGGTATATTTTGCTGTTATTGGTGAGTGTATATAAGGTTCCTTTTTCATTTTGGTGAGTGTATATACTTGGTGTCCTTTTGGGGATACAAATAATATGAACCCTACTTCAGATTGACATGAGCAAACCTCGACAAGTCCACTGTCGACACTCAGATGCATGGATACCGGCCAAGACGATCAGAATGGGCTTAGGGTTTAGGGTTTAGGGTTTAGGGTTTGGGGTTTGGGGTTTGGGGTTTGGGGTTTGGGGTTTGGGGTTTAGGAACCACTGCATCGATGTTTTCCTGCCACGAGATTCTCGGCGTGACGACCGCAAGCAAGCGATTGACCGCCGCATGACGTTTGTTACATGGACCCGAAGGGTAGAGTAAGGATGACTACGGCAGTCCGAATCTTGTGTTTCATCCCTGTTCGCTCCTGAAAACATACCTTCTAGTCAGGGTCTCCTTTCTTTGTATCCTAAACCCTAAACCCTAACCCCTAAACCTTAAACCCTAAACCCTAAACCCTAAATTTGTACGTGAGTGTTCCCAGCCAACGCACCGGTTTTGCAGAGCCAAAGAAGACTCAACAGGCCTTACACCCGGATCCCCGATATGCCTTCATAGTCCTTTGAAACTCTAGACCACAGCGACCTCAGAACCCTAAACCCTACTTTGTGGTGCTTTACTGTAACTTTACATCTTTAGCCTTTTTGGGTTTATTGGGTTAAGAGAACAGGCAGCTAAAAATTAAATCTATAGCTACCCTGCTAAGAGCAGCCAAGCCTAAATTGGGCTCTTTCCCGGCTTCCCCAGCCATCCCCGTTGAAACCCTAAACCCTAAACCCTAAGCTCTAAACACCCTAATCCCCAAACCTGAAAACTCTGCAGGGTTTTCGGGCCTGACGAGGAGGCCTCTGCGGTAGACCCTGCCTGGAAACTTCCGCAGTTCTCCCGAAACCCCGGTTTAGGGTCTAGGGTTAAGGGTTTAGGGTTTCGGGTTTAGGGTTTAGGGTTTCCGAGTTTAGGGTTTAGAGAGCCGGGTGCCGATCCAGCATGGCAAGTAGTTGGAAACAAGTAGTTTGCGGAAGCCCAAGAAGCATGAATGCGCGGGGTTTAGGGTTTAGGGTTTAGGGTTTAGGGTTTAGGGTTTAGGGTTTAGGGTTATGCTTAAGACTCGAGTTTTGGACCGCAAACATGCCCCTTATACCGCGACCGAATAGGAACCCTTCCTGAAACCATGTTCGTGTTCCGATTCTCGGGATTTCAGGAATATTCCTTGCTTAAGCCGAGACGCCAAAACATGAATCCTCAAACTTCACAACCCTAAAACCCTTATAATTCCCAAACCCTAAACCCTAAGCCCCAAGCCCCAAACCCTGACCCCGAACAACCCTAGCCCCAAACCCAAGCCTCAAATCGAAAATCCAGAGCTATCTTGTTCGCAGTCCAGGCCCTCAGCTCAAATAAGGATCCATGTACCTTATTGTTATTTACTTGGCCCCAAAAGTCCTTATATATAAGGCCCAAGTCTTCCCTATTTAGGTACATGGACCCTTAGGGTGAACCCTTGAAGCCCTTATTATTGGGGTTCAGGGTTAAGGTTTACGTTTTTCCTAAGCCTTGAACCCTAAGCCCTAAGGCTTACAACCCTAAACCCCAAACCCCAAACCCTAATCCCTAAACCCGAAGCCCTTTAAGGTCTGCGGTTCCCTAACTAAACTCTAAGCCCTGAACCCCCCCCCCCCCCCCCCCTACACCCTCAAAGGCCTAAACCCTGCAAAGCCCATGGCCCCTACCCTCTAAAGCCCTCAGCCGTCAGCCCTATACTCTAAACCCTAAATCCTAAACCCTAAACCCTAAATCCTAAACCCCAAACCCCAAGCCCTAAACCCTAAACCCTGGATTGCTCAGGATCATCCTGGTGAAGCCGCTTCAACCTCAGAAGCCCCAAGCACTGTGTCGGGTTAAGGGCTTCTGGCTCTTTCATGGGAGCTTTTCTACAGTTTAGGGTGTTTTTTTTTGGGGTTTAGGGTTTAGAGTTTAGGGTTTAGAGTTTAGGGTTTAGAGTTTAGGGTTTAGAGTTTAGGGTTTATTAGGGATTAGGGTTTTTTTGCTACCGCGTGGCGAGTCATTCAGGCCTTGTTAAACTTTACCCGCTGGTGAGGAACTAGGCCCGAGTGGGGCCCTGTGTTCAAGAAGCAGTCTACACGAGTACATACTTTTTGCAGGGGTTACAGAACCTAAACCCGAAACCCGAAACCCTAAACCCTAAACCCTGAGAACCCGACACTCGGCCCCTAAACTAACCATCTGCTCTGACTTCGGTGGTTCTTCATGGCATGCTTCGAGCCTCAGCTCTTTCGGGGTTGAGGGTTTAGGGTTTAGGGTTCAGGGTTCCGACCGGTTCTGTATTGGAACCCTCTAGATCCTTACTTTTCTTTGAGGCCTGCTGAGATTTTGAGTCAGGGTGCTAGACCGCTAACCGTTCGATTTTTTAACAAGGCTGCCGGGTTTAGGGTTTAGGGTTTAGGGTTTAGGGTTTAGGGTTTAGGGTTTAGGGTTTAGGGTTTAGGGTTTAGGGTTTAGGGTTTAGGGTTTAGGGTTTAGGGTTTAGGGTTCACGAACAAGGAAGATTTTTTACGCAACCTTACACAAGGCTTCACACCCTATAGAGCTCCATTCTCAGGGTTCATGGGGTGCAAGGTTTGGGTTAGGATGCCTGACTCCACCTTAAGCCCGAAGCCCTCAGCCCCTCCCATTACACGGGGTTCTGGAGTGCTATACTTTGATACTTTTTTTAGTTCTGGCTTCCTGTTCTAGCTACTTATACCTAAAAGGCATCTGCTTTTCTTCCAGGGTCTACTCCAAAGTAGGGTGCAACCCTAAACCCTAAACCCTACACCCTAATCACAAGTTCCTGGCGCCTTTGGGAGTGAGGCAGCGTTGTCTCCACCACCAAGAGTCCTGGTCGTTTACCTGCCGCGGCCCGGCCGACACTTCGGAGGAAGTCATTTTTTGTGCGCGGGTTTAGGGTTTAGGGTTTAGGGTTTCGGGTTTTAGGGTTTAGGGTTTAGGGTTTAGGGTTTTAGGGTTTTAGGGTTTTAGAGTTTTAGGGTTTTAGGCTTTTAGGCTTTTAGGGTTTAGGGTTTAGGGTTTAGTGTTCAGGGAGACTGTAGGCGGGGGTGGGCGGCACCCCAGAGTAAAAAGCCAGCATGGTGAAGGGCGTGCAGGCAGGACTACGAAGTCGGTGCTTCGAGCATCGAGCCTAGAGCCTTTTTTTTTGCTCAACGGGCTAGTTTTAGGGTTAAGGGTTTAGGGTTTAGGGTTTGGGGTTTAGCGTCAGATTCTCTTGTAGAAGCCCTCGTAGAGCACGTGAACCTGACAAAGCAGAGTGTCCTTCCCCCAGGTAACTGGGGAATCAAGCGGTTCAGGGGAGCTGGGGGCAACCACGAGGAACTAACCCTGAGCTAGGCATTTTGCACAGGGGGTGGTGAGGGTGGGGCGTTGGGGCGGGGGACCCCTTGTCAAGCTCCTAGACTACCCTTATTCCTGATTATATCCTAGCCACCCCAAGGCCCAAAATCCCCAAACCCCTAAACCTTCTACCCGAAACCGTACTAAGTCCTAAGTCCTAACCCTTGCACTCTCAGCCGACAGAGTCAAAGCTCGGGAAGGTCAGAAATGGCTGCCATATTTGCTGCACAGCCTCGCAGTGGAAGGCGGCGTGATCGAAAAGGACCAGACACCGGGTTTAGGGTTTAGGGTTTAGGGTTTAGGGTTTAGGATATAGGGTTTAGGGTTTAGGGTTTAGGGTTTAGGGTTGGGGGGGGGGGGGGGGATGAGAGGGGGATGAGAGGGGGAGGTGGGGGGGCAGGGGTTTTGAGGCGGCTTTGGGGTCTTACTGCTCGTCGTACCACCCCTAGCCCTCAACCCTAAACCCATCTGGCGGTCGCCGAGGTTCAGGGTTTGGGGTTTAGGGTTTAGGGTTTAGGGTTCACCCAGTTCCAAGGGTACTTAGAACCCAATTACAACCATACTAGGGCACTTACGGGGCTTATAAGTTGGTTGATAAGCACACTTGTAGGTTTTGGAGGCAGGTACCATGAACCTCCAAGTAGGGTTGCAGGCCGGTTCTTTTTGGAAGAGTTTGATCAGCGCATCACCGGGTTCTGGGCTACGTAGGGTTCATTGTTTTGGTGCCTTTGCTACCCGCTGCCCCAAAGGCTCATGAAGGTGCTTTTTGTTTTTTTCAGCCGGCACCCGTATCCCACCCCCGGAGTGCCCAACCCCAGAGTAGGACGGCGCATCAATTTCACATGTGGAGGTTGGGGATGTTTGAAGTGCAAGACATGTTTGTTTGAGTCGGGGCGGCTACTGGTAGTTGGGGGTTAGGGCGGGGGAATGTGGTAGGGGCTATATTGCGGGCTTCGCTGAGCCCTGTACCCAAAACTCAAAACATCTTTTGGCCATGCTCACGCTTCAGGCGTCGCAAAAACATAGTGTTGCAAGTGCCCGACACAAGGTTATAGTCACTTAGTGTTAAGATGCAGTTTCGGGTTATGCTTGAGGGCTCAGGTTTCGGGTCTCGCGCTCAGGAGTGTGGCTTTAGGGTCTACTTAAAGGATCAGAGGACTTAAGAAGTGGGGTTATATAAGAGGTAACTATACTTACCATTGCTTCTAAGCGCAAGTAAGGTACAAAAAAGCTACCAACACTGCCTGATCATCCAAGTAGGGGTTAGGGTTAGGGGGCCTTGTACGCATGCCCTGCATCCGTGTATGCATGTGCTGCTGTAGGTTGCGGCGTTGCAAAGGAACGACGGAACCCCCCCCCCCCCGCCCCCCCCACACGCGAAAGCCTCACCAGGGATCCCGAACCCTGCAATCCTAAGTTTAGGTTTGGTTCAGGGTGTAGGGTTTAGGGTTTAGGGTTTAGGGTTTAGGGTTTAGGGTTTCGGGTTTCGGGTTTCGGGTTTCGGGTTTCGGGTTTAGAGTCCCGAAGCTCCCAGATCCCGAACCCACTGTGGAAAGCCTCAACCCTATAGAGCCTGCTGCTTGCCCAAAGGGTCCATGTACCCATAGTATATACTTGGGCCTTAAAGGAGTTCCTATACAGTAGCTTCAAGGCCCAAATATGTACTATATGGGTCCATGGACCCTTAGGGTTGCCACTGCAGACCTTCTTCCGTCCCTCACAAGTCCGAAAGTCCTAAAAATGGCGGCTTGGGGGTTTGAGATGTAGGGTTGTAGGGTTAGGGTTTAGGGCAAACCCTAAACCCTAAACCCCAGACCCTCAACCCTGAACCTTCTTTCAGGACTTAGTCTGCGTCCTAAACCCAGACCTTGTATGCAAGGAGGTGGAGCAGTTCTTCCATATGGAGGGAAGCTGTGGCAAAGGAGGGCCACTCATCTGGCGTTTACAAAAGGTTAGTCACCCTTTAACCCGTTGGTTCCCTTCTATACCCGTAACTAGAAGAAGTGCCCTCCTTGCCAATGCTGCGCGTTGCAAAAATCAACTCATTCCGGTTAGGCTTTACATGCACAAAATGATCGGGAGTTCGACTCCAAAACACAGACTTTGTTGATAAGTGGGGAGCTTTTGAGGGCTCGAGGCCACGTGCATCACACGGACTCCACGTGATTGAAACCTTAAACCCTAAACCCTAAATGCATATTGCAAATATGAGGGCCTCTTTTATTTCAACAGGCGCAGCCCAGGGGGTCGAAACTGGGGGATATGTTGGGGCTTAAGGGCGCTTAGGGTTTAGAGCTTAGCGGGTTAGAGGGTTTAGGTTTAGTGTTTAGAGTTTAGGGGCTTGGGGTTTAGGGGTTTCGGGTTTAGTCGTCCACAAAGCTCCATCAGATCCCAGCAGGAAGAGAAGGCTGAGTATGATCGTCTGGGTGCCACGAAACCCTGAACACTAAACCCTAAAGCCAAGGCTCGATACTGAAGATTCCGGAAGATGTGGCAAGGTCGTATGGGCTATAGTTATCATCCTGACGTCAGGGTTTAGGGTTTTGGGGATTTTTGGGACCCTAAACCCTAAATCCTAAACCCTAAACCCTAAACCCTAAACCCTTGTTTAGGGTTCCGTGTGCCTCCTCAAAGGGCAGCAAGACCAGGTATGGCACCATCCGACGAGGCTTCCCTCACGCTTCGGAGTACTACAGCCCGTGTGAGGTGGGGTGATTTAGGGTTTAGGGTTTAGGGTTTAGGGTTTAGGGTTTAGGGTTTAGGGTTTAGGGTTTAGGGTTTAGGGGAGTACTGCAGCCCGTGTGAGGTGGGGTGATAAGCACGAAGAGTCCTTCAGCGTTAAAACCCATGAGCCCCGTACGAAGCAGGATTTCCAAAACTATCATGTTTAAAAAAAGGAAAAGCTCTGTAAGCGCCAAAGACCCAGATTTCTACCAGCCCTCTATACACCAGAAGCGACAACGCCTGATCTTTCTGGCGAGTCATCTGGCACCACTGTTGCTTTCTCATTTTCCTGATAGGCTGTACGGTTCATAAACCCTAGACCCGAAACCCGAATCCCTACACATAATCCCGGTCATTAAAGGGTTTTTTCGGTCTAAAGCTCAGTGCTCGGGGCACGTAGCTACAGGTGTAGGGCAGATGGCCTTCCTACTCCGCAGAACCCTAAACCCTTATGGTTGAACTTCACCTTACACCGTAAACCTAACTCCTGAACCGATGGTCCACTTGTTGAGCAAACAAGGAAGGGGCATCGCGCTCAAGCTACCAAAAACGCGACAATGTGTCAGTGGTGGTCGACTAGGCAAGAGAGGCTTCATACTGCCTCGAAGTCACAAGTGATGGTGGACCACATGAACGAGACTTTTTATGCTGAGGCTTACAAGCACATGCAGATAATCGGCTCGCTTCTCATGAAAGGAACCCATTCCATGTACGTCAACGCCTTGCAGGCTATCTGTTCAGTCAGAACATCAACGCTCGCAAGATAGGTTGCTCTATTCCTGGTTTCTTTTGCCAGGACTGGCAGTCGCGTGGTGGATGCCATCATGATTCACTGAAGAATGTATTGTGCGAGCAACCACTCCAGAACGAGCTTAGTGATGCAAGTCGTATCCACTGGAACGCTAAACCCTAACGGGTTCCTAAGCCCTGTAACCCTAACCCCTTCAACCCTAAACCCTGAAACTAACACTGCCTGTCTAAACCCTGGTCCTAAGCCCGTATATCAACCCTGACGGGCCCCGGGAGGGAATACAGGGAAGAGTCGTCTCATATCATGTATCCAAAGGTGTTTGGGGGCTTTAGGTTTAGGGTTCAAGATTTAAGGTTGAGAGTTTAAGGTTTAGGGTTTAAGGTCTAGGGTTTGTTCAGGGTTTAGGTTTAGGGCTACGAAGGTCCAAGAGTCTATAAGGGATTGTGTAGAGCGGGAAGAAAATGCCAGCTAAAGATCAGGCCATCTTTTATGACATCGTGAGTCCGTATTCAGTCAAAGTACAAGCATGCTTGTTCATTTGCATATGTGTATATGTATATGTATATATATATATATATGGTCCCGGGCTGCCACGTCCCCCCCCCCCCCCCACCCCCATGGTATCCTCCCCCCCCCATCCTCCCTTGGATCCCTGCCCCCACCCCCCACCCCCTTGGTACCCCCTTGGTGTGGGTGTGGTTGGGGGGTTGGGGTTTAAGGGTTTCGGGTTTAAGGTTTAAGGTTTAAGGATTCCCCCACCCCCCTGTGGTGTGGGTGTGGTTTGGGGGGCCAGGATTTAGTGTTTAAGGTTTAGGGTTTAGGGTTCGGGGTTTAGGGTCTGAGGTTTAGGCCCGTGGTGTGATTGGGGGGTTGGGGTTAGGATTTGGGGTTGAAGGTTTAAGAGACCGGCCACCCGTGCTACCCCTGCGCCCCCCCCGTGGTGTGGGTGTGGTTGGGGGGTTAGGGTTTTAGGGTTTAAGGTTTAAAGTTTAAGGTTTAGGGTTTACATAAGTTTAGGGTTTAAGGTTTAGCCCCCCCTGTGCTGTGAATGGGGGGTTGGCGTTTGGGGATACGGGTATACGGTTTAGGTTAAGGGTGTGAGGTTTAAGTTTGTTTTGAGGTTTAGGGAGAGGCTTGGGGTTTAGGGGGGCGGGGGGGCCGCGGGCGGGTTCCATTAAAATGGATTGGGGGTGGGCGGGGGGGGGGGGGGATACATGGGGGGGGGGCGGGGGCCCCGGGAGCCCGAGACCATATATGCGACATATAGCAACGTCCGGACCTGCAATCTAAACCGTAGACACCCTCAAACCCTCAAGCTCGTAAACGTTAACCTCTGAACCTACAAGGTGGGGCCCCCTAGCTATACGTAGAGTTATAAGAACCCGAAATTGGGTTATAAGGGTCCTAACTTAGGTTATAAGTCCCTTATCTATAGTTACTTTAGTAAGGGGGGCCCTCCTTGTAGACGCCTCAAGCCTTAAGCCGCTAAGCCCTAAACCTTAAACCCCCTTGCCCTTAACCCTAAACCTCAACCCTTAAACCTCAAGCCCTCAAATGCTGGCCTTTATCGTATTAGAACTCAAAACAACCTACAACCTTAGGCCCCCCTTACTATAGTAACTATAGTTAAGGGACTTATCACCTAAGTTAGGATCCTTTGAACCCAAATTTAGGGTTCTTATAACTCTACGTATAGCGGGGGGGCCCCTCCTTGTAAGCCTCCGGGCAGACATGGCATGAACTGGGGTAACTTGGGCCTTTCATCCTGGCGGATAGCGCCGCCGGAGATGTGCCACCCCCCCCCCCTAAACCCTAAACCCTCAACCCTCAACCCTAAACCCTCAACCCTAATCCCTAAAACGTTAACCCCCAAGCTTATAGTACAGGACGGCTTCCACACCCTGGGGGAACTTCAAGACCCTAAACCCTAAATCCTAAATCTCTAAACCTTTAACTCCCGAGCCAAACACTCAACCCTAAACCCCTAAGTCTCCAGCATTCACATCCTACACCCTGAGCCCTACACTGCCGCCTTTGCGAAGGTGGCCGTGAAGGTTGCGTCGGAGCGCGATGTGCGTGGCTTGACATGTTTAGGGATTTGGGGTTTATGGACCTTTTGAAAAGGTCACAGCCAGTGACATTCCCCAGCATCCACCGAAGACACGAAGACCAAGAAAGCAAAGACAGAAGAGCGCAACATCGGCCTCAAGGTCAATCGTCAGTTCTAAGACAGTGTCACGGTTGAGGATGCATGGGGCAAGTGCATCAAGAAGAAACCCCTAAACCCCTAAACCCCTAAACCCCTAAACCCCTAAACCCCTAAACCCCTAAACCCCTAAACCCCTAAACCCCTAAACCCCTAAACCCCTGAACCCCTGAACCCCTAAACCCCTAAACCCCTAAACCCCTAAACCCCTGACCCCTAAACCCCTAAACCCCTAAACCCCTAAACCCCTGACCCCTAAACCCCAAACCCCAGACCTCTAACCCTAAACCCTAAACCCTAAACCCTAAACCCTAAACCCTAAACCCTAAACGCGCAACCTCGGGGAGTTGAGATTGAATGATGACCTCATGGAGGGTGGTGAAGCAGATGCAAACCGTGAGAAAAGTTCATTTTAAGAACACGGCCGGCGCAAGCACAACGGGTATGCCCAGCAGCAGGGTGTAGGGTTTAGGGTTTAGGGTTTAGGGTTTAGGGTTTAGGGTTTAGGGTTTAGGGTTTAGGGTTTAGGGTTTAGGGTTTCTGAGCCCTAAGGGTCCATGTACCTAAATCGGGTATACTTGGGCCGTAAAGTACCTCCTATATAAGGACTTTGGGGCCCAAGTATATAATCATAAGGTACATGGAACCTTAGGGGTGGTACCCTCCATATTTTTTTGGTACCCTGCACTATCATTTGTGGGCGTTTTTTCGGCGACCCGTGGTTGATTTGGGGACGAAAAGGACCCGATTAGGTTTTAGGGTTTAGGGTTTTGGGCTTGAAGATATGGGTTTAGGGTTTCAAAATACAGGGCTATCCCTACTCCCTAAACCCTAAACCCTAAACCCTTCTAAGGCTTCTAGGGCCGAAGGTGTAGGGCCAAGAGGTGCCAATGCCCCTTCAAAGCCTCTACATTCAACAGAGGGTTCCCCAATTCAAACTCAAGGAACTTTATTTGGACCTAGGAGAATACCCGAACCCTCAAGCCTAAACCCTAAATCCTAAAACCCTGAACCCTACACCCTAAACTCTGAATACCCCAGCCATAAACCCGAAACTCTGAATACCCTAACCCTATATAACCCAGAACCCTAGAGTTTGTGGGCCCAAAACCCTACTGACGTCTGCAGGATCCCTCTCCGAGTTGGGGGGTTTAGGGTGTAGGGTTTAGGGTGTAGGGTTTAGGGTTTAGGGTTTAGGGGTAGGAGGTCGGTTCCTTTGTTGAACACCTTGAGACTTTTTTTTTCCTTTTTCGGCTCGAACATGTTTTGGGTTAAGTCTATTTAGGTTTTTCTTTGTAGGGCTTAGGATCATACGGTTTAGGGTTGAAGGTTTCAGGGTGTAGGGTTTAGGGTTTATGGGGTTGAGGGTTGAGGGTGGTAGGATTTGTTTAGGGCCCTTGAGCCTTGTCAGCCCAACCAGAGCCAAAAGCATTAGCACAAGCATCGTTTAGGGTTTATGGTTTAGGGTTTAGGGTTTAGGGTTAGGGTTTAGGGTTTAGGGTTTAGGGTTTAGGGTTTAGGGTTTAGGGTTTAGGGTTTAGGGTTTAGGGTTTAGGGTAGCCGTGCAATTGCGGTGAGCCTGCTAAGTGGCAGGACAGTTTCACTGGAAGCTGGCCCGGACGAGTCTGTAGAATCTTTGAATAGCAGGGCACAAAGCACTCTGGTGGTTGGTTCTAAACCTCCCAAACCCCACACCCCAAGCCCTAAACCCTAAACCCTAAACCCTAAACCCTAAACCCTAAACCCTAAACCCTAAACCTTAAACCCTAAACCCTAAACCCTAAACCCTAAACCCTAAACCTTCTACCTTCCAGACTCTAGACCCTAAAGCCCCATAAGGCCACGAGCTGAAGATGCTGTCAGTCGCCGGACGCCATCCCAGTGCCAGCTGGCAGCAGTGGGTTTGGGGTTCAGGGTTTAGGGTTTAAACGGTGTAAACCTTAGGGTTTAGGGTTTAGGGTTTAGGGTTAAGGGTTATTAGGGTGTTTAGGGTTTAGGGTTTAGGGTTTAGGGTTCAGAAGGTTTAGGGTTTAGGGTTTGGGTTTAGGGTCCACGGTTTAGGGTTCTACCCTTGGGCCCAGAATAGCTCTTTAAAAACCTTTGCCTGAGTTCTTTGGAAGGCTTTGCTCGGAGGTTCATGGTACTTATTTTAACCCTTGTAGTAGAGTAGGTAACCTTTAACCTTTTTGGGGTAGTAGAATCCCCTTATCATCCCAAAGGTTAACCTTTAACTCCCCCAGGTTACTGGACAACCAGGTAACCCCAACGACAATGAACCCCTTCCCCAAATAGAACCATATTAGGGTACAGTACTTCAGGGGCTTATACCCTAGACCTTGAACCCTAAACCCCAAACCCCATACTGATATACACTCCTTAGAAGTACTACTGTACCATGAACCTCCAAGTGCAGAGTTTCGGGTTTTAGGTTTCAGGGTTTAGGGTTTAGGGTTTAGGGTTTAGGGTTTTGGGATATATAGGGTTTAGGGTTTAGGTTTCAGGGTGTTTTGGTTAGGTATTGGGTTTACGGGCTTTTGGGGCTTGAGTGAGTGCGCCGGCTTTAGGGGTTTAGGGAAGTCAGGGTTCAGGGTTTAGGGTTTAGGGTTTAGGGTTTAGGGTTTTGGGATAGATAGGGCTTCAGGGTATAGGGCAGATACGGCAGAGGGTATAGACTTTAGGCTTCTTCCGCTTTAGGCTTTGCTTCGCTAGGGTTCCATTGGGTTTGGTGTTTAGGGCGGGACCCCATGTGCAGATGCTTAACTTCCCCTACAATAAACTCCTAAACCCCTAAACCCCTAAACCCCGAACCCCTGAACCCTAAACCCTGAACCCTAAACCCTAAACCCTAAACCCTAAACTCACCACCTTTTTCATTCCGAGGCGGCTCCGGGACCTAGCTCCTCTCATGGCCCCCCATCTACACCTTGAACCCTGCACACCCTCAACCCAGTAACCCTAAACCCTACAGGCGCCAAACCCAAAAGTACATAAGAATAAACCCTAAACCCTAAACCCTAAACCCTAAACCCTAAACCCTAAACCCTTACATATTTTTCATGCCCGAGCCGTAGGTCATCAAACACCACGGCGCCTTTCGCGGCAACAACGGAGGCAGACGGTTCTGTCTTTGTGCAGTGGGGGGCTCTGGGGAAAGGTTTAGGGTTTAGGGTTTAGGGTTTAGGGTTTAGGGTTTAGGGTTTAGGGTTTAGGTTTCAGGGTTTAGGGTTTAGGGTTTAGGGTTTGGGCTTCAGGGGCAGGGGGGTTGGGGGTTTTGTTTGTTTCAGAAACCTTGATGACCTACGTAGGGTTGCTCGTATACCCAGGACCTCAAAACCCTAAAGCCCTAAACTCCGGACAATATACACCCCAAAGTGCCCATGTAGCAAAATAGTATGTACTTGGGCCTCAAAGGGGTTCCTATACAGTAGCTTTAGGGCCCAAATCTGTACCTTAAACCTCAAACCCCAAACCCCAAATCCTAAATCCTAAACCCTAAACCCTAAAAACCCCAAACCCGACCTTCAGGTCGCGGTCCGTGGAGTTTAGTCCTGGAGTTCTACCCCGCCGGGGACCTCTGGCACTTCTGCACGGACGCCAGGTTGCAGCTTAGGGTTTAGGGTTTAGGGTTTAGGGTTTAGGGTTTAGGGTTCAGGGTTTAGGGTTTAGGGTTTAGGGCTTAGGGTTTAGGGTTTAAGGTTTAAGGTTTAAGCGTTTAGGGTTTTGGGTTTAAGGAGTTGAAAAACCACGTGTCCGGGAGTTTAGGTGCTGGGGTTAGTAGGACTTGAGGGCTTACAGGGCGCATAGGGTAAAGAATTTGTAGCGTTTGTAGGTCTTATAGGGTTCATGGGGTAGAGGGATTGGTTCGGGGTTTGCGTAGTTTCGTGATCCCTTGCCTTAATATGGTGATTTACCTTCTTCGAAGGGTTCTGAAGAATGGGCCCTTGAGTTTTATGGGGCATATAAGGGGCCCCAATGTAAGGGCCCGTACTACGGGACCATGAAGCTACCCTAAACCTTGAACCCTAAACCCTAAAACCCTAAACCAGGCACCCCCCCAGTGGTTTCAACTTTTCCTCCCAGTGCAGGTTTGCAAAAGAGCCCTGGTCTTTGAAACCCCCCGCGAACCCAAAAGAGCCCACTTTAGTGTTTAGCGTTTAGGGTTCAGGGGACCTCTCCCTTGCCGTGAAATTTTGTGTCTGATCACTGAGGAATCGACTCTTGTTTGGTGGTTTAGGGTTTAGGGTTTAGGGTTTAGGGTTTAGGGTTTAGGGTTTAGGGTTTAGGGTTTAGGGTTTAGGGTTTAGTCTTCTGCAGCCCTTCCCAGTGCAAAAGCTCAAACAAACAGTCGTTGAGCCGGGATGTTCATGAGCCTTTGCAGGTGAGGAACAGAAAAGCTAGATGCCCCCAACCAGGAAGCCTAAACTTCGTCACGACATCTTCCCAGACCCTTGGGAGGACCCAAAAGGCAGAACCCCCAAAGAGTAACCCACACTACTTTATTGGGTCATTCTTGAGAACCCTTAAGTGGTGCTTTTGGGGCTCTGGGTTCCCCTTTTTAGTCTAATGTGGTTACTGGGCTTCTAGGCTACATGAAGGGCTTAACTATAGGATTTACTTCACGGATCAGGGACACAGTAAGCGAGGTAACTAAACCCTAAACCCTAAACCCTAAACCCTAAGCCCGAAATTTTCGTACTACCTGAATGAAGGTAGCCACAGCCCTACTTTCTAAGTGCCCCGCTCCTTCCCAGATACGGGGTACAGAGGGCAAACCCGATTAGGGTTTAGGGCCCGCCTACCCCAACAGAGGTGAGAGGGGTGGCGGGCGGGTTTAGGGTTTAGGGTTTATGGTTTAGGGTTTAGGGTTTAGGACACACTCAATCACCTCCTCTACAAGGCTTCTTCGTCCCTGGCGATGATTTCGAGTGAGTGCGTTCCTTTCTGGAGGCCGCCCCCCCGACGAGAGGAACAACCATGTGTCGGCCTCAACTCTCATCCCCACCTCCTCCAAGGCATTCTTAAGAATGTTTCTGTGCAACCCTACACCCTAAACCCTAAGCCCTACACCCTGAACCCTAAACCCTGAACCGTAATGATAAGGTGCTAAAGGGGGGGTCTAAGGGTTGGAGGCATCCAGTCAAGCATCGGGAGCCTGAGTATTATTGAGTCTGAGGCGAGCAACAATACACCGCGCCAGCCCCGACGCTCGCTTCTTCCGCCGAAGCCGGAGGAGCTGTCCATCTCGGACCAGGTCCGAGCCTTGTGGCAAGCTGTGCGACACCTGGAGTCGTCACGCTCGCCCTCACGCTCCCGCTCGCGCTCCAGACGCTCCAGACGCTCCAGACCCTCGCTCTCCCCGGGTTACACAGCTGAGACGTAAACATGTAAACACAGATTATGGGGGACCTCAAAAGGTGTAGGGGGAGAAATCGGCGGCTCTCCCTGTGATTGACGTGATCCCTGAGGTACTCACGACAGCCTCTAGGGACATGTTTTGATGGCTAAGTGGTTTAAACCCTAGAACCCTAGAAACCTAAGCCCCAAACCCTCAACCCCAAACCTTTAAACCCGAAAACCCCGGAAAAAAAAACCTAAACCCTAAACCCTAAACCCTAAATAGGGTTTAGGGTTTAGGGTTTGGGGTTTGGGGTTTGGGGTTTGGGGTTTGTAGGATTTGAAGATTTAAGCAAGGATTGCTTGCAGCTCAGCACGGCGCTGTCCTTCCTGCACAACCTGCTTTTGGCCGGGAGCCATAGCCAGCCATCCTTCCTGTACATTCACCCTAAACCCTAAACCTTAAACCCTGAACCCTGAACCCTAAACCCCAAACCAAACCCTAAACCCCAAACCCCAAACCCTAAACCCTAAACCCTAAACCCAACTTGTGGATCCCGGGCTCTCATTAAGCCCTCCTCCTCAAAACCAGGTGCCAAGCGGTCTGAGTGGCGACCAGATTTTTGGGTTTAGGATTTAAGGTTTAGGGTTCAGGGTTGTGGGTTTAGAGCGGGGAATGGTTGAGGGCTGAGGGCAGGGCCAAGCCACAGAGGTAATTGCCCTAAACCTCAACGACTTGCGTGGTCCCTGAATATGGTCCCCTGCCTTCCTTTCAAGGCTTCTGAAGTATGGTCTGTTTTTTTTTGTAGGGTACATACTGAACGGAGTTTGGGGCCTCATGCTTCGGAGCTCTTTTCTTTCTGTTCGGAGCTCTTTTTCCTGTCCGGTTCGACTTGGCAACTCAGCGGTACCCTTGACCCTTTGCTTGGTTCTGGGCTCCCTTGTAAAGTAGCGCAACCCCCAAAAAGGCTGCCCAACCCTAAACCCTAAACCCTAAACCCTAAACCCTAAACCCTAAACCCTAAACCCTAAACCCTAAACCCTAAACCCTAACAAGATGGTTACTTGGCCACGAAGTTAGCAACCTCAGGGCCTGCAGCACATCCACGAGCGGAAGATCTTCCACCGAGATGCATCTCTGCCCGCACCTAGGGTTTAGGGTTTAGGGTTTAGGGTTTAGGGTTTAGGGTTTAGGGTTTAGGGTTTAGGGTTTAGGGTTTAGGGTTTAGGGTTTAGGGTTTAGGGTTTAGGGTTTAGGGCTGCTTTTGGTGGAAAGCAGATGCCCTGTTCTCACATAATTGAGGGGCTCTACTGAATCTAGATCTTTGTAGCGGTATGGGTGTTCGTGCTGTGCGTGTCGCCTGTGGGTCTTGCTGTTAGCTTGCTGGGGTTTAGGGTTTCGGGTGTGTCTTGCATGTCTGCTCGCGATCATTGTGTTAGTTTGGGCATAGTGAAGTGTAGGGGCTCTGCGTTCAAGGATCTTGGGTGGCTTGTAATGACCGGGCTTTCGAGTCGTACGCAACCCCTAAAACGTAAAACTCCACAGTGTCTCCTCACCGGCCGTTGCAGTGTGACTGCTTCTACATGTATCCCAGTGGCATGGCCATACATATGCCACCATACAGAGTAGAGGCCCCCTTACTAAAGTAACCATAAAGTAACTACAGTTAAGTTAAGGTTAAGGGGCTTAGAACCTAAGTTAGGATCCTTTACAACCCAATTTAGGGTTCTTATAGCTCTACTTATAACTAGGGGGCCCCTCCTTGTACAGTTCTCTTCCCGGAGATGTGGTACAGGGAGGGCCGCGTCCGTAGCGCAGCTGAATCCTTGGCGGCAACGACGAGCTGGACTGGTATATATATATATATATACACATATATATATATATATATGTATATATATACACATATATATATATCTATGTATATGGGTGGTTGTCAAACTATTGGTTCCTTTTTGGGTCCCTATTATAATGCAGCGCTTAAAATTTTGGATACCCCAAAAGGGATTATAAGTTTGACAACCACCCATATGGCACAGCTGGACCTGCAATAGATGAGCCCCTACCTCAATGTTCATGAAAAGTATGGGCAGAGACTCTGCGTCTGTAAGATCCATACCCACGGCCCCTAAACCATTGAGGCGGCAGCAGCCCTAAACCCCAAAACCCCTAAACCCCCAAACCCCAAACCGTATTAGGTAGCCTTAGAAGTACCTTGATTTGGCTTAAAATTCATCCTCTGCAGAGTTACCTTACTTTCAAACACCACTTAAAAGTCCGTGATCCTTAAACAGAAGGTCAAGCCCCTGAACCGCAAACTTCTTAAACCCCTAAGCCCCCAGACCCCCAAACCCCTAAAGCCCTAAAACCTAAACCTCAAAACACTAAACCCCTGAACCCTAAACCAAAATTCTCAAACCCCAAACCCCTAACCCCCGTCACACCTCGGACCCAGACTAGGCCGTTATACCCCCTTTTCTTAAGGATAAGGTCCCTGTGCAAGCCCCCTTTAAACCAAAAAAGGGGCACCCTTGTCATTCCTCGGCTACTCCTGGGTCTAGCCCTAAGCCCTAAACCCTACACCCTACACCCTAAACCCTCAACCCTAAGCCCTAAACCCTACACCCTACACCCTACACCCTAAACCCTCAACCCTAAACCCTAAACCCTAAACCCCAAACCCTACCTCTTCGGATCTGAAAGGTCAAGCCAGAGAACATCCTCGTCACTAGCGACGAGCGTGCCGTACTCTGCGACTTCGGTGTTGCGGAGCCACTGAGCTGCGGTTTAGGGCTTAGGGATGAGGTTTAGGGTTTAGGGTTTAGGGTTTAGGGTTTAGGGTTTGGGGTTTGGGGTTTAGGGTTTAGGGTTTAGGGCTTAGGGCATTAGGGTTTAGGGCTTGAGGGCTTTAGGGGCGCCCGATCTGCATCTTCGCGTGGCGAAGACGGCGTGGACAACAGAGGAAAGCATGCTATGGATTCTTGGCACTGTGTGAGCCGCCTTGTCCGGGCTTGACAAGAGAATTTCTTCTTGTTTATGGACACAGCCAGCCCGCACATGGCCCAGAATGTACTATTGGAGGCTCGCAAATTGAACCTTCGGGTCGTTCCTGTGCCAGCTGGCTTGACAAGTCTCGTCCAGCCCCTCGATACGCACGGCTTCGCGAGCTTGAAGCGCCACATGCGTGAGCAGTATTCTCAATGCCTGTCCGGTGGTGATTTCAATCCGCATGCATTCTGGGTTTAGGATTTAGGGTTTAGGGTTTAGGGTTTAGGGTTTAGGGTTTAGGGTTTAGGGTTTAGGGTTTAGGGTTTAGGGTTTAGGGTTTAGGGTTTAGGGTTTAGCCCTGTTCTTCTTTTTTGTTGGTTTAGGGGTTTCAGAATTTTGGGGCTTATCGGGACTGGGGTTAGGGCTTACAGGCTTTGGGCTGACAAGGCCGAGTGGGCTGAGGGCTTGGGGTTTAGGGTTTAGGGTTTAGGGTTTAGGGTTTAGGGTTTAGGGTTTAGGGTTTAGGGTTTAGGGTTTAGGGTTTAGGGTTTAGGGTTTAGGGTTGGTTTTGGATATTTCAAGGGACCAAAAGAAAGAACCCTTATAAGGGACCTTAGGGGTTCTTTAGGGGTCATTTCGAGGCTATTGTGGTACATAGGGACTATATAAGGTAGATGTGGGGGTTATATGGGGGGAAGAAGTTTAAGGGGCCCTTCTCGGGGTCCCTTCTCGGGGTCCCTCCTCATGCCCCTGAATGCTTCAGGGCTTAGGGTTGAAGCCTGAAGTGCTCGCGACAGATAGGTAGCTTCACAGGGACCCCAGGGCGTGTGGTCCCAATAGGCACGCTAAACTCTAAACCCTAAACCTAAAGCCCCCCGAAAATCCTAAAGGCCAAGAAAACCAAAAAGCCTAAACCCTCAAAACCTAAAGCCCTAAACAAAATCCTAAACCCCAAACCCTAAAAAACTAAAAACCTAAACCCTATACACCCTAAACCTAAAACCTGAAGCCCTAAACCCTAAAATCCCCCACACCTTGAATCCCGAGTGTCGTGTCTCAGGATCGTGTCCTCCACCCCCGGCCTGACGAAGATGGGCAGGCCCCGAGTTTGGGTTTAGGGTTGAGGGTTTAGGGTTTAGGGTTCAGGGTTTAGGGTTCTGGCGGTTTAGGGTTTAGGGTTTAGGGTTTAGGGTTTAGGGTTTAGGGTTTGGGCCATGTTTAACTTCACAGCTGAGGGCTGAGGGGTTGAGAAGTTGCCCTAAACCCTAAACAGCCCTAACGCCCTAAATCCCCAAAGCACTAGAATCCTGAACCCTAACACCTTCCTTTATGTATATATATATATATATCCTAAACCCGAAACAGCCCTAACCCCCTAAATCCCTACTGTAAAGCACTAGAATCCTGAACCCTAGCACCTTTAGAGAGTGTTTCGGGTGCAGGGCCTTAACAAGTGACTAGTCATGGTTAGGGCTTCGGGCTCCATTGGGAACACAGGCCTCTTAAAATCATACAAGTTATTGCCTGACTCAGGATGAGGGTTTAGGGTTTAGGGTTTAGGGCTTAGGGTTTAGGGTTTAGGGTTTAGGGTTTGGGGCTTCTGGATTTTTGTGATGTAGTGTTTGTTTTGAGGTTTAGGGCACCTCAAAACCTGCTCAGTTCTCAAGAAGGGTTTAGGGTTTCGGGTTTAGGGTTTAGGGTTTAGGGTTCAGGGTTTAGGGTTTAGGGTTTATTCCAACCCTACACCTTACACCCCCCCCTCCCAAGTCCCTGAAGCCCCAAACCAAGAAATCCTGCCCCCTAATCATGGGGAGGGTAGTTACATGGTCCCTCAACATGGGTTCCTTACCTTCGTTAAAGGGGTTCTGAAGTATGGGCCCTTGGATGTTTTAGGGTGTAAAGTGGTTGTTAAGGGTCCCCCAGTTAAGGGCCCAATGCTAAGGGACCGCGAAACCACCCTAAGCCCTAAACCCTAGACCCTAGACCCTAAACTTTAAACCCTAAACCCTAAACCCTAAACAAACCCTAAACCCTGCCCTAAGCCCTAAACCCTAAGCCCTAAACCCTAAACCCTAAACCCTAAGCCCTAATTCCCTACTAAGAACCCCAGTGATTGCTAGTTTTTTCTCAACAGAAACTCTTCGCCCCAGATAGCGAGTGCTTCGTAAACCTCTCTCCAGGCCTGCCGGACCAGGGTCCGGACCTTCCGCCAAGGGACCGCGCGCGGTTGCTCTTAAATGTGCAGGCCTCCAACGCTATGTTTGGCGATGTGGCGCATGTGGCACTGATGACCGCGCAAGAGAGCATGGCATTCTGGACAAAGAAAAGGCATGCGTAATCCCTGCTGTGCCCCTTCCCGAGTCCGGCGTGCCTGCCTCGTGTGGGGAAGGTGATGGTGCTCCACACCCTCGATCTGTCGCGACTACGTCTCGCGTCCGCTGAGGTGTGTTTGGGGCAGGGAACCATCCCCTCTGCGCACCGCCAATACAACATGTCCTGCTGCTCCCGTTGCCCCACTACCCACCATCTGTCCGTGTGGGGCCGACATGTGTCCCTCTCTGACGATTTGTGGGTGCTGGGTCAGGATCTGCAGAGGAGGCTCCCCTGCCTCCACCCACTGCCCGGTCCGCGCCTGCTGACTGGCAACACCACCACCACCACCACCACCTAAACCCTAAACCCTAAACCCTAAACCCTCACCCAAGGGTTCCCTTAGAGTAAAACTCTTCCCTGACACTGCAGGGGGTTGACGCCGCAGTACGCCTCGCCTGAGATGATCGCCAGGAACTCCATGAACTTTACAGGCCTAGCACGGGGGGTTTAGGGTTTAGGGTTTAGGCTTTAGGGTTTAGGGTTTAGGTTTTAGGGTTTAGGTTTTTTTTTTGAGGGGGGGGGGGGGGGGTAGGGGATATAGGGTCTTCGGGGATTTAGGGTTTAGGGTGATGCGGGGTTTAGGGCTCAGGGTTTAGGGTTTAGGGGGTTCAGGGGATTTAGGGGAGTTAGGGGGTGCAGGGCTTAGGGTGAGACGGGGTTTAAGGGGCTTCAGGTGATTGCGGGGATTTATAAGGGCTTTCAGAGATTTAGGGGTTTAGGGTTTAGGGAGATAGGGGGTTTCGCGGATTTAGGGGGTTTGGGGGTTTTGGGTTTTAGAGGATTTTAGGGGGTTCAGGTGTAGGGATTTGGGGGGTTTCGGCCGCAGGGTTTTCGTGTTTCGAGGGTTTAGGTGGTTTAGGGGGTTTGGGGGGTGCAGGGGGTTTAGGGTGATCGGGTTAAGGGGTTTAGGGTTTTGGGGCCTGAAGGGGTCTAGGACAGGGTCTAGAGTGTAGGGATGTTTGTTTTCTGGTGTTCGGTGTCGTGGGTATAGGGTAGAGAGCTTTGGCCGTTTAGAGATTTGGGGCACGCTGGCTTCGGATCTGGCTTGTGCGCTGGGTTTAGGATTTAGGGTTTAGGGTTTAGGGTTTAGGGTACGCCAGGAAAGTCCCACTCTCAGATTTTCATCGACTACGCGGTGGATCAGATCGTGCCAACTACCTTCAGTTTGAGCTGTCTTTGGCTCGTGCCTCCCTGTCGGGAATTTGGAAACTCGCGTGAAGCAGTGAAGCATGTGACGCCAGGCTTGAGCATCTGGTTGATGCGCGCAATCTGGGGGACGCTGCGAAACGCGGCTTCTTTTTCTTGGCAGACTAGCGCGGCAGAGCAGCGCAACACGGGGTTAGGAATCAACAAATACAAAACTCCCTGAGAGCGAGGTGCCTCCATCTACACAGCAAGACATGCCCGGAGCTCCTAAACCCTATAACCCTATATGACCTGAAACCCGGAAACCCTGAAACCCTAAATCCTGAACCCTAAACCCTAAACTCCTACTCTGCTCCCCAACAAGCTCAATAGATTGAAGGTCTATTTAGGGGGGTTTAGGGTTTAGGGTATGGGGTCTAAGGGTAAGGGTACTCCGTACCTCCCACAATGAATAAAACTCCTACTCTGCCCCCTGAACCCACAGAGCTCAATACCTCTTCGCTACATGTCCTTGAAATTTGGGATCCCTCAATAGATTAAAGGTCTACTTAAGCGGTATTTGGCTCTCTGGGTACTCCCTCTACTCCGCAAACACCAAAACTCCCATAACCCATCCTCGTATGTTCGAAGCTGTGAAGCCCTGTGTCCTACGTCCATCGGCCCTGTACCTGAATCACACATGTAAACATGCCCAAAAAGTTGGAGCACTTTCCCAACGTCTTATGGGCCCCATGGGATTGCTCCAGGCCCTAAACCCTAAAAACCATAAACCCACCCTAGACCCTAAACACTAAACCCACCCTATACCCGTTAAACCCCCTTAACCCTACCCCCTAAACCCTCCCTAAACCCTAAACCCTAATTAATCCCAAAAGCTTAAAACCTAAACCCACTTAAAAGAAAGAACCCTAACCAAAACCCTAAGCCTTGGAAACACTAACAACCTACAAGACTCCTAAACCCTAAACCCTAAACCCCAAACCCTAAACCCTAAACCCTTATCTCGAGCTGCGCGCGGTTCTGTGGCGCCCTGTGGAAGGCGACGTCTACGCGGCCGGCGCGACCTTCCATTTCATGGCCCTGCGACCCAGAGCTGATGGGTTTAGGGTTTAGGGTTTGGGGTTTAGGGGATTAGAGTTTAGGGTTTCGGGTTTAGGGTTAGAGCTCAGCGCTCAAGGCTCAGGCCTTAGGGCTTAGGGCTTAGGGCCTAGGGCTTAGGGCTTAGGGTTGTTTTTTGGGGTGTTTCGGGTTTCGGAGGTGGAGGAACGGCCCGCAAGTACATGTAGATTATGGCCTTCATTCTTTTCCCACAGAGTCGCAGGCATTAATTTCTGGATACAGTGCTTCGGGCCTTTACTTGGAGGTTCATGGTACTCACTAACCATCTATAACTGTACTTATCACTGTACTAACCATATTGGGGCACTTAAGGGGCTTATAAGCGGGCTATAAGTACAGTTATAATTGGTTAATAAGTACCATGAACCTCCGAGTAGGGTGTCGAGAGGCACTTTCCCGTGTAGATCCTGCACCAGTGGGTTGAGGTGGGCTCAGGGTTTAGGATGTCTTGGCACGGGTTTTGAGTTTTAGGGTTTTAGGGTTTTGAGTTTTACTGTTTTGAGTTTGGGGTTGTGTGTAGGAAGGAGCCCTAAACCCTTCGCCCTCGACCAAGCACCCCCCCAGACCATACACCTGAAGATAGGACCCGGTTCTAGGTTCTTTTGTTAAAGGTCTTTCGGTGTCTTTTCGGGTTTTCGTCAGGTTCATTTAATGGTGTTTAGATCCGTTCACCCTAAACCCTACACCCTAAACCCTAAACCCTAAACCCTAAACCCTAAACCCTGGATTTAGGGTTTCGGGTTCGCCCGCTCCCAGATGACCCTGCAGTATGTCGCCACCAGCCTGCGGAAGGAGAGGCGCAGGCCCAACCCCTGGGATTGTGAACACATGCGGTTAGGGTTTAGGGTTTAGGGTTTAGGGTCTAGGCTTTTGGGGTTTAGAGTTTAGGGTTTTGGGGTTTAGGGTTTAGGGTTTTTGGTTTTAGGGTTTAGAGTGCAGGGTTTAGGGTGCCAGCAAACAAGCAAGCAGCAGGGGTTCAGGGTTTATGGTTTATAGGGTTTAGGGAGTTTGGGGTTCAGAGTGTTGTGCACGTGGGTGAGGGATCCCTTTCTACGAGGTATTCCAAGCCCTCATAAAGCCATAAACCGCTCCCGCCCTTACAGGACAAAGGCAAAGGTTCGGGGTGTTAAGGGGCTTGGGTTTAGGGCTTGGGGCTTAGGGGTTGGGTGCTTCATCGGAGGCAGCTCGAGGGATCAAGGTGAACCCTATAATGACATGAAGCCCTGACTCCTCAACCCTAACCCTAACCCCAAACCCTAAACCCTAAACCCTAAACCCTAAACCCTAAACCCTAAACCCTCTTTAAAAAACCCTTCTGCCAGCTGGTTTGGGGACACCACTGTGGAGCTGAACTTTGAGCGCACTTGCCTCAAGGAGCTTCCCGTCTCCTGCCAGGCAGGGATGAGTTTAGGGTTTAGGGTTTAGGGTTTAGGGTTTAGGGTTTAGGGTTTAGGGTTTAGGGTTTAGGGTTTAGGGTTTCAAGGTCTTCATACTCGGACCCCTAAGGATGTCCCCCTAAGACGTCCCTGAATATGCTCCCAAGATGGCCCGTGTATTCTCTTAAAGGATCTTCAAAAGAGGGCCCCAAACCCAAGGGTTTAGGGTTTAGGGTTTAGGGTTTAGGGTTTAGGGTTTAGGGTTTAGGGTTTAGGGTTTAGGGTTTAGGGTTTAGGGTTTAGGGTTTAGGGTTTAGGGTTTAGGCGTCTCAGGCAGAGCCCCGTGAGTGTTTTATAGGGTTCTTGAGGGAGGGGGAGTTCATGGGGCGTAGGTACTGGGGGCTCTGGGAACCTTAGGGAAGCTTAGGGTTTAGGGTTTAGGGTTTAGGGTTTAGGGTTTAGGGTATAGGGTTTAGGGTTTAGGGTTAGGGTTTAGGGGGAGCAGCAGGAAGTATTCAGGAGCATTGGGTTACATACCCCCCTTGAACCCCACCCTGAACCCTTAACCCTAAACCCTAAACCCTAAACCCTAAACCCTTAAGAGCCATTATGAACCCCACAGGTGTGGTTCCTGTCGGGAGCCCTAAAAATCCTAAGCCCGCGACTTGGCGGCCGAATGGTACCCCGTTGGCCCTCTTGGGTTCTGGGGCCCCCGCTTAAACGCAGCCAAATCGGGGTTAGGGTTTAGGGTTTAGGGTTTAGGGTTAGGGTTTAGGGTTTAGGGTTTAGGGTTTAGGGTTTAGGGTTTATAGGGTTTAGGGTTTAGGGTTTAAGGTTTAGGGTTTAGGGTTTAGGGTTTAGGGTGACAAGGATCAGGGAAAAGCAGTTGCACTACCCAGCAAGCATGGTGAGACATCCGCCGAAAGACGGTCTTCGACAACGCGTTGGCGAAAAGAAGGTCCACATGGGAGGCGATCAACAGTGCAGCGGAGGCAGGTCAAATGTGGGCAATGCACGCAGAGGCCAGCGGCCAAAGTGAAGGTGTGGCACACGAAGTGGGTTGACTGGAAAAGGACTGCTGGTGACAACGAAGGCCTGTCTTTCGACCCATGTGAGAACCTTGATATGACGAGAAGATACATGATAGGGTTTAGGGTTTAGGGTGCCCTTACAATAATATGGTTGCCGGGCCAGCGAGGGGTGTTGTTGTTCGTTCGGTGTGGAGAGGGAGGGGGGGATATTTTCTGTCCCAGGGTTTCAGGTATCATGAGGAGGGTAGTTCCATGCTCCCTTAGTATGGCCCCTTACCTTGGGTTAGGCTATTTCAGGGGTCTATAAGGGGTCCCCTTAGAAGGGGCCCATACTAAGGGACCACGTGCCTACCGTGAGAGTAGTGGGTAGTTAGGGCCGGGGTCACAGGACACTGAAGTGGCGGAGGGTAAGGCCTTGCGCATTCTTGGTTTCTCCAGCTTTGGACGAGTAGGGTGACCAGGTAAGGTATGTCGGTAAAATGTAGAGTTGTACTGAGTACTGAGCACATGAAAAGGGTCATCGTATTGAAATTCCCCTGCTGAATATCTGAAAAGAAGTAGGGAAGTTTCATGGGCCCAGCTATCAGTACACTTACAACCCACTTATAAGCACCTGAACTCTAATTGAGCCCTAAACCCTGAGCCTTGCACCTGAGCCAAGAACATCCAAGAACCTATCCTGCAACCTAAGCCCTCAGGATTTAGGGTTCCTAAACTCTGAACCCTAAACCCTAAACCCTGAAAAAAAAACTTAAGCGCCCCAAGCCCAAGCCGTGAACCCGGCAAGATGCAACTCAGCCCTGGCGCAAGGATCTGCTGGAGCGGATGCCACTACGCAGCAACCTTCCCAAGAGACCCCGACCGCCCGTAATCATGTTATGGGCTTAGGATTTAAGGGGTTTAGGTTTAGGGTTTAGGGTTTAGGGTTTAGGGTTTAGGGTTTAGGGTTTAGGGTTTAGGGTTTAGGGTTTAGGGTTTAGGGTTTAGGGTTTAGCAGGCTTCCCCCAACCACCCGTAGTCATAAGCATGTGGAGTTCAGAGGTTTCGTGCTTAAGGGGCTTAGGGTTTAGGGGTTGAGGGCTTTAGGGGTTTACGGAGTATTCATTGGAGGTAGAAGTATTCCTTGGGGTTTGGGGCTTGGGCTTGGGGAGCGGACTGGCTTGCACTTCAAGTGCTCAACCCCTACAGCGCTCAAGCCCCTACTCCGCTACAGAGGCATGCTTTAAGGATCAGAGGACTTAGTAAGTCGGGTTGGAAGAAAGGTAACAATGCTTAGAATTACTTGTCAGCCCAATCAAGGTACTGTATAACCCGCAGTCGCATACCTTGGGCGGCTTAACCCCGAAAACCCCTAAAACCCTAAACCCCTTAAACCCCTCAAACCCCTCAAATCCCAAAACCTTCAAGCCCTAAACCCCTTGAATCCCCTAAACCCCCTAAACCCCCTAAACCCCAAAACCCCTAAACCCTAAACCCCCAAACCCCTAAACACCAAAAGCCCTAAACCGGCCCTTTTGAACCTCCTAAACCCCGAAACGCCAAACCCCTAAACTGAATAAAGGAACATTCCTTACACCATATAAACCCTAAACCCTAAACCCTAAACCCTAAACCCTAAACCCTAAACCCTAAACCCTAAACCCTAAACCCTAAACCCTAAACCCTAAACCCTAAACCCTAAACCCTAAACCCTAAACCTAATTAAGGGGTATTGGAGTCTCCGGGGATGCAGCCGATGCCATGGCTGCGGCTGAGATGCCGGGGGAATCCCTGCCGTTGGAGGCCTCAGTCCCCCTCGATGTGAAATCTGCATAGGGTTTAGGGTTTGGGGTTTAGGGTTTGGGGTTTAGGGTTTAGGGTTTAGGGTTTAGGGTTTAGGGTTTAGGGTTTGAAAGACTCCGAAAGAGAGAGCTCCTAGTACGAGTTTCGAATCTAAGTGAACTACGTACTTCTGGTGTGAATACGGCCTAAACCCTAAACCCTAAGCAAAGCCCGGGACATAGGAAGCAGTCTTCTGGTGTAGGGGGGATTTAGGTTTCGGGCAGTTAAGGGTTTCGGGGCGTGCGGGTCTCGGACGAGTTTTGGGGGGTGAGGGCTCATAGAGGTGCCCGGTAGTTTAGGGGAGCGAGGGCTTCCTGTTCGATGGGTTGAGGGTTTGGCGCCGCTTTTTAGGGTTAAGCTTTAGGGTTTCAGGATTCAGGGTGAAGAGCTTTCTGCGGGCCGTTTGGATTTAGCTTCAAGTTTTCTTTGGGCCCGAATCCCTACGTAATTCCATAGGACCCATAGAGATGCTTTCTGTTACAAAGCCATATGGTCACTTTTGGGTACCCTGAATAAGAGGGCCGCCTTCTAATAAGGATTGCAAAAGAGACCATATTTTAGAGAAGTGACCATATGGGGGGGGGGGGGGGGGGTGAGCTGCAGATTTAGGGTTTAGGGTGTAGGGTGTACGGTTTAGGGTTTAGGGTTTGGGGCATCCCGTTGATCCCCAAAAAGTCAGAGAACCCCCAAAAATCTGAATGCAGCCCGTTGCGCTTGTAAAGGAATATAGAGAGCTCCAAAGTCAAGGGAACCCTAAAGCGCTAAGAACCCAATACCCTAGAAACCCTACACCCTAAAAACCATAAAACCTAAAACCCTGATCCCTAAAAAACCTTAACCCTAATCCCCCCAAAAAAGAAAACCTAGAACCCTAAACCCTTAAAAACCCTGAACCCTTTAAGAACCAGCATCCCTCAACCCTAAACACAAACCAAGCCCTGACTGATAAGGACCAAGACCTACTAAACCCTAACCCTAAACCCTAAACCCTACGCCCTAAACCCCGCCCGGCACAGGAGTTGCTACAGCCGATCTTCGCCTGCCTCGGACTGCGCGCAGTGCCTGAGGCCCGTTTAGGGTTTAGGGTTTAGGGTTTAGGGTTTAGGGTTTAGGGTTTAGGGTTTAGGGTTGTGGCTCCCTAAACCCTAACACCCAAACCCTAAAGCTCTAAGTTTGGGTTTTCAGGGGGTTAGGGATTAGGGTTTGGGGCTGAGGGGTTCCCCATCCCATGGAGCCCCTTAGGGTTTAGGGTTTAGGGTTTAGGGTTTAGGGTCCTTAACAAACGCCATGGGACAGGGTGGAGCTTCTAGGGTTCACGGGTCGTAGGGTTCAAGTGTTTGTTGGGTTGAGCGTTGAAGGGCGTCAGAGTTTTGGGGATTTGGGTTGTGTAGGGGTTAGGGTTTAGGGTTTAGGGTTTACTGTTGGGTGCTCGGGGGCTTTGTTCCATCCCATCCCCATGCGCAACCTTTAGCCTAGCATTGGGATCTTCTGATCCCCTCAGCTGGTCTTAGAGGTCCCCCCCCCCCCAATTATAAGTTGTCTTAGAACACTACACCCTAGCTGCACCGAAAAAATAGGGTTTAGGGTTTAGGGTTTAGAGTTTAGGGTTTAGGGTTTAGGGTTTAGGGTTTAGGGTTTAGGGTTTAGGGTTTAGGGTTTAGGGTTTAGGGTTTAGGGTTGTGGGATTGGCTCCTGTGGTCACTGGAGGCGACGCCCGTCTGCCGGTCCTGGGCCACGGCGGGGCGTGATGTGCGCATTGGGTCGCGAGAGAGAAGGGAGGGCTTGTGGATTGGGGTTTAGGGTTTAGGGTTTAGGGTTTAGGGTTTAGGGTTTAGGGTTTAGGGTTCAGCGCGGGGTTGAAGGTTGAGTTTAGGGGTTTGGGGCTCGTGTAGGGCTTGTGGGTTTTGGGCTTTCAAGTGCAGGGCGCGGGATGTTTGGGTTCGGCTAGGTCCTGGGCCTGTTTCAGGCGAGGGTTTAGGTTTGCAGCTATGTACGCAATCTCCAATGTTCCAACGTTTTGGGTGTCCATGGGTCACCGAAGTATACTGCTGGGGTAGTTCATGCCGGGACTTCGGATGCTGAACCCTAACCCTAAACCCTGTAAAAATAAAAGCCCTAAAAACCCTGAACCCCATACAGGGACCCTTACCCTTAACCGTTAAACCCTATAAACCCTAAGCCCAGGAGACTGTGGTGGAGGCTGCTCCGACAATTCTGGGACATGGACACTCTCGACGGAGAGACGGCAAGGGCTCGGGCTATCGGCTTTAGGCTTCGTTTTTGAACTTTTTCTAAACTTTTAGGCTTTTGGGCTTGAGTCCCTAAACCCTAAACCCCAAACTCCTGAACTCCTAAACCCTAAACCCAAACTAACCCCAAACCCTTGAACCCAAAGACTCTGAGGGGGGTCAAGGGGAGGGTTAGGAGGCTCCGAAACCCCAAGCTCTGAAACCCAGAGACTCTGAACCGTAAACCCCTAAAACCCCATCCTAAACCCCAAACTCTCCCTAAGGGTCCATGTATACCTCGCTATTGTATACTTGGGGCCCCAACAGTCCCTGTCTACGAGGTGCGTTAAAGCCCAAGCATTCCCCAAGTAGGTACCTTGAAGAATCCTAGACCCCAAACACTACGAACCCGATACCCTAAACCCTATACACAAACCCCAAACCCTAAACCCTGAACAAAACACTGTGAAACCTAAGCCCCAAGCCCGAATCCCTAAACCCTAAACCCTAAACCCTAAACCCTAAACCCTAAGCCCTAAGCCCTAAGCCCCAAGCCCTAAGCCCTAAGCCCTAAGCCCTAAACCCTAAACCCTAACCCTGAGAAAAGCCCTCTGCCCACTGCGCGTTGAAGGAGTTGCGCCCGGGCTTGCATCGCCCAGGGAGGTGCCGATTGCGGGCGGTTTAGGGTTTAGGGTTTAGGATTCAGGGTTTAGGGTTTAGGGTTTAGGGTTTAGGGTTTAATTAGGGTTCAGGGTTCAGGGTTCAGGGTTCAGGGTTCAGGGTTTAGGGTTTAGGGTTTTGCAGTTGAGGGGGGTGCAAAAGTCTTGACTTCAAGCCGCCTTGAGCCCTCTAAGCCGGCGGGGCTCACGATTCGGTCAGCCAGGCTTTAGGGTTTGGGGTTTAGGGATTAGGGTTTAGGGTTTTGGGTTTTTGGGGCTTAGGGTTTAGGGTTTAGGGACAGGTGGTTTGGGGTGTCCTCCATGCCGGGGTGTTCGGGGATCTTGTCTGGGCATGATCCAAGGAGAGGCAACTACGTAGGCAAACTGAAAGCGGGCCTGAGGGATTGTTGGGGCGTGTTGGGGGGTATTCTGGATTACTACTCTACACAGTACTCTGGACTCCAAACCCTGCTTCTCTCAGGGACTCTAAGCCCTGAACTCTAAGTCGTTTACCCTACTTAGAAGTTCATGAGGGCCTAAACCCTAAACCCTAAACCCTAAACCCTAAACCCTAAACCCGAAGCGCTTTTGCGTGAAGGTACCCTGTAAGCACAGGTGCTTCGTGCCGCGATGTCGACGGCCGCGCGGGCGTCGCGCAGCGGGCTACATGCACCTGGGTGGCATGGTGTGCGGGGTTTAGTGTTTAGAGTTTAGGGTTTAGGGTTTAGGGGTAAGGGTTAAGGGTAAAGGGTTTAGGGTTCAGGGTTTAGGATTTAGGGTTCTTGAGAACCTCAGACTGTCGGTGTTTAGGGTTCGTTAGCTATAAACAGTTGTTTTCTGAGTTTGGGTTTCAGCCGCTGGCAAGCGATTGTTAGGTTTGGGAATTCTTCAAGTTTGCAGGCATACAGAATCAAGGGTTCTAGCAGTCCAAGGGTAGTTACATGGCCCCTTACTGTTGTGTACTTGCCTTCCTTCAAGGTTTCTGAAGTATGCGCCTTGGGCTTCAAAGGGTATATCAGGGGTATATAAGGGTTCCCCCATGAAGGGCTGCTAGGGTTCAGGGCTTAGGGTTTATGACAGTTTATGATGTCTAGGGCTCATAGGGCGTAGGGTGGCAGAGTTGAGTTTTTGTTGGTTTAAGGCTTAGTTCCTGCATGCTCTCACCCAAACTATGGCCCAAAGAAGGAAGCCCCAGACCCTGAGTTTTGGGGATGCAGACTCTCAAGCCATGTGGTTGTCACATGAAGCAGGGTTTATATTTCTGTTTTTGGTGAGTGTATATAAGGTTCCTCTTTAATATTGGTGAGTGTATATACCTGGTGTCCTTTTGGGGGTACAAGAAATATATACCCTACTTCATATACCAAGCCGCTAGACCCTAAACCCTAAACCCTATGCCAAGCCCTAAACCCTAAACCCTAGACCCTAAACCCAAACTGTAAACCCTAAAGTTTGCCCCAAGACCAAGGTTCCCCAGAGACTCCAATATCCCTTAGTTAAGCAATAGTCCTTAAATCATGTAAGGAACCGTCTTGTACTTTAAGGAATATGCACCCCTAAACCCTAAACCCTAAACCCTAAACCCTAAACCCTAAACCCTAAACCCTAAACCCTAAACCCTAAACCCTAAACCCTAAACCCTAAACCCCCCCCCCTAGTTTAGGGCTATTGGAGTCTCTGGGTTCGATCTAGCACTCTTCTTAACTGACTGTGCAGGGAAGTTGATTCCGTAATTCCCTACTACCAGGAGGGGCCCCCTACTAAAGTAACTATAGTTAAGGGACTTATGACCTAAGTTAGGATCCTTATAACCCAATGTAGGGGCCTCATGACTCTACTTATAACTAGGGGGCCCCTCCTTGTAAGACTCGGCACATTTAGGGTTCCCTATTGGGTGAAGAAGCGCCATGAACCTTCAGGTAAGCCCTTACCTTGGGGACCAAACGAGCCCTAAACTTGGGGTCATATACCCTATACACTGCAAATTCCTTTTAAGGTACATGAACCACAAGCCCTTTTGGGGTTCTTCTGGTCCCCACGGTAAACTAAACCCTAAACCCTAAACCCTAAACCCTAAACCCTAAACCCTAAACCCTAAACCCTAAACCCTAAACCCTAAACCCTAAACCCTAAACCTCCAAATTCTGAACCCGGAGCCAAGGAACTAATGCCTTCCCTCAACGATCCAGCTCTCAACGCTGCGTGGGCAGACCTCTGCCCTCAAGTGCAGGCCTTCCTGCGCTTCTCCTGAATTTTGTGGGGAGGCTAGGGTTTGGGGTTTGGGGTTTGGGGTTTGGGGTTTAGGGTTTAGGGTTTAGGGTCTAGGGTTTAGGGTGGGGTCTAGGGTTCAGGGTTTAGGCCCTCAACCATCTGCACCTTTGAGGCCCAAATCCCAAACCCTGTACGTACCTTTAGGCTGAGGGGGTTAGCCTAGAATCCTGCACCTTCAGGGTTGAGTGGATGATTCCTAAGTCCCTAAACCCTAATTCCTAGGTAGGATAAGGGGGGCCCTCAAAAGGGAACCCTTCTTATATAACCCTCTTCTGGCTGACTTAAACAGGGACCTTATTCAGAGGGTCTATATCCCCAAGGGTCCCCCTAATCCTACCCTAAACCCTAAACCCTCCTAAACCCTAAACACTAAACCCTAAACCCTAAAAAGCTACTAATTAAACCTTAAAACCCTCAAGAGGTTGTCGTATGGAAGTCTGACCTTGGTGTTAGGGCCTGCACTACGGCCCTACCCAAAGTCGGGCCCAAGCGTCCCTCAATTTGTGCACACACACCCCAAGAAGTTAAGCGGTCTAGAGTTCAGGATTTGGAGTTTAGGGTTCAGGGTTCAGGGTTCAGGGTTTAGGGTTTAGGGTTTAGGGTTTAGGGTTTAGGGTTTAGGGTTTAGGGTTCAAGAGACATACGAACTGGTTGTACTGGAGGTTGTCGTCCTGCATGTCATCCCTTGTAACCGGGCTTGTGTAGGCTACCCCCTGTTGCCTAAACCCTAAACCCTAAACCCTAGACCCTAAACCCTAAACCCTAAACCCCCCCAAGTTCTTGGTCAAAGGTTCGGCATCTCGAGCGGCTACATGCCTACGCATGATGGGCTCTTCACGCGGCCCGGCGGTAGGGTTTAGGGTTTAGGATTTAGGGTTTAGGGTTTAGGGTTTAGGGTTTAGGGTTTAGAGTTTAGGGTTTAGGGTTTAGGGTTTAGGGTTTAGGGTTTAGGGAAGGTGGTGAAGAGAAGCAAACGCACCCGTGAACGACGTACTTCCTAATCCCCTGGTTTCGGGCTTAGGGTTTAGGGTTGGTTTAGGGTTTAGGCTTTCTACTGCACGGACGAGGTTCCACTGCCGGGCGGCCACGCCTATCCACTATCGTCACTCTGGCAGCTAGGTCGCAGTAGTATCTGCGGCTGTAGAGCCTCAAGCGGGGACTGTGTGTCCCTCAAGTCCTCCCCTAAACCCTAAACCCTAAACCCTAGACCCCAAACCCTAAACCCTAAACCCTAAACCCTAAACCCTAACCCCCTAAACCCTATACCTAAAGCCTTAAACCCTTTTATTTCCTAGACCCCAAACCCTAAACCCTAAACCCTAAACCCTAAACCCTAAACCCTAAACCCTAAAAAAACCCGAAGCCCTAAACCCCTCAACCCCCACATGGGTCTATAGGGTTCAGGGCTCGCCCCAATCCCTAAACCCTAAAACGCTAAACCCGAACCGGATTCCGAAACCCTAAACTTTCACACCTAAACCCTAAACCCTAAACCCTAAACCCTAAACCCTAAACCCTAAATCCCGATCCCTAAACCCGAACCCCCAAAGCCCTACAATTTCCTGCAGCAAAGACCCCAAACGGATGTACAGAGTTTTGGAGGCACCACCCATTGAAACCTGCGGGCTTTCAGCTACGGAGCTTTATTCCACCCCCAAACCCCAAACCCCAAACCCCAAACCCTAAAACCCTAAAACCCTAAAACCCTAAACCCTAAACCCTAAACCCTAAACCCTAAACCCTAAACCCTAAACTTAAACCCTAAACCCTGAACCCCAAACCCTAAACCCTAAACCCTAAACCCTAAACCCTAAACCCTAAACCCTAAACCCTAAACCCTAAACCCTAAACCCTAAACCCTAAACCCTAAACCCTACCAGAGGCACCACCCATCCAAAGCTGTGTGCTTTCAGCTACGGAGCTTTAGTCCAGCACTCCTGCCAGCTGCGTTCTTGGAGGTTCAAACCCTAAACCCTAAACCCTAAACCCTAAATCCAGGTTGATGTTACTTAGAACCCAAGTTACTGGACTTAGAATCCACTCACAAGCCCCTTTAACTTAAGTGCCCTAATATGGTTCCATTTGGCTTATAAGTACAGTACAAACCCTAAACCCTGAACCCTAAACCCTAAACCCTAAACCCTAAACCCTAAACCCTAGGTTTATTAAAGTATCATGAACCTCCGAGTTCCTCTTTGCTTCTGAGGGTTTAGGGTTTCGGGCTTAGACGGGGTTGTAGGGTTCCGGGTTAGGGTTTAGGGTTTAGGGTTTAGGGTTTAGGGTTTAGGGTTTAGGGTTTAGGGTTTAGGGTTTAGGGTTTAGGGTTTAGGGTTTAGGGTTTAGGGTACCCCTAAACCCCACATGTTGCCTAAACCCCAAGCGTTGCTGTTTTCGGAAGACCTATACATCTCGAAGCTAGGAGCAAGAAAAGACTTTCCCAACCCTTTACCCTAAACTTGGGGTGTTCCCCCTTTTTCTAACAGTCCGTAACAGGGACTTGAGTACCCCCTTTGATAAATCCTTGCTAAGGACACTCTAATACTAGACTGTTGTTCAGGTGTGCCGGAGGCGGATCTCACCAGCAGCGGGCGTCAGGTGTGCCTTGGCCCGGAGGGTTTAAGGTTTTAAGGTTTAGGGTTTGGGGTTTTAAGGTTTAGGGTTGGGTTTAGGGTTTTAAGGGTTAGATTTTTAAGGTTTAGGGCTCAGATTTCGGTGAAAGGGCTTTGGAGCTTCGGCTTTCCGGTTTTGGGTATTGATTTGTTCGCGACTTGGGCCTCAACCCCTAGACCCTACACCCTAAACCCCAAACCCCAAGCCCTAAACCGTAAACCAGACCCCCAACCCCAAAACCGAACCCCAAACCCTAAGCCTGAACACACACCTTATCCCCTTACGAGCATAAACCCTAATCCCTAAACTCTGGACCCTGAACCCTAAACCCCAAACCCTTGGAACCCTAAACCTTAAAAAACCCTAACAACCCTAAACCCTAAGCCTTAACCCCCAAACCCAAAACTCTAAACCCTAAACCCTCAACCCGAAACTCTTAACCCCAGGAACCCCAAACCCTAAACCCTAAAAACCCTAAAAACCCTAAACCCTACACCCTAAGAACCCCAAACCCTAAACCCTAAAAACCCTAAACCCCAAAACCCCAAACCCCAAACCCTAAACCCTAAATAAGCTCAACTGCAGACACCAGGCTCGGCGGCGTGTGGGAGTGGAGTCCAGATCGCTCCGAGTGGTTCCCCACCACCACTCAGGCTGTATGGCCTAGGGTCTAGGGTTTAGGGTTCCCTTAGGGTCCCTTTTTTTATACGAGAATAACCCAAGGCCTAATTTCCTATTCTCAATGGCCCTCTGTTCGCCCCCCCCAAACCCTAAACCCTAAACCCTAAACCCTAAACCCTAAACCCTAAACCCTAAACCCTAAACCCTAAACCCTAAACCATTTCTAGTTCTGAAGGCCCCTGTGTTAGGGACAGTCGGGCTTCTTTTAGGGTTTAGGGTTCCGCGCTAAGGGCTTTAAGGGTGTTGTGGGCTTGGAGTTGAGGGTTGAGGGTTTGGGGTTTAGGGTTTAGGGTTTAGGGTTTAGGGATAGAGGGGGAGGCGGGGGATGCTGTCTCATCATGAGATCTTGAACACACACCCTCTCCCAAACTACCCTTGGGTTTAGGGTTTAGGGTTTAGGGTTTAGGGTTTTGTGGTTTAGGAGATAGAGCTTAATTAGGGGGCTTTAGGGGGTTTTAGGGGGTTTTAGGGGGTTTAGGGTTTTATGAGGGTGTAGGCTTCAGGGGGTTTTAGGGGCTTTAGGGTTTGGGCCACTTAAAACCCTACTAGCCCAAGACGGCTAAGAACTTCCAGAGATCAAAGGAGTTTAGGGCTTATATAAATGGACAAGGATGTAGGGTTTAGGGTTTAGGATTTAGGGTTTAGGGTAACCAGGAAAAAGGGAGGACTACCCATTCTCTGCTTAGTTGGGAGGTCCGAACGGTAGAAAACTAGACTACAATGGACCCCTGAGGCACGCTTCACTTCTCTTTGCTCAAGGCTGGGGCCCTAAACCCTAAATCCTAAACCCTAAACCCTAAACCCCCTAAACAATCCCTAAACCCTGCTAAACCCTCGATGGTTAGGAGATTTCCCGTGGCCGCTTTGGCGGAGGAGGCTGGCGGCTCGTGTATCAGAAGCTGGTTGGGGTCTTTGTATATCTTTTTCTTGTGCTTTAGGGTTTAGGGTGTAGGGCTTAGGGTTTAGGGTTTAGGGTTTCGGGTTTCGGGTTTAGGGTCGGGACCGCCTAAACCCTGCAACTTAAGCCAACCGGGATACCCGAAGACTCCAATATTCCCAGATTGCTCGAATTTGAACTTGACTTAACGTGCTCGAAAGAGCATTCTTGAGTTAAGCGCCGTTGGAACCCCCAAACCCGTGAACCCCCCCCTATAAACCCTAACTAGGCGCTAAACCCAAAGCCCCCGAAACCAACGCCTGAACCCTAAACTGGGTACAGATGCTAGGTGTTTACATAGTTTTCCCCTCAAGAAGGTCTTTGGTTATTCTTGGGTGCTTAAGGTACACGGAGTTTGTGTTTCAAAGCATGCCTAGGAGGGTTTTGGGGATTAGGGATGTCTAGGGTTTAGGTCTTAGGGTTTTAGGGAGGCGTCAGGGCCTTGAGGGTTAACGCTCATTGCAGCCCAGGAACCAAACCATTGTGTCATTCTTGCAGATCTGGCCATTGGTGCCGTTCTTCTCAAAAGCTACGCGGCCTGAACTTAGAGGGACACCCAGTCCACCAGGGGCTCAAACCTAAACCCGCTAAGCCTCCCGCTTTGGATGTTCCCCCCGTATGCTATGAGTCCTTAATAGGGATTAGAGTACCCCCTACTATGGTCCCTGTGAAAGCCTGTTAGTATAAGGGGGAAAGTCCCAACTCCTTCTCCCCCAAGCCCTAGACCTAGTATGTAGTCGCGGTGTACCTACAAGGTTTAGGGCTTGTTTTCGCATGGTTTAGGGTAGTTTAGGGTTGTGTTTGTGTGTCCGAGAGCTCCATGGGTTTAGGGTTCCAGGGTTCCTAAACCCTAAGCCCTAAACCCATAAATTGAGGTCGAAGGAATCTAGTCAAGTGGCGGCCCGAACTCATTCTGAGCGGCTGCGCTGCCTCTGGAAAGCCGGCAGCCACGAAATGCTACACCCGCATCCTAAAAACTTAAGTCCCGTAAGCCCTAAACCAAAAGCCCAAAACCCCCCCCCCCCCCCCCCCCGAAAACAAAGCACCCACAACTCAGCAAACCCAAAAGCACCAATGACTGAGAGCCGCATGATTACAAGCACCCGAACGCCACGTGCAACGCCTGAATCACCAAACCCCGCACAGGCTAAATCCTCCCTGGGCCTTGGTGCCCCTGCAGCCTAAACCCTAAACCCCAAAACCCTAAACACCCCCCCCCCTCTAAAGACACGCAATCTAACTAGGGCACTTCAGTTCCTAAGGTCAGGGTTTTTAGGAGAAGAGAGACTCAAAATCCTAATCCCCAAGCCCGAAATCTTAAACCCTAGACACAGAGGCTGCACGCTGCTCCTGCCGCTCCCTCACCCTGGCACCGTGGGCTTCAGTTGAGTTTAAGATATAGGGTTTTAGGGTTTCAGGTCTTAGGATTCTAGAGCCCCTAAACCCTAAACCCTAAACCCTAAACCCTAAACCCTAAACCCTAAACCCTAAACCCTAAACCCTAAACCCTAGAAGAATAAGTATGATGGAGCCACGGCCCTGGCTCCTCTATGCATTGCGGGTCCGGATTTAGGGTTAGGGTTTTTGGTTTAGGATTTAGGATTTAGGGTTAGGGTTTAGGGTTGAGGGTTGAGGGTTGAGTTGAGGGTTGAGGGTTGAGGGTTTAGGGTTTAGGGCGTTCTCAAAGAATTGACGTAGTACGATGTTTTCTGTCCAGTTTTGGCGCTGCCCTCAGAAGTAGGCGTGGCTTCGTGCCTCCCTCACAAGTAGGAGTTTGGCACAGGGTTGTTGAGTTTCGTGCCCATGAAAGCTTGCCAATCTTTCCGTCCTCGTCATGCCCGTCTGGGGCTTACAGGGACCCTAGACCCAAAACCCTAAACTGTCAACCCCAACATGTCTAAACCCTAATCCCTACACCCCAAACCCGAAACTGCAAACCCTAAACCCTAAACACTAAACCCTAAACCCGAAACCCTAAACCGTAAACCCTAACCCTTAAAAAACAAAAAAACAAACCCTAAACCCTACAATCCTCTTCCTCAGATCTTTCTGAGGCGCCGCGCGTCAACGTCGGGCTGCTGTCAAACTTCCGCCAGGACGTGGAGTCACTGGCTGCGGCTTAAGGTGGGTTTAGGGTTTCGGGTTCGGGGTCAGGGGTTCGGGGTTTGGGGTTTCGGGATTGGGGTTTACAGGGCTTTGGGACGGGGCTTAAATTGTTTTAAGGGGCTTTAAGGGTTTCGAGAGGAGCCAAGCGCATGCCAAGAAGTGTTTGCCTCTCAAGGGTTCCCCCCGACTCTGCTCCCAACATAAATTCCTGCAGACATTCTTCAAGATGCTCTCGCCTGAAAGCTGCCCTAAACCATCCTCAACCCTAAAGCCTAAACCCGGAACCACAAACCCTAAACCCTAAACCCCATCAGCCCTGAGCGCTAAACCCAGCGCATGGCAAGCCGAAAATCCTGGAATCCCAGACCCTTGACCCCATCCCTTCCCTAAGAAACCCAGGACCTAAAAAGGCACAAATGGTGATCCCTACAAGCCTCATAGGGGAACAAGTTTCTTGGGCCATGGGCAACCAACCCTAAACCCTAAACCCCAAACCCTAAACCCTGGACCCTAAACCCTACACCCTAAACCCTAAACCCCAAACCCTAAACCCTAAACCCTAAACCGGCAAAACCCCAATAAGCCCTACAAAAAGCCATAGAAAAATCCCTAAACCCTGAAGGGAACCCGAAACCCACAAAGGGGAGCTTTTGGGATGTTCCCCTCTATACTAACAGTCCTTTATAGGGAATGAAAAAGAGTGTTTAGGGTTTATATAGGGTTTAGGGCTATAATCCGTATGGTAAAAGGGAGAACATCCCAAGAGAGCCCTGTCTCAGGTTCATCTCATCCCCATCACCATTGCATCCTGGGCCCACGACACCTTGCATTCGGCTAGCACCGCGGCTGCGCAACTGGCGACTGCGGGCTATTAGAGGGGGTTGGAGACTACAGCATTCGTGGATTTCAGGTTTTAGGGTTTAGGGCTTAATTACTCGTTTCTTGATGGTTTGGCTGCAGGCTGTGGTAAAACGTGGTTGGGGCCTTATAATGAGTTGAGGGTGTAGTACCCTCAATCATGTCCTCAGGCCCTTAGACCTTTCACTTTAGGTGTGCATTCTGTGGAAGGCAACCCTCCCATGTACAGAGATGACCTTATCAAATCTGACGAGGTTCGCATAAGGTTTCGTTTTCATATTGGTGCGAACCCTAAAAACTGAACCCTAAACCCTGAACCCTATAGATTTTAGGGTTTAGGGTTTAGGGTTTAGGGGTTAGGGTATATGTCACAACCCCTTTCAGGATGTCTTTACCGTGCACGGCCTCTTCTGGCCGGCGCTGCAGCTAGCTTGCCTCGAGACTTGGCTGGTGCTGCCAGATCCTAACCCTAAACCCTAAATCCTAAACCCTAAACCCTAAACCCTAAACCCTAACCCTAAACCCTAAACCCTAAACCCTAAACCCTAAACCCTAAACCCTAAACCCTAAACCCTAAACCCTAAACCCTAAACCCTAAACCCTAAACCCTAAACCCTAAACCCTAAACCCTAAACCCTAAACCCTAAACCCTAAACCCTAAACCCTAAACCCTAAACCCTAAACCCTAAACCCTAACCCTGCAACATGAAGCCCGACACGCCGAAGCCCTGCTCCCCCACACCCTAGGCCCTCTAAGCCCAAACCTCAACATTTTTCAGCCCTGACCCTGAACCCATGAAATTCCTCCACCCCTAAAACCCTAGAGGGTTTAGGGTTTAGGGTTTAGGGTTTAGGGTTTAGGGTTTAGGGTTTAGGGTTTAGGGTTTAGGGTTTAGGGTTTAGGGATCTGCATTCCTCAGGCCTGGCGGGCACCAGCCACCTTGAATTGGCTCTGCTCTTTCGGGGTTTAGGGTTGAGGGTTTAGGGTTTAGGGTTTAGGGTTTAGGGTGGCTTTAGCCAGGGTTTTGGACCGCTACAAGAAGATGATCAAGCGGCTAATCCCTTCCCCCTGATTTTCAGCCACCCCCCACCCCCCCCCCCCCCCCTACCCCGCTGCCTCCTAACATTAAATCCCCCCACGCCCCGCCCCCCGCCACCGCAATTTAGATATGTGGCAGTATATGAGGGGGGGGGGGGGGGGGAATTAAAAATTAGGGTTCCCTAAGCCCTAAACCCTGAAACCCTAAAACCCTAAACCCCAAACCCCTAAGCCCTAAACCCTAAACCCTAGACTGTGGTGGAAAATTCGGGGGGAGGGGACTACAGAGAGGCAAGGGTCGTTTTTTGAAGATCGACTCGCTGGTGTCGGTACGAGCTGCCAGGAGATGTCCGGATGAGTTTAGGGTTTAGGGTTTAGGGTTTAGGGCTTAGGGCTTAGGGCTTAGGGTTTAGGGTTTAGGGTTTAGGGTTTAGGGCTTAGGGCTTAGGGCTTAGGGCTTAGGGTTTAGGGTTTAGGGTTATCATAGAGAGCGGATGGCTGCTAAGGCCGCCCTGGATTTTTTCACATGGGCTACAGGAGATTTCCTGGCCGACGGCCTATAGGCGAATTAGGCGATCAGATGGGTCCTAAACCCTAAGCCCTAAACCCTAAACCCAAACCCTAAACCTCAAAACCCTAAACCCCTAACTCCAAAACCCTAATCCCCAGAGCACTCAAAGCCTAACACCCTAAACCCTAAAACGCTCAAACCCTAAAGTCTAACAGCCCTGGGTCCCCTCAAGTTTTAAAACCCCAAAACCCGGAAAACCCTAGGCTCAAAACCCTAAACCCTCAACCCTAAACCCTAAACCCTAAACGCCCCAACATGTTAACAACGGCCGAGGAGTCTGGATGGGAGCTGAGAAGCTTGGTTCGAATCTGCGTACTTGTTTAGGGTTCAGGGTTTAGGGTTTGAACCTCCCAGTAAGGATTGTTTAGTCATAGGGCCCCCTGAAAGCTCCCAAAGGGGTAACTCCAAGAATCCCAGACCCCATGTAAGAGGGTGTCTTTTCGGGGGTATAGGGTTGCCAGAAACCCCAAACCCTGAACCATAGACCCGAAACCAAAAAACCCTAAACCCCAAACCCGAAACCCTAAACCCTAAACCCTATACCCTAAACCCTAGGGTTTAGGATTTAGGGTGTAGGGCTTAGGGTTTTGGGGTTAGTCCGGGGGTTTGGGGTGTAGGGTTGCGGCGTTGGTGTCTAGGGGCCCTGGACTTCTAGAAGTTCTTCCTCATAGGGTTTAGGGTTTTGGGTTTGGAAGCTCGGGGGGGGGGGAGGGGGGGGGGGGGGGGGGGGGGGGGGAGGGGGGGGGTGGGGGGGGGGGGGGGGGGGGGGGGGGGGAGGGGGGGAGGGGGGGGAGAGGGGGGGGGGGGGGGGGTAGAATTTCGAGATCAGCTTTTTAGTCTGGACCTGGTGTTAAATTGAGCCCTAAACCCTAAACCACGAAACCCTAATGAAGCTTTAGATTTTTGGGGCTTGAAGGTCAATGAGAGGTGTATGATCTAATGTGTTCAGTTTTGGCAACTTTTTACCCTGCTTAAAGCTTCGCCAACTTTCGGGGTACCAGAAGCCCCTTTAACATTCCAGTTTGGTATGTTCCCCTTATACTAGCGGTCCTCGAACCCCCTCCCCAAAAGTTTCAACTCTCCTACCCCTTAGCACACTCGATTATCTTTGAACTATGGCGGTAAGGGGGGAGGGTTAGTCTTACGCAGAGGGGGTATAGGGCCCTTGAGCGGAAATTACGTTCTGAGAAAGTCTTAATCTTATAAAGGGGGAAATGTTCGCATGCCCCGTAGCGACTTCGAATCCAGGTTAGCCCATGGGGTGTTTTCAATGTTTCTAACATGCTCTCTCAATCCTCGCAGGGTTGGGTTTAGGGTTTGGTAGAACCTACCGTAAACCCCAAAAAATTGGAACATCCTTACCCCATACCCCAAAAGGTATACTAAAGGGAATACTAGCTCTAATCATCCTTAAACCATGTTCCAACTTTCCGGGGTTTACTGTAGATCTTAAACGTCCAAGTCAAGGCAACCAGACCCGAGAGTACCTGGATGCGGACGCAGAGGTTTTCGAGGAGTGCCTCCAAAGGTTTAAAGGTTGGCATTTTTGTTGGCCGGGGTTTAGGGTTTAGGGTCCAGTTCCGGCTGCGTTTGGAGACCGGAATCGGCTGAGGCTGTGTTTTTCTAATGTTCGGGGTTAGACGTTCTGGGTTGGGATGTTCCCCCTTATACTTACACTCCTTAATAGGGATTGTAGTACCCCCATGATAATCCCTATTAAGGAATGTTAGTTGAAGGGGGAAATTGGGAGTTGATGAGGTATAGGGTCGAGGAGTTGAGGATGCAGTGGTGTAGGTTGAGAGGCCAATGTTTCGGGTTTAGGGCTGAGTGTTTAGGGCTGAAGGTTTAGGGTTTTGGGTTTTGGGTTTTAGGGTTTCGGGTTTAGGGTTTAGGGTTTTGGGTTTGGGTTCAAAGGGGCTCAAAGCACGGGAACCCCTGCTAAGAGTTTCTCAAGTCAGCAGACAGCTGGTGCAGCTGAAGTCGCAAGCCTTAATCCTAAGCCCTGAACCCTAATTATACCTCATCCCTAAACCCTAAATCCTAAACCCTAAACCCTGAATGCCAAACCAAGGTTCGTGAAGTGGCTGAACCAAGACCACTTCCCCGAGTGGGCCCGAGACACGCCCCTGGCTGCGCGCTTTTACATGCGACGCGGCCGTGTTTAGGGTGTAGGGTTTAGGGTTTAGGGTTTAGGGTTTAGGGTTTAGGGTTCACCAGATCCTTTGGGAGGCTAGGGATAGGGTTTTGGGCCAAATTGCCCAATTTAGTGCCCTGTTTTGCTGTTGACAAAGTAGAACTCTTCCGGGGGCGGCCCGGGGGGGTCCTGGCAAGGAAAGGTGGTGGACCCTAAAACCTAAGCCCTTAATCCTAAACCCTAACCCAACAGCAACATGATAAACGTAAACACCAAAACCAATCCAAGGAAGGTTTACAGTTCCCCTAGTGTGATCCTTTTCCTTGGCAAGAGGTTTCTGAAGTCATTTTTGGCCCTTGGGTCTAAACATGTACATAAGAGGCGCAATACAGGGGTTCAGGTTACATGTACGTAAGAGGCGTATAATACAAGGGGTTCAGGTTTAAACATGTACATAACGGGCAAAATGCAAGGGGCTCAGGTTCAAACATGTACATAAGAGGCATAAGCAAGGGGGGGGGTTTAGGGTCTAATGTTTAGTTGAGAGGTTTTGGGCTCTGTATGACGTCTCTGTTCCTGTCCTCCTCAGCCGAGGTACTGCCAACAGATACGGGCGCAACTGTTGGCGGCCGGCTGACGCAGACGCGTCCGCTGTTCCATGCTCCCCCCAAAGAAAAAAGCCCAAAGGGTCCATGTACCTCTATAGTATGCTTGGGCCTTAAAGGGGTTCCCATATAGTAGCTTTAGGTCCCAAGTATATACTATATGGGTACATGGACCCTTAGGGAAAAGGCCTTCGACAAAAAATCGGTGGAGCGTTACAGTCCCTGGAGGGACCGAGAAAGTCGACTCATAAGTGGGATGTACTTTCCGCTCTCGTTGAGCTCTTAGTCTAGGTTGGGTGGCTTCGTCCGCCCCAAACCCGAAAACCCTAAACCCTTAACCCTGAGCTCTATTTTTCAATCAGGATTGCAGGGGGGGATGTAAGGGAGGGGTGTAAGCGATGCCTTAGTGCAGATGACTGCTTAGAAGGCGCGAACAAGGCAGGTTAGGCCCCTTACACCCCGGATAAGTCTTTGGGAAGGTACCCTGGCTGTCCAGCACTTTCTCCAACAACGCAAAAAAAGGCAATGTAAGTGGCACATCGGAATGGTATTTAGGGTACGCCAGGCATTGCTGGGGCGGAGGGTGGCATAAAATGTAGGTTCGTGGGTAGTTATGTGTTTTCGGGTTTAGCGTTTAGGGTTTAGGGTTTAGTTCAACTAGAGCACTAACCACTTAAAGCCCGACTGGGTGAAGACGCCCCTGCCCCGCCGCGTCTGAACACCCCGGCCATCGTTGTCCCTAACTTTCAATCTTCAAATTGCTGTTTGGGGGTCCCCGAAAATTAGGGGGTACCCTTTTGGGGGGGTCCCTTTAAGGGGATTCGAAACCCTCAACCCTTGCCAAAAAGCCAACATGTTGCAGGGGCTGCCGAGCCTTGCTCAACTCTACAGGCCCCCAAAAGCCTGAAACCCAAACTCTGAACTCATGATGAGGGTTTAGGGTTTAGGGTTTAGGGTTTAGGATTTAGGGTTTAGGGTTTAGGGTTTAGGGTTCAGGGTCTAGGGTTTCGGGTTTGGGGTCTGGGGTTTGGGGTTTAGGGTATCAGAAGCCGAAGAGAGATTCAGGGTTCAGGGTTTAGGGTTAAGTTCCTTGGGTCTTCTGGTTCCGAAAGCCTGGTTCCGAAAGCCCGCCCGGCACGAACCTGAAACCCTAGAAGCCGCGAACCCTGAACTAATGACGCCCTAAACCCTAAACCCTAGACCCGAAACTCTCGTTCCCTAAACCCTAAACCCTAAACCCTAAACCCCAAAGCCACGAGACCCCCCAACCCCATCTGCAGCTCGTGGCAAACAGCCAAGGATCTGCCTGGAATGGAAGAGGCTCACGTCCAAGGAGGTGGGTTTAGGGTTTAGGGTTTAGGGTTTAGGGTTTAGGGTTTAGGGTCTAGGGTTTAGGGTTTAGGGTTCAGGGTTTAGGGTTTAGGGTTTAGGGGTTTAGGGTCTAGGGTCTAGGGTCTAGGGCTTAGGGTGCCGAACAAAATGACGAAATCCTTCAGGGCTTCGGCCTTAGCTGGGGTAGCTTTGGGGGCCCTATAAACGATTTGTTTTTTTTTTTTTTTAATGGCTTTGCAAGGACTGTGTAGGGGGCTAACGGGTATTTAGAATGAACAGATATGTTCTAACCTGCCCCTGTTAGGGGTGGGTGGGGGGGGGGGGGGGGGGGGTTAGGGTTTAGGGTTTAGGTTTAGGGTTTAGGGTTCGGGTTTCGGTTTCGGGTTTAGGGTTTAGGGTTTAGGGTTTAGGCTGTTAGGGGTGTGGTTCTGGACCAAAATAAGGCTTGCAGCCATGCTCAAGCCTCTCATCGGGGGGGGGGGGGGGGGGTGGGGGGTGGGTGGGTCTTAAGCAAATAGTAGGTATCAGCCACTCAAGTACCCAAATATGGTCAGAATTGGGTTGTAAGTACAGCTATACTTGGGTTGTTAAGTCCCAACCTCCAAGTAGGGACTAGGTGTAGATCAAGGTAGAGGTTCCGGCCTTGCATAACCATGTACCCTTGCATACTTGGCAGCTCGTGGGACTTAGAAAGTCTAATTAGATTCCCCTATAGAAACCACATCATAACCCCCGTAAGCCCAACATACTAACCCTACTTACGAAGTCAAAAGGGCTTGCAAGTACTAGAAGCTGTTTATGAGGTACCCTGCCTGTAACCCTAAACCCCTAAACCTTAAACCCCAAAACCCTAAAACCCTGAACCCTAAACCCCAAACCCTAAACCCTAAACCCAAATGCCCGGCCCCAACCTGTCTGTTGTTGGGGCGTTGCAGGCGGTTCAGCACTATGCCTTCTGGTCCCTGGCAGATGAGGTGGAGGCCGGCATTTAGGTTCGCAAGGTGCAAACTTCCGCAGGCCCTAGAGCCCTACATCCTCAACCCGCACAAACGCACGTGTAGGGTTTAGGGTTTAGGGTTTAGGGTTTAGGGTTTAGGGTTTAGGGTTTAGGGTTTAGGGTTTAGGGTTTAGGGCTCAGGGTCTAGGGTTTCTGGTTTAGAGTTTAGGTTTTAGCGTTTTGGGTTTAGGGCTTAGGGTTTAGGGTTTAGGGACCACCCCAAAGTACCAACCCCTGGAGATTCAGTTCGAAAGTGAACCCTCGCCCCAAGAATGAAGATGCACACTTGTCAAAGGGCATGTAGGACCGGGAGTAGGCACTTTTTTTTCCTTTTTTTAGGGTTGGGGTTCCCTTATAACCCCCTTAAAACCAAAAAGGGTGCCCTTTTTATTCCTAGGGTACTCCCGGGTCTAGATGATGACACGTGCACTCTCCCCGAACTTGCCTCCTCCCCCACCGCCCGCCACACCTGTGGGTGTGGATTCTGGATCACGTGCATTGTGGTGTGTTTCTCCCATCCCTTGCGGTGTGGTCGCTAACCCTGAACCCTGAACCCTAAACCCTGAACCCTAAACCCTAAACCCAGTGCTGCCGGGTGTTGGGCTGTGGTCTGCTTCCCCTTCTTCGTCACTTGTGGGAAGCTGCTCCCAGACAGAGGGTTCAGACTACTTAGGGTTCACGTCGGATTCAAGGTGTAGGGTTCAGGGTGTATGGTTGAGGGTTAGGGTCGGATTTATGGTTTAGGGTTTAGGGTTTAGGGTTTAATGTTTAGGGTTTACGTGGGGTGTATGGGCAGGAAAGGAGGCTTGGCCTTCGGAAGCAACGGCGCCGAGATGTCAGGGGTATGGACCCTAAACTCTAAACCCTACACCCTAAACCCTAAACCCTAAACCCTAAACCCTAAGCCCTAAACCCTAAACCCAAAACCCTAAACCCGAAACCCTGAACCCTAAACCCTAAACTCTCACAACGAACGCAGCTCCTGGGCCAGGAAGCTAAAGGCCCTGGCGACGGCGTCGGCGGTCAGAGCACCCTGGGCAAGACTCAAGAATACCTTATACTATCAGTCCTTCATAGGGGTTATAATACCCCCTGTTAGAATCCCTATCAAGGACTGCTAGCATAAGGGGGAAAATGCCAATAAACAACCCTAAGCCCTGACCAGAATGTTTCGGGTTTTGGCTTCAGAGCGTCTAGGACTCAGGGAACCCTAAATTCAGCCCGGTTGTCGTGCGGATTTGGGATTTCCGGACCTTTGAGAGGATCTGAAAAGTGGAACCCCCACATTCGTGCGTGCCCTCTACTACTTGAGGGGTCCTTCTAGCCTCATTCGGGGTAGGGATCCACTGTTTAACCCCTAAACCCCAAATCCCTAAATCCTAAACCCTAAACCCTATAAGCTTCATCTTTCCAGGGGACCAGTGAGTTGGATTGGGCGGATTGAAGAAGCAGGGTTTTGGGTTTTTTGGTTCATGTGGCCTTAATTAATAATTTTATTTATGTACTCGTTTATTATTTATTCGTTTATTTATTTATTGATGTATTTGTTGATGTATATACTTTTTTGGTGTATGTATACTTTTATGTGTTTGACCTTTATTTACTTCATTCATTCTTGTGTTCTATATGTCTATCGTTCTATCTTTCCAGTCATTTACCATCTATCTATCCATCTATCTGTCTACATATATATATATATGTACACATGCATGTATACACACACACATATATATATATATATGTAACAGTCTAAGTATGCATACGTACATACATGGATGTACATGTATACAGAAATTGGTAGACAAAGAAGTAAATGAATACATGAATAAATGAATAAATGGATAAATGAATAAATGAATACATGAATAAATGAATAAATGAATAAATGAATAAATGAATAAATGAATAAATGAATAAATGAATAAATGAATAAATGAATAAATGAATAAATGAATAAATGAATACATGAATAAATGAATGAATGAATGAATGAATGAGTGAGTGAATGAATAAATGAATTAAGATACAATATATCCAATTACAATCAAAATAGATATGTCTATAGATAAAGGATAACAAGAAAACACGCAAATCAATAAACCATATATGTATATGTATATGTGTATATATATATATATATATATATCCCCCCACCCCCCAGGCGGCGACGCTTCCACGAACCTGGGAAGCACGTCCCTGGCCAACTTCATGTCTTCCAGGGACGAGGCCTGCGAAGCGCTTCTTTGGGGTTTGGAAGTGTTTGGGGTGTAGGGTTTAGGGTTTGGGGTTTGGGGTTTGGGGTTTAGGGTTTGGTTGGGGTTTAGGGTTTGGGGTTTGGGGTTTAGGGTTTGGGGTTTGGGGTTTGGGGTTTAAGGTTTAGGGTTTGGGGTTTGGGGTTTCGGGTGTAGGGCTTAAGGTTTAGGGTTTGGGGTTTGGGGTTTAGGGGGCCTGGGTTTGGGTTTGGCGGGTTTGGGGTTTGAGGGGGGGTGGGGGGTTTAGGTGTGTCAGTTGTTCAGGATTTGCTTGTAACACCCACTTTCTCTGGGACCCCATATCAGTAGGATCTGAGCATACACAGATTCCTGCAGGAGGGGCGTTTTGGTACCAAGCTTAAGGGAATCAGGAGTTTGGGTTCAGGGGTTTGGTTCACATGGTGCTATTGCTTTCTTTCAAGAGGTGCGGGGGTGGGTACCTTTTAACCCTAAACCCTAAACCCTAAATCTTAAACCACCCGACCTCTTGGAAGCGCGGAGCTCTGGGTATCAGATCCAAACCCCTAGACACTGATCCCCACTCTCCCTAAATGCTTAATCCCCAACCCTAAGCCCTGAACCCTAAACCCTATACCTGAAAACCCTAAAACCCCTGAAATCTCTAAAAACCCTAAGAGCCCTAAGAACCCTAAGAAACCCTAAAAACCCTAAAAGCCTTAAACCTTAAGCCATCAAACCACAAGTCTGTTGCTAGATCAGGCCTGGGCTACGAACTCGGCGCCGATGTCCGGAGGCGGGTTTAGGGTTTTGGGATTCGAGTTTAGGGTTTAGGGTTTAGGGTTTAGGGCTTAGGGTTTAGGGTTTAGGGCTTAGGGTTTAGGGTTTAGGGTTTAGGGTTCAGGGATAGGGTCCTCAAGGGAGGGGGTTCAAGGGGGTACGTAACCCAAGTTTCCGTAATACTCTCTAAGCTTCCCTTAAGGTTCCCTCGGTACCTACCCCCCATGGACCCATAGTAGGACGCACCCCAAGTGCATTCCTTACAGCCCCATGTCAGGCAGCCAGATCAGCGATTGTCAAAGGCAGAGCCGAACTCCTGCACAACCGTACGAGGTGCTCTGTATGGCCTTCAGGAAAGTCCTCACGCATGGGGGCTGGACCGTGACGCAAATTTAAAACGCCTTACTTGGAAAGGTCCCAACGGTGGCGTGATGTCACCCCAGCAGTCCGTGTCTGATGCGTCAGTTTGGCTGATGAAGTGTGATCAGGCTACCGTCGGCACGCTCGGGGTATGTGTGGACGATGTGCTTGCCTTCGCCAAACCTGATCACCTGAACCCAGTGTTTGGGGCCAGCCAAGGCCTTCGGCAGTGCAGTCGCCCAGAGTTTGGGATGCACCCCAAGACCCTAAATCCCTCAACCCCCCCAGACGCTAAAACCCTGAGCTCCGAAGCCCCTGAGACACTAATCCTCTTAAACCTGACCCCAGGAGCTGAGGTGCCCTAGAAGCGGGCGATGTTGAGGGTTCAGGGCTGGGGGTTTAGGGTTTAGGGCTGAGGGTTTAGTGTTTAGGGTTTAGGGTTCAGGGTTCAGGGCACCTTGTTTCAGGCTTCAGGGCTCTAGGGGTTCGAGCTTGGATACGGTTGAGGCAGGGTTGAGGGATTTTGTTGTTGAGAAAGGCCAGCACAGATGCCCCGAGGCCGAACATAAAACTGAGAGGGCCCCTCCCTTCTTGGCTAGTTGTTTGTCAGGAATGTGGTGTTGGGTCCGGCTAGGTTCCGTAAAAGGTCCAAAGCGCGGGGGGATACAAGGGGCCTAATTCCTCATTACTTCTCTACTAAGAACTAGCAAGTAGACTGTTATACACCCTAAACCCTAAACCCAAAACCCGAAAGCCTACACCCTACACCCTGAACCCTGACCCCCAAACCCTAAACCGTTCTCCTTTACGGGTAGCTCTCTAAATTTGTGTCCCGCTTCGGGCCAGATGGGTAAGCGGAACCAAAATGACTCTC